>KZ506002.1:387949-500827 GCA_002844005.1 Limosa lapponica baueri
ATATATTTCATTATGTTATTATTATTTTTTTCTTTCTATTATTTTATTATTAATATTTCATTAAAGTAGTTCAGGTTTTTTTTCAACCCATAAGTTTTTTATTCCTTTCATTTTCTCTGCTTTCCTCTAAAGGGAGTTGCTCTTCCTTCTCTGAAGGGGAGAGAGGTAAAACAGAGCATTTGTTGTTCGTTTTGGTGGCCAGCCCAGCCCAAACCATGACACTGCTGATCCCTTCCTGAACCGGCCAGCTCCCAGTAGAAGGTGAGGGAGGCTGTGACAAACAGCTCTTGCTTTGTCCCAGCAGGACTCATCTCCACTGTTGAACTGAGATTGCATGGCTTCTCATGAGCAGCCTAACTTGACTCAGTGTGGAAGGACTATAGCACTGTGGGATGAAACCTCTCAGAAACCATAAGCCTAATTGGTTCAAACTGGAATTGTCTCTGTTGAGTTTGAACACAAGCCTGTTCTTCTGGAAATGTTACAGCTGCATATAAAATTCACTTGTGCAGAATAAGGAAGAAGGAGCAGTTTATTAGTTGGCTAGTGGTTTTAAATAAGTCTGTAATTGAGCCAATAGGACAAGATGGGAAATTTTGACCCTAGAACTCTTTTTTAAACACTGGTTCACACGTGTTTTTCCTTGCTTGGATTTCTGTCTGACCTTTTTTTCAGCCAAGAATTTCAGCATTTGGCTTGAATGTAGTGTGAATTTTACACAAGTGGATGGATATGATCCACAGAGAGGAGCACTATATTCACATTGCCAAGATTTCACCCACAGAGAGGAACCATGTAGTATTTGACGTTTGCCCCACAGTGCCAGTATCTTCTTGCTATACACTTTCGTGTGAAATCACTTTGTAAGGAAGAGATGGAGAAAGACAATTCTGAAAAGTGATAAACTATGGCGTGGTAATGACAGGAGAAAGTTGACGAGTGGGTGGAGGAGGCTCTTTCACTCTTCAGACTTGAGAGGTCTCCTTTAAGGTGTGTACTACTGTTGGATAAAGAGACAAACTTGCAGTGATGTGTCTGTCAGCACTGCTTAACGTGAAAGAGCAAGGTAGAAATTGCACAAGAGTCTATTACTGTTGCCTTCCAGGTAGGCTGTAGAAGAGAAAGCATGCAAAGGAAGAGCTGCAGTTTACAGTCACAGTTTGGCAGTTATTCCCAGCCTGTCTTTACGTATTTAAAATTCCTTTCAGTACAAACATGTGAAGGATCGCTCTCTCTCCCTTGCCACTGTGACAGTTCATTTAAGGGGACAAAGAAAAAAAATCATAAATAAATGATGTGTTCTGCTCTGTATCCATTTTAAATGCCGGGTGTTTTATTTTCTCTCCTTTGTGTATGCGTGCATCTCACACACTTTTAAATTTATATTTTTTTTAAGAGAAAAATGGGGGAATCAGTCTATAAACCTGGACTATGTCCCTGTTAACAACTTGCTTCTTTCTGTTTACTCATTAAACCCTGCCCTTCTCCCCATCTGTTCTCATTGCTGTCAATAGTGAATACACCCCTTTGTGCTCTTAGAAAGCTAGATCCTGTTGAAGATACAAATTGCAGTCCCTCAGGAGAGATGACCATCTATCGTTTAAAGGGTGAAGCTTTACGCATAAAGGTAACTTTTACTGGCTTAAGGGTTGCAGTCTGTTCTGTAGCCCTGAAAGAGGCAATTTCTGATGTTTAAATTGGGACATAGTGGCCAGGGCACTGCTGATTACCAGATTTCCCACTGTTGTTGCTGGATGAGTGGCTTCCTACCCTCAACCTACGCACACTTCTCTGGGAAGGTCACAGGGGATTAGAGATCATGTCATTTCTCAATTTGAGTCAGATGCCGTCTGGAAAGAGGAAAGTATCTTTGGTCATTACCTCTCTTTCTTTTACTCATCAATGTCTGCTGCAGTCTGGCCTTTGGAGCACTTTGGGAAATTTTGTCATTGGCTCTGGTAGGAGCCCAGTAGTATTTCATTAAGACACTGATAAATGGAAAGACATTATTTTACATTCACATTGCTATTATGAATGATATATAAAATAATGTAATAGAATTAAAGAATTTCTAATAAATTTGATAAACTTAGTACTATTTAATACTTATGGCAGGTATAAAATGTTGAGGGTTTTTTTTTTGTTATTTTACATTGAATTTAGGAGGAAAAGATGAGTTTTTTGGAATGAGTGAATTTTAAATCCTTATGCTTTACAGTGATACTTAAAAGAATTGAGAAGAAAATTAAATCTAGCTAATAGAGTCATATCTGAATAAGCCTCAAACAGCACGTATGAGGTGACTTGACTGGTGAGCAATATCTGGGTGATATTATTATTCCATACCTTCCTTTTTCTTTGGCTTGATCTTATGTTTTTCTCAACTGACTCTCACTATGGGATGCTTGGCAAACAGATAAACTCCTGGTTCAATGAGCTGCTGTGAAGAAGGTGTGCCTTTGCAATTCTGCAGCAGCTGGATATTCAGCTGATGGCAGCAAAATAATGCCAAACTGCTAGGAATTTTTCTACATTGGCAAAAATATGGTATTGAAGGCCTGTTCTAACCAAACATTTCAGCATAGCAGCTCAGAATTTACCCATTTGGTTAAATCATAAGGCTTTCTGGATTAATACCCAAATACATAATACATGGGAGCAGAAAGTAGCTAGCATCTTTTATACTTTGGGCACTTAATTGTGTTCTGAAAGGGGAAAACTGTGGGGAAAAATGAATGTTACCTTAAATGTAATGTTCTTCCTGTCCTATGAAGAAATGCAGCTGCACTTTTGGATTCCAGGTAACAGTTGTTCACAGAATTGGAGCGTTGTTGAAGTTGGAAGGGTCGTTTTGAGAGTACCTAGTCCACTGTACTTGTTTGAGAGTTAATTGCAGTTTCAAAGTGAGATGAATGGAGGAAATGTGCCAGGGCAAAATACTGCATGCTAACCTCAGTTTTCCTCTTAATTCTTAAAAGGACAATACACAGAAATTTCTGTTCTTGGCAGTGTGGCTGTTCATACTATAAATATGCTTTTTTTGGCCTTTCATAATTTCATGGCTTTGTGGGTAAGTGTGAAATTTGATTTCTGATGAGTTAAGATGATTTGTGATTCAGACTGAACTGGTGAGTATTCTTTAAATGATTTCTTAGGATTGGCTAAGGGAAAATAAAAGATGTCATAGACCAGCTTTCTTCTCATCCAAATAATAATCAACTTCTTCCCTCACTAGTTGGTCAGTAATTACGATTTTTATGAACCTGCCCTTCACATTTTGGAACAGTAGAATACATGTCCTCTCTCTCACGTCCTTCCTGTGGTGTGCTAGTACACAGGTCAAATGCCAGTCTATGACACAGCAATTGCATTTCTGGATTGCTATGTAGACATATGTTAAGAAGCCCTAGGGTGCAATGAACCCTAACTGGATGGCAAATCCAAATGCAGAAAGTTAATTTAAAACATGGCCAGCTTTCTGCTTCAAAATAGAGAGCAATTCTTCCATCAATTTATCATAATATTTATACAGCCTCTAATACTCTACTAGTTGATTACTTCAGCCTTTGAAGAAATTATACCCACAACACTTTTCTAAGTTAGGAAAGTATTATTATCCCCATTTTTCAGGTAGGATAGCAAGGCACAGACAAAGTGAAGGCTATATTTTTAGAGAGAGGTAGGAACATAAAAGAAGAGAACAGGTGCCAGGCTGAATATTCCGAAACAGCTAAGTAATACCAAAATCCCATCAGGAGCCTATCGTCATTATTAAATGCCTAAATACCTCTACAATTCTGTCCCATAGCCACTGTGCCATATGCCAATATACTACAAGCAGGAATATATCCTTTTATAGAAGGCAGCTTTCCTTAATTGATCTGATACTTTCACTGCAAAATTGAAACAAATTAGTTTATCTGTTTTTAACTTCCTCTCAACCCCCCTCCCTGAGCACTTTAAATGTCACTATTTCCACTGGAACTGAAGGTGTGCTGAATAGCATGTCCTGCACAGAAATATGATAATCTCTCTTCAATGTTTGGCAACTAGTATCTATTAATTAAGAATCCATCATTTGTACTCTGTAATTATATTTATTAAACCCTAACTCATATCCTAACTATAATTAGTTCCTGCTAATTAATTTTATCAAATCCCTCTAGATTCATATCTTAAGTAAATATTGAGTAGCCCTACACTAATTATTTCAATCAACGTGGAGTGCATTTCAAATGACTATGAATAGTTTCTATTAATTAAATTTAATATAAAATAAATGTTCTATATAATAAATTTGTAAATGTTAAGATTTTAGGATAAAAGAGAATAAAAGACTAGTATAATGTGAAATTCTCATTTACATATTAGACCAGGGTAAATAAATCAGTTCTGTCTAAGTCAAAATTTTCACATAGGGAAACAAATGTTTTTTAATATGAAAAATATAGGAAGAAATATGGCTTAATACTATAAAGTGTACCTTGAAAATTTTTTCCATATTCCTTGAATCCTGTAAGACTCCCTAGTTTTTAAAAAAATCTAATTTAATTTCAAAATGTGTGAAACTGGATAATGTTTAGGAAAGTTACTATGCAAGTAAAGATAGGGCATGATAGTGGAACAGGAGCACATGTTTAGGTGAGGTGCAATGTTGTAAGAAGGAACTGCGGGAACCATCCTTACCCAGCAATACTGAGAGACAACCTACTTGATTGCCTTGGCACTTATAATGCAGTTGGTCTATACAGCAAATGAGATTATGGTGCTAATTTGGATTGCTTAAAGAAAAATGACTGAAAATTAGGTAGCAACAAGAAGTTAACATTCATATCACAGCCATTTTGGATGCAGTGGGGAATCTTTTGTCTTTAGCTGGAAAATCATGTGTGCCCTGTCTTGCCTCTCTCATCCATCTATAGATATCTTAGATATCCCAAGGTAATCTAAAACAGTCCTTCGCTTAGTCTGCTGCATTGTGCCAAAAGTTTCCAGGGCAATCTAGGCTGCAACCCAAGCTACTTACTGGAGCTAAAACTCTAAAGATCTTTTGTCAATGCTTTAAACTGAGTGAGCTATATGCTGTATCTCTCCATTTATACACAAGGGTTCGAAAACTGAGATATTCCAGATCTCTGCTGTTTCAGAAAGAGATAGGCAGAGGGGAATTCATCTCTCCTAATTTTAGAAGTCCATGCTGCACTTTCTGTTCTTGTCTTCCTCTAAATGAAACGTGCACTTTCATCTGCCCTATTTTAGACAACAACTATAAAACAGGAGGAATCACATCCTAGAAGTGTTTATTTCTTTCTACTGCCTCTAAATGGAGGTGGGGTGACAAGCTTAGATAGAAGCATTTCTAACGTAGATGCCTGCCTTTGATAACATTACTCCTGCCTGTTGACAGTGGAGGCTTCAACCAATGTTGAGTAAAATAAGAATGGAAATAACTTGGGTTTTTGTCTTGTTTTTTGCCTGCTGTTTTGGCTCCCTGGAACTACAACTTTCATAAAATTTAGAGACTGGGGAGAAGAGCCTCTATTATTTTTGAAGGATGACAGGTAGCTGTCATGGGCTGTTACAGAAGTTGTAGCATTCGGTGACAAAGGCAAAACAGATTTCAGCTCTGTAGCTGCAGTGGGTTAGTTTTGATTTCAACACAGGTCAAGTGTATAAAGAAGCTTCCATCTGTGGATATTTTATTTTAATTAGCAAAGGATACAAAGTATCAGAAGTTAAATCCTAATCCAAGGAGGAATATGTAGCACTATGATTCAGATATATTACACTACCTCATTTTAATCTTTCACTTCATAATTTACAGTATCACCTCCTAATTGACAGTATCACAGTCATTTTGCTGCAGAGATCATGACAACAGTGCACAGTTTTTTAAGTTTACAGAGAACCTAAAATATGTGTTTACTTTTTTTAATTTAAATTTTATTTAAAAATCTATACAAACACACGTAAACAAGATCTAACTATTATGTTCTGTATCACTCTGCCTATTGGTATCAATGCTTTATTTTTCACATGCCATTTGATACCATTTTACTACTCTGAAGGTGCTTCTTGGAAACTACAGATTTATAGGATAGAGAGACCATTAGTTCAACTATTCTGATGACGTATATTTTCACAGACTTGAGATTTCCTGCAGCTGCTTCTGTTTTGAGCTCAGTAACATGTGCTTGTATTAAATATTTATTTTCCAGGAAAATTTGTAATCTGATTTTTGAAAGTATCAGCAGATGGTGAGTCCACCTCCTCTCTCAATAGTTTGTTCCAGTGGTTTATCATTTATGCCATATGCTTAAAATTAATGCCACATTTCCCATCTGATTTTGTCTGACTTCAATAAAGCTACATTCATTTCCTTGCCAGTCAGTTGTTTACCCATCCTCAGGCCTTTTGGGTCATTCAGGGGGAATCCATATTGTCCTCCACACTTGGAGCACCTGGGGTGTGCCTTCAACCATCTTCTGCTCCTGCAAGCAAGCACTAGTCAACCTAGTATCAGTCAATGACTCTGCTTTTATCAGTTTCAGTAGTCACTGCTTTGTTGGCTGCTTCACTTAATTAGTTATTGTTTTTGGATTTTTTAGCTCTTTGTCTGTCCTTCAGTTGCTTCCATCTTCCAAATGCTCATATTTATACAGTCCCTCTTTCTTCATTCATTCATCTCGCAAGTGAGTCTGTCTCTCTCACCTTCCTTTTTGTTCCAATCTACCTATATTATAAAAGTCTTAATTTCTTTCTGCTAGCATTGCACTCAATGTGCAATGGACAAAATCAGGCAATGCAAAAATACCTGAGAGTTACTGACTGTTACTCATTCCTTTACCTTACCTTACCCCTATATACCCATTTTTATACCACTTTCCTCCCATTTAGCTTACATTTAGCTTTGAAGTCTCTGGATCTGTTTATTTTATTTGCTAGTTGAAGAGTTTGGTCAATTTGTGCATATCAGGAAAAAGAAACAACAAGCAAAACCGGATTAAGACATAATAATTTAATTTTCCTTGGTTGGTGACAAGCATTTGCAAAAGCTCAGTCTCTAGGCAGAAAACATTTGTTTTTTATAATGGTTGGTCAAAACCCTTAGAATTTCTTCAGACATTTGGTCCTTTTTCTTTAACTGATGTTAAGTCTGGGAGCCCATCCAAGAGTTGCTGTCCTGAAGAAGAGGAGGTGGAGGAGGAAGATTGTGATCTGTGTGAAAGGAAGTGTGAAAAAAATGACAGCAGTCTTGTTGGCAAAGCTTCTGGTGACCAGTTCTTTCACACCCAGAGATTTTTCAGCTTTTCCACAGCCATTTTTTGATGAATACTCTGATATGAGCACATATGGAAATCTTTTCTTCTTTGCTAGCCATCTCTGAAATATAGCTGGCAATGCTGCCCACTAACTGCAGTACTATTTTAGGTCAGTCTAACCTTGTAAGTGAGGAAGTCAAAGCATTTTGGAGGAACACAGAGTCAGAAATGTTTCCTAAAATAGTAGAGGTTTTGTGTCTACAGCAGTGGCTGATAATTTTGTTATAATAGTGTCATCAACCACTTTGAATGACTGTGGTCTGCAATGCTTTTTCCATGTTGTTTCATCTTCCCTTCACTGAAGGCAGCCCAATCAAGACCGATTGTCAGTTTGAAGCAAGCACTTTTCTTTGGTAGTTTCAGGACAGTGTATTATTTTTTCTTTTTATTGATCCACCATCTTTTTTTAACAATGAGATTACAAAGTGCTGGCTTTCATAGAATCATAGATTATCAGGTTGGAAGGGACCTCAAGGATCATCTGGTCCAATGTTTCTTGGCAAAAGCACGTTCTAGACAAGATGGCCCAGTACCATGTCCAGCTGAATCTTGAAAGTGTCCAATGGTGGGGAATCCATCACTTCCCTGGGGAGATTATTCCAATGGCTGATTGTTCTTATAGTGAAAAATTTTCCTCTTTTGTCCAGTTGGAATCTCCCTTGGAGTAACTTGTACCCATTACCTTGGTCTTTTCCATGTGACTCCTTGTAAAAAGGAAGTCTCAGTCTTCTTTGTAGCCACCCTTTAAATACTGGATCATGGTGATAAGGGGACCCCTCAGCCTTCTTTTCTCCAGCCTGAACAAACACAGTTCTCTCGGCTTTTCCTCATATGACAGACTTCCCAGTCCTTTGATCATCTTGGTGGCCCTCCTCTGGACCCTCTCCAGCCTGTCCACATCTTTTTTGTATAGTGGGGATCAAAACTGAACAGAGTATTCCAGGTGTGGCCTGACAAGCTCTGCATAGAGTGGAATAATGACTCCTTTATCTCTGCTGGTGGTGCACTTGTTGATGCAGCCAAGCATCCTGTTGGCTTTCACTGCTGCAGCGGTACACTTTTCACTCATATCAAGGTTGTTGTCCACCAGGACCCCCAGATCCCTTTCCACAGAGCTGCTCCCCAGCTGGGTAGAGCCCAATCTGTGCTGCACTCTTGGATTATGTTTTCCCAGGTGCAAGACCTTAAATTTGTCCTTGTTGAACTTCATAAGATTCTTGTTAGCCCACTCTTCCAGCCTATCCAGGTCTTCCTGCAGGGTGGCTTTCCTTTCCGAAGTGTCCACTTCCCCACTCAGTTTTATATCAGTTTGATATTGCTTTATCCATTACAAAATGATTTCAACATATAACAAATAATTAGCAAAAATATCACTAGGGAAGGAGGAAAGCCTATTGAATGTCAGTTCATGTGTACAACAAAGGTTCTGGATTTCCCCCTGGTCTGACATATTTTGGAAAACTACTGTTTTATTGAATTTTACACAGAACCTCAAATTGTCTAAGGCTTGAGAAATGGGTGGGCTGTGTTAAAGATATGTGCAGAAAAGTGATGAATTTGCATAGCTGGTATTTGCATATTTCCAAGGAGGGTGATACATATGCAATTCAGGAATAATGCAAAAGTACTTTCTCGTGTACTTAGTAATGTACTCAAGCTGGCTCCTCCACCTCCATGCAAATGTGGGTATGGATGTATTCATTGTAGGATCATTTAAATGTTTATTGAAATAGATTCTTTCCTTCTTCCTTTCTTTAAGCAAAAATAAATTATTTTGATAGTTCCAGGAGCCATGCTGAAGCTTGAAGAATGAGAAGTCTTTCTCTGCTTGCTGATGGCTAAAGTGAAAATTGCACAGGGAATGCTTGTTACTCACAGAGTTATTCCTTTTTTTTTCCAGACTGCTGGATTACTCGTACCCTATATTAGCTAAGGAAAAGACTGAACAGATCTACTCCGTGTCCTCACTGCATTTGAAATAGAATTTGACCAGTGTGTTACTATTTGAACAGATATGGTATAATCCATTACTCCTCTCCTCTTCGCAAAAGAATTAAAAAAATTGCAGTATTAGTTAACACATGGCGTAGCAGCTCCGACTAATACTATATTCAACTTGCTGCTTGTCTCTTAATTATGATTACTGTTCAGCACATTTCCTTAACAGTTCCTTGGGCCATCGGATATGCAATGCAGCCCTTCTTGTAGCATCTGCCCACGTCACACAAAACCCCATCTCCTTCTGTACTCCTACCTTTTAAATGATAATGGGACTGCAATAAGTAAAAAGGATCAGTGGAGCATTTCCTGCCTAGCAGTGAGCCTCTTCCTGACCTAGTACTCATAGACTTGTTTGCGTCCTTGTCCCTCCTGATGCTCTGCTCATGGTAGGCTGCATATGGCGCAGATGTTTCTGTCGTGCTATTACATGGCTATTTTCAACCTGTTTCTCAGAACAGATGTTCCCATGTGTGTTCTCCCTCCTTTCTCTGCTGACACACTCTCTGTACAAACAGCAGCATGCATTTCTGCAGTCCCAGTTTGTGGAGAGAATGAAAATCAATACTAGTGACAGTATTTTCCTTTCCAGGCTTCACTGTAATGGGAGATGTGAGCCAGGTCTTCTTTTAGTCTTTGTCTCACTACTGGAAAGATATTACAGCTCTTGATTTGTCTGTTTTTAACCCATTTTCTTCATTGTATGGGACACTGTTTGGAAGTGCCATGTGTTTTGTAGTACAGAAAGCTATCTCCTTCAATGTGCTGTCTAATGGTCGTTCCTTCTTTCTAACCACACACAGCAGTGTAAATTCAACAGTATGTATTCTGGGATTTACTCTAAAGGGAGAAGCAGCACACTAATAAAATCTCATCTCCTACCATCTGGCTCCTGCATATTTCTTTACAGTCCAAGTGCATTATATTTAAGCCCAAATGCTTCAGTGTTGGCAGAAGTGGCCAGTTATGGTAAGAATTCCCCCATGAGTTTAAATACATAAAGAAGATAACATATGGACAAAATACACCAGGGATGGTAAGGGCTGGGGTTTTATTCCAAATGTGCTGGAAGTCCCTAAGACTCCTGAACAATGGCATTGCTGGTTAATAGCAGCACTGATGTATTTTGCACATCACATTAGTCCTGTAGCCCTACAGCTAAGAACAAGTAGGAAAAATAAGAGCAAGTGGAGAAAATGTAAGTAAGGAAGGAAAAGTAAACTGAACCTCACAGTGGATTAGGTTCCAGATCCTCCTGAGAACAATTAATTAGGAGTGGACATGGACAAATTGATTTTCTTTCACTGAAAAGGGATGGAGGACATTCACTTTCAAATCAGGCTTGTTGTTCCTGAAACAGTGACAGTGAGCAATGTATCACTTAGAAATGACATGACTGTACCTTCCATCTTGCTCGTTTGTTTGGAAGATATTGCTTTCCTCTGTTGGGATGTGCTGCTTTCTAACATAAAAAGAGCTTTAGAAATTAGATTGGTCAGTCTTCAGTCATGTCAAGTCTTAGCATGTAGGAACATTCAACCATATAGTGCCGCTGTGAGGAATGAGTTAAATTAGAGACTCAATACAACACATATAAATTACTGAAGTAATTAATATTTGCATTATTTGGGTTCTTTTTCTCCAAGAATAAAAATCTTGCTTCTAGTATTAAAAGCATTTGGTACTACAATCAAGCTGATTGTTGGTGTAAATAAATGAAGTACAGCAGATGAACAGTGGACTTTTTAGCGACAAATAGTGAATTTGGTCCTATAATGAGAAAATACACTGGAAAAAAAGTTGGTAACACTGCTAACACAGCTGAGGCATTAGTTTACCTATAAACATGCATTGAATCAATTTATAGTATAAACAAGATAAGGAACTGTAGGGAAGTCATAAGGGGGAGGACTGGTTTGCTCTACTTCAGATAACTAAGAGGGAGAGATGTAACTATGTCGTCTGATGCTTTCCTTAGTTGATGCACAAAAAAATCAGTCATTTAATCCAGGGGTGATTCAGACATTCATTTGTCTTTTTGATGACAAAAAGAACTGACTTGCTTTGACTATTAGATATCTAAAGTGAGATGAAATAAATAACATCTATAACTTTCTCTTTCTGTCTGAGAGTTCAGTATGTTGACAAACTTGGCCAACTAGGCCAAAAATTCCAAAATTGTCAAACCAGGTGTGATTCATCTCTATTCGCTTAAACTTTCTAGAAGTCTAGCAGCTAAGCTTGCCTCCTAGACAGTCAGAGGAGGAAGAGAGGTTTGTCCAGAGGGCACGCCAGTCTGTTTTGATGTTAGGTGATATGAATTATCCTTTAGAGGTGCAGGAATATGTGAACTACAGGGGAGGGCTCTTAACTGAGAAGTCTAATCTTTAGATGGCCAAAAATAGCTGAGATGAATCTTACTCTGTGTGATTTCATTAATTATCGGTAGCTGCGGAGGTGATTTCTGTGGTGGTCAAATGACATGGTGGGACACTTGAGAGTCTATTTGAGAACCAGCAGGAACTCACAGAGAGTATATAAATAGGCTATACAGCCATACTGAAGTTCTGATGAGCACAGAGACGTATTGTAAAGATTGTTTTCCAGGGACTTGCTGATTTAGGGGATTTTGACAGCAGGTGCCCCTGCCCAATTGGAAGTGAACAAGAGGAAAAGAGGATTCTGCTAACTGCAGATTAAATGGAGATTGTTCAGATAAAGGGAGATTGTTCTTTTGCAAAAAGTTGGTGTTCCTTGTGGAGTATTTGGATGCTGCTCCATTGAGCCTGGGAAGGCTAAATCCTATGGAAAAAAACTTTGAGGCAGTTCATGGAGGTGTTTTTTTAGCACAGTGATTGTTGTGTTAGCACTAGTATACTAAATCCTTGAAAGGAGGAGGAGGCAGGAGGGGAGGACCTGAGAAAAATTATTTTAGGATTACCACTGGCCACATTCAGAGATGTTTCATGGCCATAGCTAAATCCTTGTGTTTTGTGTGTTTAGATCAGTAAAGTATAGACACTTTTTGTATGTGCATTTTAAAATCTGCACATAGTTTTGGAAGTGTTTATGGACTTCTTCTGTCTACACTTAGGAGTCCAGTGTCATTTGACATGACCTGGACTATGTCGGCCATTAACACAGGGCTGGCAGGTATCACACAGGACTTATGGGAAACCTTGTGCCCTCCTGGTGTGGCAAATGGAAGTTGTGTTTAGCACCCCAGCATCTCATGTGACTCTGGACACCAATCTGGGAGGAACTGAATTGACCTCCTAGCAATTAAATAGGTTTCTAATGTTCTGCAGCTAACTCAATGGCTATTATTCCCAGTCAAGAATAGCATCTGCAAGCAATTGAGGCTCTTATTGTGGTAGAAGGCCTATAAATTGATGTGACCTCTTTTTGTACAAGTAGAAATACTGTTCTGTTGAAGGATGCTAATAGCTTCCTGCTAGTGGGTCTCAGATCCACAGACAATCACAGACATTGCTAAAGGCTGTTGGTGTGTCAAGTGTTCTGTTTCAGATGTAACCCAAGTTCTATACAGCCCCTTCGAACAGTAAAACCCAGCTGAAGTAGCAAGAGTAACCACCCAGAGCAATAAACTCTGTCAGAAAGCACGGTAGCCAAAGCTAACTTGGGTTTACAGTGTGCAGGCTACCCTTGGTTGTAAATACACAGATTAAGATAACGGATTCATATACATTTTAGAGGGGAAAGCCAGGAGAGGGAGAGGAAAGCTGAGCTTTCATCCTGTGGCTTCATGGTCTATGACTAGCACTGAGGTGACCACACTTTTTTACCCTTTAGACTTCTATCCACACTAGGATTGAGCCACCCTTATGCAGTGCTGGACTTGACCTGGAAGTCCTGCCTGGTCACAGGGCTTGTTAATTCAACTAGAGGTCTATAATAACTGCTCAATTTATTATTTCTTTTTTTTTTGAGTTGGAAAACCAGTGTTGCTTGGTATACTTTGGCATTCCCGTGGAAGTAAATGTCTAGCTATTGCTTGACTCTTCTGTCTTTCCTCCAGATCCTTTGTGGGCAAGCAAGACAGTGCAGTGTCCTATCTGATTCTTTACTATCTTTGCTGAGATTGAACTGCAAAAGACACCAGTGTAAATGGGAGGATTTCAGGATTCCTCATTCTGAAAAATGTCACCACAAAATGATTTGACAATCAATTTCCTGATCAAAAGATGTCAAAATTTTTGCATAGGATTTGCCAAGCAGAGACCTATGCACATTTGCAATAAGCAGAGGGCTTCTGCTATTCATTGAGCCAACTACACACTCACTAATCTGATGATATTGCAGACGTTGTAAGTCTGACATGTTCTAAAGACATCAGATTTGCTGAATTTTAGGAGCAGAATACCTTGCATCAGAGGCCAAAGGCTCCCTATCTGCATATGTTCTCCAAATTTGTAGTGTGCATGCACAAGACAGGCTGTGAATTCTGCACATTCCTGAAGCTGGTGCTCCAACCAAGCTGCCAGATGTCAGGAAATCCTGGAGGAAATTTAGTCCAAGTTCCTTGAATTCCAACCATACAAAATTTAGAAACCAAAAAAGGAAAGACAAAGGGTCTACTAATATTACCTTGACTCCAAGAACTAGATTTTTCATAACCTGTTGTTCATTTGCACGAGGTTATACCCAGTTCTACTTCAGCTTTCTTGCCAAAGAAACAATTTAGATACCACAGATGTGACCACATAAGTTCAGTTACAATAATTATGAGCTGGGAACTTTGCCCTGCCCAAACACAATGTAATTTTCATATTCATCTGTCTAGGGACTACATTAATCTGATTATAAATTTTTAGATATTTTGAAATACTAGCAGAAAATGTACCTCTCAGAAGTTAGAAAATGTGTATTAGAGTATATTGCATTGCTTGAACTATAAGCTCCTTTTTTTTCCATCCTCCAAAAGCACAGTACAAATCCCACCCTTTTAATATAGTGGACCAACCCACAGTGGCTTTTTAAAATCTGATTTTCAGTTAATCACCCACAACATCAGATGTACCCATAGGATCTGTGTTCCCCTTCTGGAGCGTGCTCCAGACGAGAGCTGCTTGCATGCTGCTGCCTCCTCCACCGTCACAGTTCCTTCTGATGCTCTTTCTGTGGCTGCTATTATCACGGTGCCATATCTATCACTGCTGGGCGTGCGGCACAGAGACAACAACACAGGGCATAGTGAAAGCAGTAACAGCAGAAGCAGAAATAGCGATGGCAGTAGCTGCTGTGGTGGCAGCAGGAATAGCCTCACTGACAGCAGCTGAGAAGGAAAAGCTGTTTTCTGAACCTACAAGTGTGAGATTAAATGTTAGCCTGCTTGATTTATAACTGACACAATCTATAGATGCCAGACCATTTATGTTTTGGAATGTGCTGAAGACGTTTGGGGTCAAACCTCTAGTGACTGTAGCATGATTGAAAGCTCAGTTTTCCTTGAACACTTTCTAGCATTGGTTTTATGAATGTTACATATGTGTTTGCATGTTGGACTGTGGAAACAGTCTAATAATACGTGCCAGCAACTTGGTTTTAGCAGGTAGCAAAAACACTTTACAATTATTTTCCACACACATGGTTTCTGAAAACCAAACTACCCCATGCTTTCAGTCATATGTTACATAGCAGACACAGAGAAAACTCATATGGTTCAATGCTGCAAGCTGCTGAGTGCTCTCAGCTGTATTTGGTATCAAAACAGCCTAGTATTTTACAGATCTATGTTCCAGAAATGCAGATCAACATGCAAATAGGCATATAATGGGTAACAAATATTCATCTCCTGAAGTCCCTCCTGCCTGTATGAGTGACTCTTGTCTTTCCATATCTCATCTTTTTGAAGGCTGGCCCCAGTGGTGCTTTCTGAGGTGTCCGGTTTTGCATCCTTGACTTCCATTGACATTAATGAGAGTTACAGATGTACGCTGAAGGGAGAACAGCCTTTCAAATGTCAGAGAGCATGCTGCTGTTCAACACTGCCTTTAACCTCAGCAGTAGACAGCAAAGTGCTGTCAAGTAAAGGGATAATTCCAGGTGATTCCTATGGTAGAAACTCTTTGGGCTTTTGCAAGGACTGTACATATGATTGCCAGACTTCAAAACATTCACTCTTCAGGGTCAGCAGTATATGCTCACACCACAGAGGAAAATCAGGTTCTTTCATATGGTAAAAACAGATTCTTCTTTCCTTCTTTCTGTTCCTCTGGGAAAACTGGCATCCTGAATTCCTCTCCAGTATAGCATTCGGGCAAATCTCATCCAATACTTTGTTCATTGTTAATGGTGATGCAGTATTGAGAGAAATTAGAGTCCCATCAGAGTTGTGGAGAAAGTATAACATTGCCTTATGCAGCAGTTTCATAGAGAAGTCTGTTTACTTCTCTAAGGCAAAACTGCATCTTAGACAGTAAAGGTTGTGTTAATCATATAAAATTTTAGATCTCTACAGCTTAGATATTTTCTTCTGAGATAATCATCTAGTTTCTCTTTCTTGTCACTTGGAAGAAACAAGCACTTCTTTGGTACAATTCATCTCATCTCAAGGTAAATCTGTAAAATAGCCCAGATGAATCATGCTGTAGAAATGCTAATTTCTCTCCACTGGCTATAAAAGGAACCTGGCTTGTATAAGAGTTGAGGTGGTTTCCATCCATTCCCTGAAAGGGTTTTAGGACTATAGAGAATAAGTGCTTTATCTTAGTGGAATGCTGCAGCACAAAGAGCTCCAGTAATTTATGGAGTATGAGTAGGAGTAGTTCGAAGAGGGATACGCTCAGAGATGTATGTAGTACAAATATTACCAGGACTGGAGTATAGTTCTATTTTCATACTCTGAAGGAAAGGCCTAAATCCATTGGTGAAATATATATGCCTTGGGCTACTTGAGATGTCTTGGGGTATCCCAGACATCCCTACACAGCTGATACAGGATGATGGTAGCTGCTTGTCTGCCTGGTATGGCAGCTGAAGGGCAAGGAGGATACCCTAGAATATCTTAGGTGGCAATAAATGTCTATGAGTGTGAGCTACTCATTTGAGATGCTACTCAGTACAGTCAATAATCTAAGAATTGGTTTCCTCACCTGTTTTCAGTTAATTGACTCTCTAAATACTGTTGACTGCATTGACCAGATTGTTGTTGATTATAAAGGGAGTTTAAACGTGCATGTGAAATACATGTGCACAAGGCATATATGAACTTATGGCGTGTTTCCTTTGCCTAAAAATTAGTGTCTATTGCCATTTGGGATCATAGAATCATGGAATAGTTTGGGTTGGAAGAGACCTTGTGAGATCTTCTAGTCCAACCTTACTGCCAAAGCAGGTTCACCTAGAGCAAGTTGCACAGAAACACATCCAGGTAGTTTTGAATATCTCAAGTTAAGGAGATTCCACAACCTCTCTGGGCAGCCTGTTCCAGTGCTCTGTCACCCTTAAATTGAATACATTTTTCTTTATGTTGAGACAGATGCTCTAGGATAACCTACGTGGACTCTAATTTCCTGCCAGAAGGGCTGTGCATCTTTTGAAAGTCCTCTGCCTGCACTCTGTTACGTCTTAGATGCCTGTGAATATCAGAAATAGTGCTAGATATTTACAAAAATTAGTCAAGTCATGTATTTTAAGCTGAAGCTGAATCCTGCCCTAAGTCTCTGCTATTTTAAAAGGATTGTTGAAAAATTGCAGAGATTGCAGAAGCAGGTAACTATTTATTTTTGAATTAGAGAGAATGCAAAAGAAAATGCTTCTTCAATATATTTAGTTTATCAGAATGATGACCAAAGATAGACGTGACTACAGACTGGAAATATTTTAAATAGATAGAAAGTACCATGTACTTGAAAAATAGAAGATGATTGAAGAAGTGGGAGTTAAGAATTGACAAATTCAGTTTAGATATTAGGTGGTAAACGTCTCTTGATTAACTAATAGGAAAAATTACCAAGTGAATTGATGAAGCCTATGTTCCTGGGATCCTTCAAATTAAACTTTCCTGAAGTTATGATTTGCTGAAATCAAGTCCGTGAGCTCAGTACAAGGGTAACTGGAGAAAGTTAGATGGCATGTGGCAGACTGGAGATTAGACTAGATGGCCTGTTGATCTCTTCTGGCACTAGACACCAGTAATTATGCTAAAATAAGAAGAGTGAGGTACGAATTCAGCTGTCCTTGCTGAACATAATTTTATTATTTTTTTTCCAGAAAAACGCAAATAGGATTGACTTGAATAGTCTTTATTTCACTTCCCTACTCCCTCTTTCCATTAAGTGGCGGGTCCTGCACTTGGGTCACAGCAATCTCATGCAGTGCTACAGGCTTGGGGAAGAATGGCTAGAAAGCTGCCCAGCAGAAAAAGACCTGGGGGAGTTGGTCGACAGCAGGCTGAACATGAGCCAGCAGTGTGCCCAGGTGGCCAAGAAGGCCAACAGCATCCTAGCCTGTATCAGGAACAGTGTGGTGAGTAGGACCCGAGAGGTGATCATCCCCCTGTACTCGGCACTGGTGAGGCCACACCTCGAGTGCTGTGTCCAGTTTTGTGCCCCATACCACAAAAAAGACATTGAGGTACTGGAGCAGGTCCAGAGAAGGGCAACGAAGCTGGTGAGGGGTCTGGAGAATAAGTCTTATGAGGAGAGGCTGAGGGAGCTGGGGTTGTTCAGTCTAGAGAAGAGGAGGCTGAGGGGGCGACCTTATCGCTCTCTACAATTACTTGAAAGAAGATTGTAGAGAGGCGGGGGTAGGTCTCTTCTCCCAAGTTACAGGCGATAGGACAAGAGCAAATGGCCTCAAGTTGCGCCAGGGAAGGTTCAGGTTGGATATTAGGAAAAATTTCTTCACTGAAAGGGTTATCAGGCATTGGAATAGGCTGCCCAGGGAAGTGGTTGAGGCACCATCCCTGGAGATATTCAAAAGATAAATTGACATGGTGCTCAGGAATGTGGTTTAGTGTTGGGGGGTGTGTGTTGGTTTTTTTGTTTTGTTTTGTTTTGTTTGTTTTTGTTTTTTTTATGGTTGATCTTAAAGGTGCCTTCCAACCTAGGTGATTCTATGATTCTATGATTAACTATCTATGTAGAAATTGCAAAATTCTCAAAGGTATTTGTTGTTTGCATTTTTTTGTGTACTACATAGTCACATCTGTATTTGTTGTTAACTTTCTTCAAACCTTTCTTGTTGCCTTCTGTACCTTTTTCTCTGTTTATTCACCTGTTGCACATTATCCAACTCCCAGAGTTCAGACTCTCTGGAAAGATAATGCCTTCATGATAGTTCTTTATGTCTAATACAGTGAGTCATTGATTTATTTTTTTTTAACTGAACTTTCTTTCGTTAGTAATAGTAATTCAATTCTTTTCTTTCAAACAAAGTAATTCTTCAGCAAATTGGAGAGTGAGGATGAAGATTATTCACAAACAATTGATTGATGATGAAATCCTGTCTGTGTCAGTCAGCTGTGGTAATGAGTATAGAAAAAGAACCTCCATTAGCAGATGAAATATGCAGCTTTGTCTCTGTTCTCAGACTGTTAATTTCTTATTCAGTGATGCTAGTATAAAATTATGTTACATCTCCCTAAAATGTTTATCTTGCTCCAAGACTTTACATTCATGTGCCTCAGAGTATACTGATCACCACACCAGCATACGAAACTGCAAGGTCCTCCTTATCTGAGATACTGAGGGTGAGTTTATATTGCTTTTTGGCACCTATGTATATTCTCATATGAATTTTAGTCCCCACTGCCCACTTCACTATGTGCACTGAGGTGTAGCGGCTGGTTTCCTTGTCAAAAGAACTCAAATATGAGTCTAGATGTTGCCACCAACGAAGCTACAAACCTAGCTAGTAAATTCCATGATGTTTAAGCTCCTAAAGATACCATCAGGCTCCAAGAGAGGTTTTCAGAAGCATCAAGGTTCTGGATCCAATGAAATAAATTTGAAACATGAAATCTGCTCTCTAGGGACAAAATCATCAATTTCCTCATTTATCTTTTACGCTCGTCTCTGTAGTATCTGAACACTCTGAAAATGTTAACTACTCTGCTTGATATTCCAATGGGGGAAGAGATGGTACTGTTCTTACTCGACCGACAGTAAGATGCAGCATTAAACAAGTTTTTGAAAGTCATTAAAAAGCCCTGATTATTTTCTTTTCAAGAAATTTTTCATCTTACAGCGCTTTTCTATGTTATTTAGGCAACCTGAGTTCTGGTATTCCTAACTTTTGAGTGATGGATTGTGCAATGGTACCTCGTTACCTTCTTGACAGGATGAAATTTGGGATGAGGGGATAAAATTTATTTTTGAACTCTGCCCTAGCAACATCAAGACCTCCCTTCCCCATACCTATCCCACTTTTTTAGTCTCACTGCCTGGCCAGTTCACTTTTTCCCCGTCTCAGTGCCTCTTTCAATCTCTCTTTCTCCTTTCTTTTACTTCTATATCACGTTCTCTACTCTTTTATGTTACCTGCACTGTTGCTATATCTGTCTCCCTCTTACCAAGGCTGAATCCTCTAATTATACTGTCCTCAGACTAATTCTTTGTCTCAGTCTAGTCTCTTTGCCTTATTCTTTTACTGTAGTCCAGATGCTGTCCTTTGTGTTTTCTAGTTTGTACAGCTGAAGAATCATTGAAGACTCATAAGAGACAATAACCCTGCTACCATTTCCTCTGGCTGACTTTAGAGGGAAAATTGCCATAATTTCAGTGAATTTCCTCCCTCCGCCCTCCTGAATGTGCTGAGAGCCATCAGAGTTATTCTGGGGAAGCTTCAGTAAGTCTGGAGAGAGCATGCATTTTTTTCGCCTAAGCTGACTGTTGACTTGTGGATTTCTGTTGTGGTGGTAGAAAATGTAGGTCTAGTATCACTGCAAAAAGAGTAAATGCTGGATGGAAAACACTAGACTACCAGAGTGTTAAAAAAAAAAAAAAAAGTCACAAGCATTTTTGCACATAAACAAAATAATATATCTGCTCTTACTCTTGGCTTAAAATTTCTGGGGGAGCTAACATGCATGCATTTCACTTGAAGTAGTTAAATTTTGGTAAATTTTTCAGCCACTGTAAACAGAATCTTTAGACAGAAAATGTTGAGAAGACTTACTAATAGGCAGTGCCAGCAGTTCTGTCTATAATTTGGTGCGTGCAGAAAATCCATGTGATTAGAGCCTAAACCTGTAAGCTTTTTGGGGACAGCAACCATTACCTTTATCTAGCATTTAGCATAATGGGAAATATCCTGACTGAAGTCTTCACAGATCTTTAAAAAATAATATATAAAAAAATCCAAACTAGTAACAATGAATAGTATAAACTGAAAAATATCTGAAAATGATAGAATAAGAAAACACTGCATGTCCCTGCCCACTTTGCATCAGTTGAGGATCAAAATTACTCGTTGTGGTTGCAATATAGGGAAATTAATAAAACATTTGCTCTCAGCTCCAGACTTGCCTGCTAAGTTGTGCTGTGCAGAATGGATCTTTACAAGCATGTTTTCAAATCCTTGGTAGCAATGGATTTTTTTGTAATGGAAACTGTGACGTACCTAGCAGCATTTGTAAGCACTTGTATAGCTGGTTTGCTGCAAACATCACCATCTGCTTTGCTATTAGCTGAATAGACAGCACTTCAGATATCTAGAACATTTTCCTGCATGTCCATACAGTTAGGTAATAAGCAGACTGCTGCCTCACACACTTAATATGGGTGCTATATAGCAGTTTATTTTATTCTTAAGATAAGCTAGAAGTGAGAAGGTCTCCTTCCCTATGGATGCAAAAAAATATTTGCGTTCCATCTGACCTGCCACAACCAAATTTAAATTAAATAAAAAACACCTGTATACTGATACCAAAGATTCCATTTGCAGTTGTATTGCATATTTTTGCACACATCAAGTTTAAGCCTGCATCTTTCAGTTCATGAGTGCTAAGTGAGCATGAGCTAATGGTCAGCTGACAATCTTCTCCCTACTTCAAGAGCAATTGGCATCATCTCAATCTTTTTACATGCATGTCTTTCAAATATGCATGGGTGTTTGAAATAAGGTGTATAAAAATGTCTTCAGGAGCTACTGTGAGGTCAGTGTTTGCAGCTCTGTACTTGGCATCTTGAAACGTGGAAGCTCAGTTTGAGACCAAAGCACGAACATACAAATAATCACATGTGGTTTCTAAATTTATACTAAGTTTCCAATCTCCCTTTCTAGCCAGTACCTCTGAATCTTACACCTGGAGATGATAGCTACAAAGAGGTGCTGAGGGAGAGCTAAACCTTTCTGGAAGGCAGCTGGTGTTCAGGGCACCAAAAAGAGCTTCCAAAAAGACAAGCAAGTGCCTACAGTCTATGGAATCATAGAATACCTCAAGTTGGAAGGACCCATAAGGATCATTGAGTCCAACTCCCTCTTTGTTACAGGACTACCTGAAACTAAACCATATGACTAAATGTCATCCAGATGCTCCTTGAACTCTGATAGGTTTGGTGCCAAGACCACTGCCCTGAAGAGCCTGTTCCAGTGACAAACCACCCTCTCAGTGGAGAACCTTTTCCTAATGTCCACTCTGAACTTCCCCTGAAGCAGTTTCATTCCTTTTCCTTGTGTCCTGTCACTGGTCACCAGAGAGAGGAGATCAGCACCTTCTCCTCTGCTGCCCGCCTTGAGGAAAGTGTAGACTGCCATGATCACCCCTCTGCCTTCTCTTCTCCAAGATGAACAAGCCAAGTGATCTCAGCCACTCCTCATAAGTCTTGCCCCTGAGGCCTTTCATCATCTTTGTCACCCTCCTCTGGTCACACACTTTTTTGATGATGTTCTGCTTATAATGAGGTGCCCAAAACTGCACACAGTGCTTGAGGTGCGGGCACACCAGTGCAGTGTAGAGTGGGAGACAGTTTAAGACAGTTCAATGAAGTTAAATTGAGACAGTTAATTAAACATCTTGCCAATACAGTGAATGGACCTTAAAAATACATCTGTTTTGCCTTAAATGAGGCAAAATTAATTTGATTTAGTTACACACACATGGACAGCTAAGCCATTTTCAATGTCCGATGGTATCTCTAGCTGTCTCCAAGAAGGCATGTGTTTCCTGTGGACTATGCAGGACATCTGCCAGCCTTATCTGGACTTTCAGGTGTCTGAGAGCATCTGAAATGCTGTTAGATGATCCTGCCAAATATTTCAAATAGAAATATAGCACAGACAAAGTACATTCAGTTATGTCTTGATATATTGTCCTCTGTACTTCAATGGCACTCACCACTGACTGGTTACCAAAAGAAGGTTTTAATTCAAAGTGTGACTTAAAAGTATTCTAAATATTCTGGTATGATGTTTAAGGTGGTCATGGCTGTACAAAGAGTAGTCCATAAAGAATTTGTCTGAGTTCCATTCTGTATTTTCAAAAATAAAGGTGTTGGCCAAGAAGGAACTTCACCTCCAGCACTTCAAGATGTGTCTGGCTCAACAGTTTTCATCAGTGTTTCTGCACTAGCCACAGTAGTGATGTCTGTAACATTTTAGTCTTCAGCTCTTTGACAGAGAATGATGTCACAACTGAGATGAGGGAAAGAGGCACAGTATCAGAGCAGTTGTTCCCAAGAGATATTGTGGAAAGAATAACCAACGGACTTCTCTTCGTCCCTCAGCAACCCCTGTATCACCCATGGATATGCTAGGAACATGAGCAATACCATGGAAAGATTTATTGTGTCTGTACAGCTTTTGCTTGACTTTTTATTTGCTGTATAAACTGCTTCTTCCTTCCTACCGCTATTCCTTGGCTTTCCTCCCCCCTCTCCTCCCCCCTTCATTCAGCTTTGTAGCATCACACACTGCAAACACAGAACAAGGAAGAAATATGGACTGCCACACTCGCAGTGCCTTCAGAAAGCTTAAAGGGTGACAGACAGCATTCACATTCACAGCAGTAAGGCAGAGAAAATGTGAGTAAAGTGTTTATATTTGGTGAGAGCTTCCTGAAATAGTTTTGTCCTGGGCTGACAGAGAAAGGGCCACAGACGGGCACCCCTGTTATCCCTCTGGCTGCTGCGGGAACAGCTATTTGCATGCTCACCTCCAGGATGGGCAAACACATCACACTCAGTGCTCACTCCTTGCAGTGTTCCCAGTGAAACTCTTGTTTTGCAGAACAACAGGTTTGTTGTTCCTGCAAGTTAAAATGTATTATATATAATAAAATAAAATAAAAATCCCTGGCATCTCTTTATATCTTTAGTTCAGCCAAAATTACTGGAGACTCTCATCAGATCAATTATAATTTGTCCTCCAAAAGGCTTGATCTTGCAAACTTCTTTACAAAGCCTTTTCCATTATACCCGTCTCCAACAGCTGGCATCTCATTCTCCTGTTAACAGTCCCAATTAGGGTAATCACTTTAAAACTTTAGTAGAAAAAGACACACTGAAAACAACTGCTTTATCTCTTCCAGTTATTTCTTCTTTTGGGGAAATACTTAAGCAATTTACTTCTACCTGAGCGCTTTCTCAAAGGAGAGTTCAGTTAAAAGAGGACAATCATAAATCAATATAATACAGCTTTTTTGTTAGCTGTATTCTTTTTAGTGCTCACAAGAATGAGACATAGCTGAATTATGTTAGAAGTGATTTTTATTATTATACTTCTTTCTAAAGCACCTGTTGGTGTTATAGATGGTCATTCTACAAAATTAAAAAGTTAACAATATAATGGAGAGTTTTCTCCTCTCTGCCTCTTGTCTCCAGTTTTTATACTGTTGAGATAAATGTCAGCTACAGGATGTATGAAGAGAGGTGTTGGGTAACCTATTAAATGGCTTCATGTGAAAAAAAGAAAGAAAAATAATTCTAAGCATGTACTGTGTTATGAAAATGCAAAACCTGAGCTGTGGGCATATGAATGTCATTGTAGTGGCCTTTCCTTGGAGAACACATGGTTCTTGAGTACTGTGGAAAATTGGATGTAAGCCTACTAGCCAGTGTTCATGCTGTGAGCAGCAACTGCAGCAGAGAAAAAATATGATTAGAACATTTTCAGTCCCCTCTATCATGAAAATGTTAAACCAGAGATGAGTCTGTGAAAAGATTTCTGGCTGCTCAGACCAGGCCAGGAACTAGAAAATCAAGAAATTTTCTGGATTCACAGCACAGGCTGTGATTATTTATTTGATAGCTTAAGGAACTAAAAAGAAGGAAAAGGTTTTATCTAGGTCCAGCAGGTGCAGACTAAACGCTTCAATCCATCAGTAGGGATATTCTTTACCAAGACTGATTTTACATAACATGATGGGACCATGAGACCTGATTTATTCTTTACCCTTTAGCCCAAAGCATCATTACTTTTTGCATATTTATCTGAACCTTGTGGCTTAGATCTGCTTACCATCACAAACCTACAAAATAAGTGAGGAAGTCATATGAAGACATCATCTATTCCAACCCTGTGCTCAGAAACTGGCTTTCTTATACCTTAACCACTCCTGATACACTTCTGTGTAATCTTTTCCTGAAAATGTCCACCGACAGAAAGGATTGAAATGAATATTGAAGCCAAACCCTCCCAGAACTTTGAAGGAATTCATTTTCAGACCTAGACACTATTAAACAACCCTGTCTCAGATCCCACCACTGAAAATCTCTTGCTAACAGGTTTGCAGCTTGCCAATCAGTCAGCAGACTGAAATTAGTATCAGAGGAGCAGCAGACAGAAGGAGGTCACACAGCTCTCCTCCCCTGCTCTGCCAGTTATAAGCACTAAAACTTTCCTGTATGAGAACATTTAACAGGGTTTTAAGACACTGTTGCTGACAGACATAGCTGGTGCTTCACTCTCGTCGCATCCGGGAGAGATGATGTGTCAGAAAAAATGGAATAGTAAGGGGAATTTTGAAGTATTATGAGAAGTCACTGTCCTAATTTATGACTTATTTTGCCCCTGTGCTCATGTCAAACCCTCTCCTTCTGATAAAAACATGCACAAATTAGACATTATAAAGTCAAATGAGTCCTATAAATGCTGCTTTGTGACAAACACTCTGAACCATGTCTGCGTAGCCAATTACAAGGGTTTACAGAAAAAGTTCTCCAGGGATGCACAAGTATCATGGTAGCTATCCATGTGCAGTGTAAACTTTTCAGGTCCCATGGTGCACTGGAGATCCAAGAGTACCCATCAGCTATTGATCAATGGACAGAGAAGCAGCCATCAGTAGAAAGCCAATTATCTCTTTTTCTTTCATTTCAGATTTTGGGGAAAATGGGCAGAAATGTCAGTAATAATAGATGGACCTTAAAAAAAGCGATGATTAAAATCTCTGTGGTTCTGACATTTGAGATTAACAAATTAAAACTATTTCTATTCTTTTGCTTTAGACTCCTCTGCCCCTCATCACAGACACAGAGAAAGCTTCTTTCTACAGCAACATACAGTGGCACAGGCAGTGCTAAGTCAATCACAGGGTCTTCAATTACTAGAACCTGTCGAGTCTAGCAAACATCAGTTGATGCTTGAAGACATCAGTGCTGTTATTTATATCACTGCGCACTAGACTCATATAATTTCGTTACGCTAAAGATGGGAATCAGCTCTTTCCTAAGTGCAGAAAGCAACAGTACTGATGGCATTCATGAACAAGGTTCTCATTGTTATGAATATAAAAAACTTTTATATGCCTCTCAGGCCTACCAGAGAGGTTATAATTAAAAAGGGTGAATTTTACCTGGAACATTTAGTGGGTTTTGTTCAGGTGATGATTCTTACTCACAAAACAGTCTTTTGAACAGGAGTACCTTCCTGACTCAATTCAAATGCTAGAACAGGACTATACAGAGCCAAACAAATGAACAAACACAACTGGACCTGAAAATGTACTAGAGGAACAAGACAATACAGTCAGAAGGTAATCCGATGTGTCTGGACTGTCTTGGTCTTATGCCCTGATATGTTGAAATAACCATGGGGAAAAAAAATCTGTTGAGATAGCTAGCCAGCCTGTAAACTAATCCCTACAAATGTACAGTGCTCAGAAAGTCATCTGGGAACGACCACACACAGGCTGCTTTGTTCTAAATAAGTCTGCACCTAGTCCAACTCCCAGTGGGAGAGCCCTACTGAGATCAAAGATCTATTGATCAGGCATCTCGGTGATAAATCTAAATTTCAGAAGTTGGGTTCTTGCCTATCCTGTGGAGTCTTTGAGAAGTGAAATGGGGAAGGAACATACAGAAGCCTTGGTTATGCTCTCCATGAATTGTCTGAAAGTGTTTATTTCCACAGTTTTTCAAAATAATGAACAGTAACAGTACAAAACCTCAAAAAGCCAAAACCCAGATGAAAACAAACAATCCCCCCCAACCCAAAAACCTAGATAAAAATACCTTCGCATACACAGTGTACATTAAAAAAACTGCCTATGTTATTTTTAATAGGAAAAAGGACAAATATTTCCTGTAAGGTCTTCTCTTAGGTCTTTCTTTTTGCCAGGTTCGACAGTGTGAAACAATATCCACAAAAATGCTCGCCCGCAGTAAATACTGTCATATAACCCAGCCTGAACTTAAAACGCTGCCAGACATCCCATACACACTGTCAGTGACCAACTACAAGTGCAAAAGTAGTTTTGGGACCTTTTCAAACCATTCAGTTCTGACCTAATTAGAAAAGACACGGTTTTCACTTCCACCCAGATAGCTGCTTTCCTGTTCACAGCCTGTGAACATTGTTTTCTCTGCACTTTTTCATATGCTGGGTAAGGACGCAGGTGTTGACATTGCTATCCCATATTGCCTGAAGATTGCCTTCACCAAACATCCTGACACCAAGGGGCAACAGCAGTGTCCTAGCATGAAAACAACTTCCCTTTCAATACAGTATGGGATGCTGGATGGTTATGGTGGTTTATGAGCAAATCAGGGAGCAGAAAGAGTCCTACAGATACATATACATAGTATTATGTTATATTCTGATTTTCAGTGACTATTGCTATAGAGATAATTGCTCTTGTACACAAAGGAAAGATTTTCTAACTTACAATGTACACAGTAGAATTTCAAGGAATTTCTAAACTCTTCCAGCCTTGAAAAAATCGTATAATAACATCTACAAGCGGAACTTCACTACCTCACAGATGTTGTAAACATGAGGATTGTGAAGTGCTGAGATATTAAACCTGCAGCCCTGTGGTTAAGTTAAGACAGACAGAACAATAAATATGGTTTTGTATGCCCTCCCTGCAGAAGAGGAAAATAATGGAGATACTGTAAATAGTTCAAGTTACCAAAGAAAAGCACATAACAACACGAGTAATTTTTATTTTTTTACTCTGCTGGCTTTGAACAAGAAAGGTTATTGCAAAGGAGATGATAGGCAGCAGTATCATTTCTAAAACCACATTATTGTTTTCCAGAGTTTCAACCTACAGACCACTCCAGACTGGCTGCTAGTGCTCTGGGGTGAAAAAGAGCCAGCACATACATTTATTAGTGATATAATGAGTTACTATGGATGTGCTGAAAGAGGCTTTACAATTTATGGTAGGACCTTGGACATGTCATCTTTCAGCTCTTTGTGACTTGGTTTAATTACATGACAAAGGGATGCATGTGTGAAATTTATTGCATATGTTTTAAAGTGCCTTGAGATTGGTGAGTTGTAATAAATATAGTGTGAAGAATTAAAATAACTCTAAAAGGATGGTAATTTTTTTATGCATATGGATAAGAACTTTCACCACCACCACAATTTACCTCCTCCTAAAACGATTCAAACCCAAAATTCTTCAGAAAGCACAAATGCTTTTCAAATAAGCTGGAAATATTCAATACTCCTTGAAAAGAAAGTCTGGGGTTTACTTGGTGTTTCAAAGAATTTGTCTCCACATGTGCTTGTCATCTCCCTTCAGAGAACCTATACAAGATATAATGGAAACAGTGTCGAGGGTGATGAAAATGCCAGAGCATCTGTCAGTGGATCACCTTATGACAGCAACTGATAAGCCTCCTAATGCTGAAGTGATGAATGTGCCCGAAATGTGGACGCTATGCTTGTGCGAGACAGCTGAAAAACACAAATATGAACAACTAGACATGAGGACATGCCTCTGGGGAGACTCCACTAGTTTTTGTAGTACTTGACTGATTCTAGAAAGCAGCACATTTTTACCATAGAGAAAGATAAGTGTGCTTATCAATACAGCACCATGGCTCACAAGAGGAGTAGTTGGGAAGCAGGAAAGCATCAATCGCATCTAAGTATCAAATGTGACCTTTTGTATATGTTCTCCTTGCAAATGACCTTTTATTTTCTGTACCTTCAAAGTTTTCCTAATGCATTTGGAGTGCCTTATAATTGAGCAGTAATATAAAAGCAAGCTGCAATAGGCTTATTCAAACAGAAATTGCATACATTAAATGCTGATTACCAAAGTACAAATGACTTCACTTCAAGAAAAAAAGTATGGGGCTCCTGTTTGTAGTCACAAGCAGAACACAGTATGCAGGTAGGGTATGATTTACAATGTGTGAAGGTGTAATGCAGACAAACATGTTTCCCTAGGAAACTAGAAAGGTATAGGGGAGGAAATCTGGTTTTGATATATAGCAAAAGGCACTGTATATACTGCTGGGAAATATGAAATTATATTTCCCAAGATGAGTCAAAAGCCAATAATGTATTTACTTTCTAAATGCTTTTTAAAGCTTTGGAAGAGCCTTAAACACTAATTTTATGAAACTATTTTACAGGATATACACATCGAATTATGTATCAAAATTATTCAACATATTTAATGACACTAAATATGATAAGGAAAGACCTATCAGTTGAAATCCCACAAGAAGAAACATTAGTACATTAGAAATGGATGCAGAAATCTATATTACAAATAGATATAAATAAATTCATTTGTATTTCTTTGACCAAGATGTTAAAGAAGAGAGCAATCCATACTATTGATCTGACTTTAATAATTTTTGCTTTAGATTAGCTCAGTGAAACCACAAATCTCAGCAACTGTTCACAATAAGCATTCTAACTTTTGACTAAATATTCTGATCGATAACTTCTTATATACTAAACAAACAAACCCACCACCTGCCGTAGTCTGGTCTCAAAAGGTAACAGGCATTTTCTCAGTTTCTAATAAATGAATAAGATAGTATTGACTGGTTGGTCATTAACGTGTTTGAACAGACAAAGCTTATTCTTTGTTTACCGCTGCATCTTATTCCACACAAAAAAGACTACAGCCAGGAGAGGGGTAGGGTTGTCTGGTGCCAGGAAATGAACAACACTGAGGAGGCACCCATGCAGGCTTTTCTCTCTCCTCTCAGGTGGATGGAGCAGAAAACAGGGCTCTGTTTTCAGCTAATTCGGGGCAACGCTAAGCTGAAAAGGAAGGAGAGGAGTTAGCCTGAGACTGTGTCTGCAGTGGTAGGTGAACAGAACGGGTTTCATCCAGGGTAAATCCATTAAGGAGGCATCTGCTTCATCAGTAGAGCCCGACTTCAGTTCCCCTGCCAGGGCACAAGCCATTTGTGTTTCCATATGCTGTAGGAGCAGCAGGAGAAACCAGAGGGCAGCTGTGGGAACAGCAAAGGAGCAGGCCTTGCCTCCAGGGTTAGGGAGGGGGGAGCCATAGAGGGAAGGAGGACAAAGCTTCTCTGTGATGATGAAGGGCCAGGAAAATATCTGATAAAACAGCGTTCTCTGTTCTCAGTTTGGGCCAAAGGTCATCCAACAGATGACCAAAGCACCTCCATCATGTTAGTACACAAATCATGGCAGAGATCCTGATCTTCACTTAGCACTGCCTCAGCTGGGCTTGTTTCCTAGAGATTGTCCATCAGATCACCTTCATGGACCCAGAGGAGAAGTTCCTTTTCCTAAATTCAGTTTTGGCTACATGCACCCCTGAATGAATGACACCTCAGGATCTAGCACAGGCTGTGTGATCCTCGCTAGGTATGTGCTTTTTCACCATGCACCTAATCTAGAGCTCAGGTTGGAAACACCCACCATGTCTTTAGGGGAAGCTGATATCAGGGTAGTTGCTAGCTTGTGAATTAGATCAGCAGCCTCAGCAAGGGGTCTATGCAAACTTTACAATCAGCATATCAGAAACAGAACTATCCAAGCAGGACCAAGGTTGTCGCTTTCTGTGTGTAGACCTGAGGGGTTATTTTGTGCAAGTCTGGTCCTAAGAGAAGACAGCAAGCACAAGTGGGCATTGTTTTGCCCCATCCGGTTTGGGGCTACAGTTTTTGTTGCTGCACACCACATGTTGCTGCTCAGAAGGCTCCAAGAGTGAAAAGGCACTGTGGAGAAACTGGAAGTGGGACGCCAAGGGAACTTTTTTGGAAAAAAAAAAAATAATTAAAAAGTAGATCACAAGTTTGGCCACCTTTGTCCTCTTCTCCAGGCCCAGCACAATCCCTAATCTCTTCAGTTCTTCCCAAGTCATTCTCTGCACTCAGGGAGACAAGTTTCTCATCTGCTTGAACCAGATTTTTCACCTTCTTGATACCAGCTGCTCAGTCTCTGCTCTCGTATGCACTGAAGGCAATTAATCAAAAGTAAAACTTTAAAAATCACTGCCCCGTTTTTGCTCATTATTAAAAAAAAAAGTCTCTAACTGAGAATAACTATGGACAATTTCAGCTTGAAAAGTAACCCTCTCACAAAGTTATAAGCCAATTCTGAATGTGACCTTTCAAATGGAAAGCTATACAACTTTAACCAGGTTTCATGCTGGGTCCCTAGAATATTTCAAAGACATTTCTTTCAGTCTAGCCCATTTTTCCACGAGTCTGTGCTATGGTAAGTTTGGCTCCATATTTCTTTGATCCGTGAGGCAAATACTTTACATAGTTTAAAAATAGATCCATGAAGCTTTAGCTATACTCTTTAACACTGAGAGGAAAGCGAGTTAATAACCAATGTAACAGTCTAACAGTAGTGTACTCCTTGTGATGCTCTCATTGGAACAAATTCATTCCTGCTGTAACTCCACTGACATTAACAGAGCTACCAGCTGAGATGAATTTGCCACATTTTTGTAAAGCACTTTAGAATTTGATGTCATAATTCTCGAAAGACACCCTAGGAAAGCTGCTTCACTGCCTTTCTCATTGTGTGTTCATGCACATGCTAGTTTTCCCAGCTGCTTGTGTTCCTTACATTTCGTTTAACACCATCTCCCCACACTTTGAGAATCTCCTGTTGAGCAGATATGATGCACGAGATACACTTTGAAAATAACTGTGTTGAGATAATTATAACTCTGTTCTTAATTTTCATACACGAAGGTGAATTCAGCAGCAGAGACTGAAGAATGAAACCTGTTTCAGAGAATCTCATGAAAAATTGTCCATTTTCAAAATGGCTGCATGTTCCATTGCTCAAAAAGGTCTCATGGCACAGGCTGGACTAAGATGTTATTTTTCAAAACGGTCATTCCTTGGACATTGCTAAAACACTGATGATAAGAAATGAAATCAAATGATGGACTTAGGGATCAGAACACATAACTGAAGCATGTTACAAAATTTTCTACAGCTTTTATTTGCTAGAAAGGACCAATTTCCTGGAACTGAGTACATTTGCAGAAAAATGGTTTGCTTTAATGTCTCTTAAAAAACCTTCCACATTCTTACAATATCTCCAATTTTGTGATTTAAATTCACCTGCTGGATTTTAACTTTGAGTTAAATGCAGTACTTTCTAAGTTATCAGAACTAAGCAAACAATTTCAAGTCAAACTAAATGTTACTTTACATTTAAAGTTTTTAGCATTTTCTTTATTTCTACTTTTTAATTCTGATTTAGGAATGAAGAAAAATTAAATGTAAAATGCTTAAATAAGATGAGAAAACTGTTTCTACATAGATTTTTAATACAAGTTAGTGTTTAAGCTTACATCGTGTTACTATCTATTGTCAGCAGCCACAACTTTTGTTGACTATCTAACTGTAGTTCCCATCATATGCCTGTGGTTGCAAGACACAGAATGCCTCCTCAAACAGCTGTAAAGGTCAGTAGCATTTGAAACTCCACTTGGTGCACATTTTGTCTATTTGATTTATTTTTTATTAATTAGAACATTTGATGTGTAGCTGTAAAAAATATTTTGAAGACATAGTGTTCCTGCTGAATCACTAAATAATAATTTAGACTTGTAGAAAGATCTCATTTTTAGCCTCAGAGGATTGTACCGTAGTTCCCTTAAGCAGCATGGCTGAATACAGGCTATATATTTCATATATTGCAGGCCTGGAGCAAATATTTTCTGACACTATCCAATAAATCATGTTTTCTTCAACAGCAAATAATAGAACTGTACAGTACATTATATCTGCAGCAGCAACAAACAATTCATCATCTCTGACCTTTCCATAATGACAACAATCTGAAGAATAGAGACTAATTTAATGGTTAAAATTTAAGGACTAAATCTCCTTTATACTAGATCCCTTCACATTGCTTTGGTAATAAAAAGCCTCCTTAAAGTGAACCTAAATGCAATATTATTTTTTTCTCTTCAAGCTCCTACAAATTAACAGAGCACAGGTTTCTCAGAGGGCTTGGGCCTAAACGCAGCTTGGGTGGACACACCCAAACTAATTTTTAAATGATGAAATGGTAACAAGTACAGTGCAGCCTGCAGAATCAGAGGACCCTGGGTTTGTCCTCTGTAGTTGTCTATACTGTTTCAGCCACACACCTGTAAAAAAAAAAAATCCTCACACTGACTGTTAACTCCTTCCGTTGGCTCCCACATCATCTACATGTTGCTGCCTTTATTCCTGGGAAGGGGGGTTGACTAACCAGCACACTAACCAGTAAAGTATAGTAAACTATTGCACATCTAAAAAAATCTTGCGTAAAATCTTGTGTAAAAATTAATTTCCCAGCCTTATTACACTACACAGCCATGGCACTAGCTACTATTTGTGTAGAAATCTAATGAAAACAGAACTAAAAATTGAAATGTGGGCTCTAGAAATAATTTCATATGTAAAAATGGTAAACCTCTTCATTCTGTACTGCCTCCCAACACCAAACCCAAGCAGCCAGAGGTACCAATCAAAACAAAATAATGCCCTTTATCGCCAGTCCTTCCTGATGCACATCACCTCTGGCCTTTCTGAAAGCTTGGGTTTGAAGCTGGTTCTCTGAAGCCGTACAGATTTTGGCTCTTTCATGTCTAAAGGTCTAGCGCTTCCCAAAAAAATGCCATCACAATCCCTCTGCCATCAACTGGCCTCATCTTTTAAAAAAAAGAGCCTCCATCCTAAACAACAGATATCTCTTATGCTCTTTGTGGAAACTGCTGGAGAGCCCACAGAAATTTATCATGCAATTTTCTGTGTTTCCATAAACATTTGTGTTACTAATACAACCAGGAAAGATGAGGCAAACATCTCAGGATTGCCTTAACTAAACACATATTCAGGATCAGCTACTGCAGGACTGGAAACATTAAACTTGCTTCTTAAAAACTAACTGTTCGATACTGAAGTGAAAGGGTGATGACTGCTCTGCCCTCACTGGAATGGCAGCCAGTGTGGCATCTTGCCCTGCACCTTGTTTCACCCCATGAAAAAGCCACAAGGGTAAAAGTGAGCAATCTCTCCCATTTAGAGCAGATTGGAAACTATTTGATGCTCTAGCTTGGTTTGAGGTCAAATGAGATGATTCCTACCCTTAAAACAGAAAGAAATACTTCTGGCAGCCTGCATAAATTAATATTTTTCATACGTCTTTTTAAGTTATCACCTCAGGATATTTTATGGATGCTCTCTACAGATGGTGATGCACATGGCACTATCTCGATTAGCTCAAATTCTTTCAAGTACTCTACACAAATAATACCCCAAATGCATCTGAAGCCTGTAGTCTTTTCTCTAATGAAAGCTCTACTGCCCCTGCACCTCATTATTGTACGTGTCCTTGTGCAAAAGTTAGCTTCTTTGCCTGCTATAGAAATAACCCCACATACTGAAGCCAAATATTTAATTGTCTTTATTGTTGCAAGAAAATGAAGATCAAACCCACAGTTATTCAGAGAGCTTCTTTGGCGGACAGAACATTTAAAAAAAAAATCATCCTTGATTGTTGTATCTGTAAAATTATTTGGAATGTATACTGTATAATTAAGACTGATTATCAGCTTAAATTTCTTGGCTTTGCTTTTTGAGAATACTGTCTTCTGTGGACATCAGGTTACTGAAACTGTACACTAGTGAGGGAACAAAACAAAACAGATGGTGCATTAATAATGGAAGTATTAGAGAAAGGGTACTCTTCCAGATTTCAATGTATTCATTAATACATTTTAGACAATTTAATTGCTTCCTGAAACACTAATTGAAAGAGTTTCATTTGCAAAAACCTAGTCCTGGTAATATAAACTAGGCACAGTGCCACAAAGAGCTTGAATGCTGTAGTAAGGAAATGAATAGAAAGGGTTTGTTTTTTTTAATGTATGTATGTTTATTTCTTTCAATGAAATCTTTACAAAGGCGTACAAAGCATCAGGAAAAGAAATATTTACAAAGGAAAGCCAAGTTTAAGAAGTACTGGATATTTAGAAAATGTGAAGAGTATTTTTGGTTTTTGAAAAGTCAGCCCGTGTCAAGAGAGTGTGAGTTGGATTTAAGATCATAGGAGTCTAACACAGCGTAATTTTATCAACACTATACAGTCCTATACCTGGCATATCTGTAATATAAGTAGCAGATACTTCTGAAATATTTTTTTCTGGAGATGTCCACATCAACTGCTTCAGTGACTTTTCTCAATATGGATGGACAGGCAAGTTTTGCCTGATTTATCCCCCCTCACTTGTTACGTGTTGGAAAATTTAAGCCAAACTTCACTGTGATCATTCTCTCATCCATCTCCAAGGGAGTGGAGATGAACAGACAGGAAGGTGGAAGAAAACAAACTAAAATGCACTGAAAAAAAAGAGCTGCAGTTTGTCAAAGTGAATATATAAAGAAAAAGACCAACAAACAGAGAAGCTGGAAAGCAAAGATCAATAATAAAGAGAGAAAAACTCCAAACAGAAGAACGCACAGTATCAGGAGCAGATGCTTTTCAAAGTCTTCCAGGGACTGGCAAAGTCCAGAATTATGCAGGAGATGGTATGAAGTAATCCCTCTTAGGGACTATTTTGGCAGTTGTCCATAAGAAGTGTAATTCCCACTCATACCATACCTGGGTGCTGTTTTAGGTTCCAGTTATCAGGGATCCACAGCTACTGGGATCTCACCTGTCTAGTTTGAAGGAAGCCAAATAATTCTTAGAATTTTCACCTGTATCAGTAGCTGGAGGATAAGCACACACTCAGGCCATGATCAGAGATGCTACACAGGTGGCACCTGAGCTGGACTGAGATGTTACTGATCACCATTCCACCCTACCTGGAGATTACTATTCCCTTAGACCTGCCCACAAAACTATGCTTCACTGTTGATACTAGAGTCCCAGTGTCACTGGGTTTTCATTTTTATCATTTTGACGAGGGGTCAAACATGCCACACATGGATTTTTTCTAGCAGATTTGATGGGTGGTTATCTTTCTTGAGGAAGTAAGGGAGTGGTGAGAACAGGATAGGAATGCTTTTCTCTTATCTTGACTCATCTGTTCCCAAAAAGCACATCTAAATGCAGCCTCATGCTTCAGTAGACCCTGACAACTTATTGATTCTGTATTAGTATAACGACAGTGGTTAGCAGTGTGATTTTTTCTAATTATGTAGTTATAAGGGAACAACTCCCTTTATGGATGTCATTATATCAATGTAAAAGTGCCTCATGGTAAAACAGATGACAGAGCTATACGAACATGCCATAAGGCAAGAGAGGGCCTGGATTTACAGAGCATTCCCTGCTAGGTGGTACCTGTCCTTTCCTCTCAAACATCGAGATATTTGTGGAAAGCTTAGAAAAACTTTCTTGCTCAAGTAAACAACCTCTGACTTCCTAAATGTTCATACACATATGATTATAAAATATTGAGGTCTAGATGTATGATATAGAGATTCCATATGTCAAATTTGCTTCTGTCCTAGAATATGACTCAAAATGTATATATAAAATTATTTGTGAAAGAAAATATTCCAAAATATTTCTGAAATAACAAATAACAAAATGCTTGTTACCCATTGTTGAAAAAACGAATCATTTCTGGTTTCCGAAATTGAGTGCCCCTGGTATACTGTGTAAGTTCTAGACAACTGAGTGGAAGACTCTTTTTTTCTTTTGAGTTTGTCAGAAGACAAAAAGGGGAACTTTCTATGCATCAACAAATATGAAACATATAGAAAATCTAGGCTAGACCTGAAAGAGAATGAGGATGTGACACATCTAAATTACAGCACTCACAAAATCCCTGTGGTAGCTCAAATATAAACTGCCTAATATCAGAGCGATCCAGTAAAAAAAAACCCAAAACAATCCAACAAAAAGACTCCTACCTCCATAAAGGCAATAGGCCAAAAAACTAGAATTTATATTGACTTAAATAATGAAAATCTATCTTAAGTAATTCTGTTGTTCTCCCCTCCCCCTTAAAAAAAATAAAATTGTGGAGAGCATTTTTTCCATTGTAACACACATTAACAGAAAACTGATGACCAATTTTAAGAGATTAAGCCTGATGCCATTTTGAAATACCTCTGAGGTTTACAAAAGGTTAATCAGACAAATCTAGTTCCACTTTTTCATTCAGAAGGAGGCATTTTTTCCAGATTTGTTTTCATCTACCAGCATTATCACATGTAAGTAAATAAAGGTAGAGAGACTGAGTCAACAAAACCTGAACCACAGTTTAATTGCCCACAGTAGGCCACAAAATTACTGCCAACTTTAATATTTAATATCTGATTTGGTGTCTATAGAAGTTAAGGTCTTATCTACTTCATCTAGAAGAAATCATGAAACTAATCCAAAAACATGCCTGTGCCCTCGAAAGCATTAGTAGCAGTTTGTTTCATGAATCATTACTGTCCTTTCCAAATTACGGAGGAAGAATCAGTACTCTGTTTGACTAATGTGGCATTTAAAAATCATAGTTAAGAAATATAAGAGTTTAACTGTAAACACTTCTTTTTCTTAGGTTCCTTAGGGATATTTACGTGAGTTACATTTACAGTAAAGTCAAGTCCTGGTTGAACCAGAAAAATCTATTCCAAAGCAAAGGTTTGTTCATGCTGTCCTGGAGCTGTCTCCATACATGTTAAAAAACTAGCTAAACTTTTTGTTTGGTTGGTTTGGTTTGGTTTTTATTGGTTGTTTTTGTTTTTTTTTTTTATAGAATATTGCGAAGTGTTAGGTATCTGGACTGTTGCCAATGGCCACATTTCATCTCAGTAATCCAAATCCCCATTAAGTGTCTCTCTTGGCTACCTAATTTGTAGGCATGATCCCCAGAGTCTGACTAAGTGCCAAGTCTGACATTTATGTGAAATACCTTAAACCAGGCAAATAAATAAAGTGCTTTGTGTTCTAGCTCTTAAAGTAAGCAAATGAAATGTGTTTGCTCGTAATAGTTCAAATAACATGTGGAAGTTGTCTGCTGGTTGTTAGATAAGTGATAAGAGATGATGAGACCTCTGAGGATAGCTGCAGAATTGTGGACATAATATACTGCTTGCCTAACATTGTTTTAAATAATGAGAGAGTAGAAGAATAGATTAATAAGAACAAAAAGTTGCCTGCATGCAGAATGCCTCCAGTTAAGGATATTGCAAATATTTCTGTAGCAGATCTGGTGAACAGAAGGTATGTTTTCTAAACAAAATCATTAAATAAGAAAATCTAAGTGTGCCCTAAAATGTGAGTAGAAGACTGTAGCAAGCTAAAACAAAATGAAAGACACAGAAATAATGTTTCATAATGACACTTCAAATGGAAAGAAAGAGAAAGGATATTTCAGCATTTCCTAGCACTGTAAGGTTGAGCTGTATAATTCCTGATTGCTACTACTGACCTTCAGATACTAAAACTAGGCCAGTACGTGTTTGGAAAGACAGGAAAAACTATTGCTACTGTAACCTGGATTACTGCAACATACTCAATTTGGCTATTTTGAGACTTTTTAGTGGTGCAGAAAATGTATCCCTCTGGGCTGAAAACTTGGGACACCTGTCTCTGATGGGATGAATTAGCTCTCTTTGAACTTTGCCTGTTGTTCACATTTGCCTAATCTCTGATATAGCAGGACTTTAATTTAGATTGTATTTTGCAGATGTAATATATGGAATGTAGAGAATTAAGAAACAATAAAAACCCCTTAAAATGATGAAAAATGAGTTGATGGTTTGGGTTAACCCCAGCTGCCAGCTAAGCTCCACACAGATGCTCGCTCAGTCCCCCATTCAGTGTTAACATCCCAGTGTTATCAAAACTGCTTTGGTCACAAATCCAAAACACAGCACCAGAGAAGATGCTATGAAGAAAATTAACTCCATCACAGCCAGATCCTGTTGAGTTGAGCATAAATAGCTGCTTTGCTTAGCATTGTCTGTCTCTATGGATGATATGAAAAATATATGATAACATGGTATGCTGCCCTGAAAAAAGATTATATTTTTTTTGTTTATTTTCAATAAGATGAGAAGTTAGATTGGCTAAAATTAAAATTAGAGTTTAAAAAATTACAAAACAAAGACCTGTTAAAGGTCTTAACAGTTAATCAAAAGTTTCCTTTCTCATCCTTTGTTGAGGTTTTGTCATTGTAATTAGTAAATGGGTAATGACTGAGTGACATATATTGCTGTCACTGCTTAGCCTTTTGAAGTGTTAATTGATCAATTTGAATATTCACATTTCTTTTTATTGTTAACCTAGCTGTGAAGAGGTAGAAAGTTTTTGTAACAGTTTTTCTAATTTTTAAATTAAAATACTTTTATTCTAAAAAGGAAAATATTGACAGTGTTAATAACTTGAAAGATATAGACTTCATTTTTAAAGAAAGGGCAATTGAGAATGAGAAAAAGCTTAACTCAGAAAACACTGTCTGGATTTTAAATGGTATTTTAAATATAACTGTAACTTTGTGGATTAAAAAATGCCACAGAATTTGAAAGACCGTATAAGCAGTCGCAAGAGTCCAACAATGTGATATCTCAGACAATTCAGGGTTTTGTCAAATATCTTCAGGAAATTTTTGCTTAAGAATATGAAACAGATTAAATTGCAGTCTAAAGCTGATAGACTTGTTCGGCTGATATCACATAAATAGTTTCTTTCTCATTTGTGGGAACTCGTTTGTGGACACCTAATTTTAATTTAGATAGAACGTAATGATACAGTTGAAAACTGTCACATATAGAGATATAGGCAACAATATAGGCAGGCAGGCAGTTCAGTTTAGGAAACCTTCATTGTCTTTTAGCTCACAGCAGAGCAGGGTGGCACAGGTTATAGCCAAGAGATGGGGCAAAAGACTCTTGAACCACAGCTCCCAGCAGGCTATGCAGAGTCACAGGTGATGGCGTTTGATGCTGAACTTTCTCAGAGCAAACATCTCACCACAAAATACGATAACTCACATGGAACATTTTGTTTTGCTGAGAATTTCTGTATATCACCTTGTCATTGTCTTTCAGGCAAAAATGAACAAAAAGCCTTAAGTGCTGTTATAATGGATTTTTTTCTCCAGGAAAGTTATTCTTATTTTTACGTAGCTCTACCTGGTTTTGTCAGGAAAAAGAAAAAAACAACTTGTAAAACAAGTTGAATATTTACCTATTCTTCTCCTTCCTCCTCTTTATTATAATAAGGTTTCCCCACAATTAGCAAAAACTATAATTTGACTCACTCTATTGTATGCTGTACTTTATTTAGGTATCTCTTTACTGCACATATATATGTTTACTATATCATATATACTGATCAGCAGTAGATTTTTCTCTGTTTCAGGCAGTATTGAAGTGCTCTGAACAGTGGGAACCCAGAACTGAGCAGTAGCTAAAGATAATGGTGTATTCTATATTCCCAGAGCCTGCTGGGGTTTTCTCCTGATAAATTATTGGTTATTGCAGGAATATGGATATGAGAAATACTCCTGCTCTCTCCTTTTCTTTTTGTGTTTCAGACTGTCTGTCATTTGTACTGCTTTGATCTTTTTCCTAATGCCCTGGGGTTATCTATAAGTTGCTGAGATGTGTTTTAGTGGATGTAGATGTGTTTGGAGTGCTAGTTCTTGGAACTTGGGAATCCAAGACCTACCTTATCTGAGACTGCTTCCTCACTAGGGTTTTCCACCTCTCTGTTTACAGTAGCAGTCCATAGACAAATAGCTTAGTTTAGAGCTATAGCCATGAGCTGGCTGAAGTTGGATGAGACAATGAATGTACGTGACTGCAAGGAACTGGCTTCAATGATTTAGGTGATTTCTTCCAGTCTCAGGCTTCAGTTTCTCAAGGCAGCATTTTAGCCTTTCGTTTCCTGATATCAGCTTTTAAGCAGACTTAATTTCTTTAGTATCATCCTTTCTTCTCTTACAACCAGTTCACTAATATCCCAATGATATGTTGTTTTTCAGCAGCTGTTGCCCCTGCCTGTAATATAATATGCTACATAGTAGGGGAATATATTCCTAGGAAATTTTTTTTCAAAGCAGCTATTACTTTAAAAATTGGAAAGTAACCATGATTCCCGCACCACCACCACCCCCCCAACCCGCCCCCCCCCCCCCCCCCCAACCCGCCCCCCCCACCTTTACTTTTCTCTTTATTCTAAATCTAACAGAAATACAAAAAGCACCTCTATGGGAATGTCTTATCAAATAAACTCAAATAAATAAGTTTTACTTTCAGAGCTGGAAAGACTTGGAGCCGTTCAGATCTACAGCATGAGCGTGGCATTTAATTTGACTTTTAGCACTGAGAATATTCTGTTCTATATCATAAATGTCTTGTTTGGGGCTATTGAGACTTATGCATATAGATGGACAGCAACAATTTTGGAAATTGAGGAGTGGTTCGGTTTTTTCTCCCTCTCTGCTTATTTTCTGCTACTCAGAGCTAGTTTTCTCTGTTTTCTACAGTTCTCAAATCATCTTAAATTAAATTGTTTCCAGACAGAGCATTTTAAATGTTCTTACTATATCAAAGTCTCGTCAATCTACAGATGAAACCAGAAGTTGCTTTCAATAAACTTTTTTTCTGAGGTATAATCAGTTTTGAGGACACAAATTCCAACTATTTAAAAACATTTAAAAAAAACAACCAAGCCAACTAAAATCAAACCCCAAACCACTTAGACATGCGCCTCTTAGTTAAGAGGTAGATTTTATGCTAGCAATCCATTGTGTGTCAATTTTTATGTTTATAAAATAAATCATGCAACACAGTTTACAGGGGGGTTTGTTAATGCTGCACAAGTTGAGATCAAACCCATCATTTTTTCCTAACTTGACGTTCACTTTTAAAAGAAAATAATAATGAAACTTGACAAAGCAACAACAAATGCAAAGCAAAAATCCCTGTTTTTCATAAGCTTTCTCTTTACTAACTAAAAGACAATTTTAACTTTTAGTGTCATAGATTGATGTTGGATGCTGAAGTATTTGCTTTTAGCTGGAGTAATAAATTATGAATTTGTGGCCTCATTTAACGTTGTGGTAGCCCTGGCTAAAGCACTCCCTTAGGAAATGTCAGTTTATATCTATGCATACAGAGGAATAAATATATGCACCCTGGTGTTCCCAAAATTTTCTATAATATGGAAACTGTGTGGCATAATTTATAAAGTTCACTCTAATATCAAAAAGCTATTTTTGAAATTACTACACTGAAAATAATTAATAGAGGACCTGTAAGGCATTTAATTTCTAACTATATTTGAATGAGTTCTCAACAACTAGAAATTAAAAAAAAAATCACCTGAAATTGCAAGAAAATAAAAAAGTCACTTAAAATTGCAAGAAAATACAAGCACATAAGATCAATAGCCAGACCAACCCTGACTGATCTTTGCTATTATTCTGTTAGTTTAATCAAGGCTTCGTTCTAAAAGATGCTGATTTTCCTGGGCCTGATTCAGCAAATCAGGGTCATAACTACAAACAAGAGAATGATCCTCCTGAGTATAACTGAACTGAACATTTTCTTAATATTGAACCCCTTGGGACAGATCCAGCATTTATATATACATTTTGCAGTTACTTTTCAAGGGGACTAGAGGGACCTTGGTAGGAACTGAAAGCCTAAATAATTTACTCCTATCTCTACAATGAGTTTGCATTGCACTTTTGCTGCACATCACGAATCTCCCTTTTCCACTTCAGACCCTAAGGCTTTCTTTTCTTTTTAACATTATATTTTTCTGTTGATCCAGTGATCAGTTCAGGCTATGAAACAGCGTTACCTACCACTCTGCAAAAACTACAGTATCAGGATTTTTTTTTAAACTTTTCTATTTTTTATTTCCTACTAGCAGTGCAGTTATCTTAAAAATAACCCGTAGTTGCTGCTCCTGCTATAAAACACTATGTGTTGAATGGAATCCAGATAAAAAATATCAACTATTATTCACACCCTTCATTATTTTGTTTTAAGTCTGTGTGTTGACACTATTATTTCAGTCTAAGTGACCTATTTTGAAATAGCTTAAAGTTGTTTCCTTTCCAATTTATCTAAATTTTTCTTGAAATCTTATGTTGAAATAAGTGTGTCCACACAAAGCTTCAACCCAAAATAGGAAAAGCTGTGAATTACTATTTTGATTGGTATTGCAGTTCTTCTCATGGTGTAGATAAACTCAAAATCATTAAAGTGGGTATTAGTGACAAATAGGCACAACAGGAAAACACATGGGAGAGAGGCTTCATGCTTTGCATTCTGCTCTGCTCCTCACTGAAGCTTTCCATCTTTGTGTACCACCAATAAATCTCATCAGATTTCATCACATACTGATTTCTTTGAAAAAGTATGAATTGTGACTGATAAGAAACTAATTTTTTCCCTTTGGGCCATCTGCACTATTACAAAACATAACAGAGCATTTGGGTGGAGTCATTCCTGACTGAAGGGACCAGGATATAAGTGTTTCTGATATTAGGGCCCTCAAATATTACATGTGGATTTGGTGATTATCTGAGTCCATAGAGAATAAGAAAAACATATTTATATTGGCAACACAGTTCTATCCTTTGAAGAATCACTAGCTGCTTTTTTCTCATGACAATTACACATATGAATTTTGGAAACCTTGATAACTTTTTGTATTTGAATTTTTCTGCTGTTTCCAATACAATCTTTGCTACTGAGAAACACACCTAAAATTAAATTATTTTTCCTGCTTTGATGTTAATTCAGTCTAATTGTAACAAAGGTTCAATTTACTTTTTCCTCACCAGATCTTATTTTCAATGCATTATCAGAATTCCAGCTATTGATTTCAGTAAGTCTAGGGTTTATCTGTAGGTATAGATTTCTGTTAAGATGCCTAGAATTTCTTTATGTAGATAAAGCCGGGGGAGGGGGGTGCGGGATTCTTTTTAGATTTCAAGTTATAGAGTTGGATTCTGAGCTAGGAATCAATGAGGAGGTGGTGTGAATTTCATTCTATTTCAAGTAGAGCATCATGGATGCAGCAGTCAATGAAGCTAATCAGAAGCAGCATTAGACTTGCCTATAAGGATGGATGAGGAAATCTACTATATGGTGGATAGCCCTGAACTGTGTCAGAAGCAAATAGGTTAAAAGGCAAAAACTTCAGATGCTTTCATATTAGAACAAAAAAAAAAATCATAAAATTTTAAAAAGGAAAATAGAAAAGAAGAAAAAACAGTTAAAGAAATAATCCAGAGACCCAGTAGGGAATATCAAGATAGGATATTAAATTGGGTTTAGAAAACTGTACTCATAAGATTATGTGAAGGCAGAGATTTGAGGATCAAAAGAAATAGAGTTAAATGGCTCAAATGCTTTCACATGATTCTAAATCGACTCAGCATGAGCAGCTTGCGACGTTCTGTCTGCCAATCTTCCCTGGATATGTGCATTCTCTTCCTAAAGCCCTCATTGTGATCTTTGTAAAAGAAATTCACATACTAATGATGTCCCTTAGTGTACCTTATGAAACATTCAAAATGGGCTGTTATGGATATGGAGTTTAACAGGGAGCAACTAATTGTTTATGCTGGGCTAGCCTGAGGGGGTTTCATTTTAAAACTTTAATATTATAAGGCCTGAATTTCCAGGGTAAAGTTTCTCTAATAGATGGTTCAATAGCACATAGCCAGTCAGTGAAAAGCATACTGTGCATATTTTTTTTTCATATGAAACTCTCTGTAGACTTTGTGCTGTTTATTTATGAGGCTGAGGTCTGGCTATGCTAATAGCTGGGAAAAAAAAAAATCAGACAGCCACCCTACCTGCAAGCATACTAGAATGCCTGTTGTGCCACCTTCCAAGCTGCTGTTTTATTAATGATCTTGAAACTGAAATAGTAGGGCATGAAGAAGTGTTAAAATGACTTACTGATATGTCACAGACATTTGCCAAGAAAATGAAATGCACTGAGAGGAAAAAGCACCAGGGAGGCCAATGAGGAACCAAATGTTCCATATTCTGATTTGTCTGACCTTCGCCTGCCTGAGCATTAAAGAGAAACAAAGCTGCCTTGCTTGTGCTGTGCAAACTTGTTATCCGTAAGCTCCAGAACTGTGTGAATTATGTACAGCATTTGCTTATTTACATTAAAAATAAGTCTTCTTTAAATTGAACACATCCTTTGCTTTGTTAAAAAGAAAAACAGCAACATAGCTATTCCATGTTGCCTCAGACCCATCGATGCTTCATGATCGTTTCTTAGGATCTCTAGTAACAATTTTTAGACAGAAAAGTATTAGAGAAGTGCTGATGTTGAAGTCAGTCATAACAGGAAGAAACAGAAGATGTATAAACAGTTATGTAGTTTCAGAGGACAACAATCTTCACATACTCTTTTTTCCATCTAGTACTTCTGGTGAGTCTAACTCCGAGGGTAATAAACTGCCCGTCTTATGTCACAGCACACAGTGTAATTGGCCTGTGTCCTCAATAGGGGTCCTTTGGTGTTGAATTGATATTCACTTTTCCAGCAGCAGGGCAAATGAAGACTTCTTCCCAGCTGGTTGTCATACCCAAAAGCAGTGCTGGCAACTCATTTCCTATGTGAACTCTCTGGTCTATTCAAGCTGAGATCAGCCAACGGTGATGGTAAATTCATAAAATCATAGAATGGTTTCGACTGGAAAGGACTGTAAAAATCGTCTAGTTCCAACCCTGCTCCCATGGGCAGGGAAACCTCCCACTAGACCAGGTTGCTCAAAGCCCCATCTAGCCTGGCCTTGAACACTTCCAGGGATGGGGCATCCACAACTTCTCTGGGCAACCTGTTCCAGTGTCTCACCACCCTCACAAGTAAAGAATTTCTTCCTTATATCTAATCTAAATCTCTCCTCTTTCAGGTTAAAACTGTTATCCCTCATCCTATCCCTACACTCCCTGATAAAGAGTCCCTCCCCATCTCTCCTATAGGCTCCCATTAGGTACTGGAAGGTTGCTACAAGGTCTCCCGGAACCTTCTCTTCTCCAGGCTGAACAATTCCAATTGTCTCAGCCTGTCTTCATAGGAGAGGTGCTCCAGCCATTTGATCATCTTTGTGGCCCTCCTCTGGACTTGCTCTGACAGGTCCATGTCCTTCTTATGTTGGGGGCTCCAGAGCTGGACATAGTACTGCAGGTGGAGTCTCACCAGAGCAGAGTAAAGGGGCAGAATCACCTCCCTCGACCTGCTGGCCATGCTGCTTTTGATGTAGCCCAGGATGTGGTTGGCTTTCTGGGCTGCCAGTGTGCATTGCTGAGTCATGTTGAGCTTCTCATCAACCAACACCCCCAAGTCCTTCTTCTCAGGGCTGCCCTCAATCCATTCTCTGCCCAGGTTGTATTTGTGCTTGGGATTGCCTCGACCCATGTGCAGAACCTTGCACTTGGCCTTGTTGAACTTGAGGTTTGCATGGGCTAACCTCTGAAGCCTGTCAAGGTCCATCTGGATGGCATCTCTTCCCTCCTGTCAACTGTGCCACACAGCTTGGTGTCCTTGGCAAACTTGCTGAGGGTGCACTCAATCCCACTGTCCATGTCACTGACAAAGATGTTAAACAGCACTAGTCCCAGTAATGACACCTGAAGAATGGTACTCATCACTGTTCTTCACTTGGACTTTGAGCCGTGAGTGCGAGCATACAGACAATTCCTTATCCACTGAGTGTTCCGTCCATTACTGTCCATTACAGTGGTCTACACTGCTAGTTACAGACCTCCAACCACATTCTGTGCCACTGATCACAACCCTCTGAGCTCTGCCATTCAGAGCCAGTTCTCAATCCACCTCACTGTCCACTCATCTAACCCACACTTCCTAAACTTACCTATGAGGATGTTATGGGAGACAGTGCCAAAAACCTTGCTGAAGTCGAGGTAGGCAACGTCCACTGCTCTCACCTCATCTACCCCATCAGTCATGCCATAATACAAGGCTATCCTATTGGTCAAGCATGATTTCTCCTTGGTGAATCCATGTTAAGCAATCCTGATAACCTTCTTTTCCTCCACATTCTTAGAGATGACATCCAGAATGAGCTGTTCCATCACCTTTCCAGGGATGGAGGTGAAGCTGACTGGCCTGTAGTTTCCTGGTTCCTCCTTCTTGCTCTTTTTCAAGACTGATCTAACATTAGCTTTCCTCCACTCCTCAGGCATCTCTCCTGTTCTCCATGAACTTTCAAAGATGATGGAGAGTGGCTTTGCAATAACATCTGCCAGCTCCCTCAGCACCTGTGGGTGCATCTCATCAGGACCTATGGATTTATGGGTGTCGAGTTTGCCTAACCTGATCCTCCTCAACCAAGGGAAAGTCTTCCTTTCTTTGGACTTTTTCTCTTGCCTCCAGGGCCTGAGATTCCTCGGGGCTGGCCTTAACACTACAGACTGAAACAAAGAAGGCATGCATGTAGTAACTCCACCTTCTCTGTATCCTCTGTCACCAGAGCACCCACCTCATTCAGCAACAGGCCCACATTTTCCCTAGTCTTTCTTTTGTTACTGATGTACTTGAAGAAGCCATTGCTATTGTCCTTGACAACCCTTGCTTGATTTATTTCCAAATGGAACTTAGCCTTCCTCATTGCATCCCTGCATACTCTGACAATGGTCCTTACAAGTGACTAGTCTCTTTTTCCACATTCTATAAACTTCCTTCTTCCATTTGAGTTTTTCAGAAGCTCCTTGCTCTTCCATGCAGGTATCCTACCTCCTTTGCTTGATTTCTTACTCATAAGGATGCACTGATCTTGAGCTCGGAGGAAGTGGTGCTTGAATATTAACCATCTCTCTTAGACCCCCTACCTTCTAGAGCCTTAACCCATGGGATTCCTCAAAGTAGGTCTTTGAAGAGGCCAAAGTTATGTCTCCTGAAGTTCAGGGTTGTAATCCTACTTATTTCCCTGCTTCTTCCATGCAGGATCCTGAATTCCACAATTTCATGGTCACTGCAGCTGAGCTTGCCCCCAACCTTCACATCCCCAACCAGACCTTTTTTAGTTTGTTAGTACAAGGTCCGGCAGTGTATCCCTCCTCATTGGCTCCTCCACCACCTGTGTCTGTATCTTTTGTGGACTACACTTTTCATGCCCTTTCTTCCTCAGGTTTTCCTGCTATTTTTTTTAACTTTTGCTGAGAGATTAACATACTCGAAGTACAGAAGACTATTTCAGGTGAATGGGTGGTTTCATTTTGCTGGTGAAGTGCTTTAGGGAGCTTAAATGGCTCTGTATAAATACACTATCTGAAATTATTACATACCATAATGTCTATATGGCATCCTGTAGCTAGAATGGGAGCTGTAACCCTGAATCTCTGTGGTGAACAGATACTAGAGTCACTAAATGATTCTCAGTTGGTTTAGACCCTTCTGTTTGTCAGATAGATTTGGCACTTTTGGAGGGAGCTGGGTTTGCTTTTGGAGGCAAAAGACCTTTACCCACAGCTCACGCAGAGGACGGATGGCAGCAGTACCACCCCACACTGCCTTCTGACAGGTTGTGTCACTGTCTGTGTAGGTCTCTTTGTAGATGGGGAAGATGAAGTCTGCAGTCGCAGCATCCCCACAGAGGTTGCTAGCAAACAGGACTGGTGCCACTTGCTGTGTGCCTGCATGTCTAAACTGATCACAGGAACAGGGTTCAGAATCCCAATTCATTTCTAATTGTTTTTCAGTTTGAAGACCAAATTTTAGATCTGCCTGAATTCCTACAAGTCTACTTGTTTCCACGAGTCTGTAAAGGGTAAAAGTCAGTGCAGAATTTAGCTCTCTGTCATGACTAATTTAAGCAAGTTTTAGACTATTAACCCAGAGGTCAAAGGTTCACTCTGTTATCACATCACCAACTCCTCCAGCCTTTCTCTGGCTTCTGATACTTAATTGTGTTTGGTTTCTCTTAGAGGCCCAGAATGCTTGTTAGATGCTAAAAAGGTGTAAAACATAATCCAGTACTGTCTCCAAACTAGTACTCCGGCAAGCACAAACAGTGCATCTAAGACCATGTTAGTATTGATCTCGAGTCAGATCACATTAGCACTTCCTACGCTACCTGGCTAGAGCCTGCCAGGGAGTTAGCAATGCATAGAAAGACAGACCCAGGCAGTCAGATCGATGGATTAATGACATGTGTCTCCTTTGTGCAATTTTACTTCCTACATATCTCTCTTGATCCCCTTGTGCCCTCCCTGGGAATGAACTTTCTAAAGGGTCAGAAGACATATAACACAATTGTGTGCAAGTGATGTCTATATACCAGCAAACATTAAAGAAAACCACAAAAGGATGGTAATAATGCATGTCTAGATCTGTGTATGCACCTATACTCACACATATATAGTTTTTGCTCTCATAATAGAGATTTTGCTTTATGAATATGTTGTGTGCTCTTACACCTTAGGCTAATTTTAAGGAAAAACAGGTTATCTTTGGCAGATGGTCATGCCTACATGTTACAGAGAACTGTATAAAACAGCTTGTAAAATTTCCAGTGTGTGGATGAATTATAACTATAAACTTTCCTAAAGGATTTCTAGGTTTCTTCTCATGTCTCTCTTTCATGTCTATCTTACTTTGAATTATTAGCACTTCTCATTACTAATTGGCAATATGCACCCACCTTCACACACTCATGGGTGGACTGAAAAAAACTTTCTTACACTGTCAATAAATTATTCTGTCAATTTGTTCTAGTTTTTACTTTATTATTTAACATACTGTTTTCAAAAAATAGCATGCTATAGCTAAATATTTCACTGTACGTTACTCCATATGCCACTGTGCTATTTCTTTCCAAAACAAATCTCCATTTCCATGTGAATATACCTTTACATGTTTATTCTAACCCTACTGTTTATGAATTTTTCTGAAGTGGTAACTTTAAGGTTGAATTACTGACAAACCAATATCAGGTCTTTGTGATTTATATTCTTCACTGGAAGGGATCTGCCAGGGAGAAATGTGTGTAAATTTTCATATCTTAATTATCACCCTCTTGTAAAGTTAACTATTTGGGACTTTTTCTATACCATTCTATCACCTCTATTTGCCTCGTACCTCAACATTTTCCTCACAGATTTTCAATCTGCCTTATTTGACAATCTTTACATAAGTTTTACTGCCTTAACCCTATTTTCACAAGCCCTTCTGAGAATCTCAATCTTGTATTTGTGATTATTTGTATTGCAGCAATAGCTATGGGACCTAGATGAAACCAGAGCTCTATTTTATTAGCACAGATTCATACTGAGAAACAATATTTACTCTGAAGACTTGACAAGAGTGGGATCCAGTCTTGGACACCCCAGAGAGGTATGCATTTTAAGCGTATAGTGAGGCAGTAAAGAGAATACCTGACTTCCTCACGCAGTCAGTGGGAAAAAAAAGTACCATGACGACAGGGAGGCGGAGACTCCATTGCTGGAGGTTTTCAAGATGCAATCAAACAGGGTATTAGATAATCTAAGGTCCCTTTCACATGAAAGTTTGGACCAGATGATCTTTCAAGGTACCTTCCAAACTGGGCTGTTCTATGATTATTATAAGGGAGAAGTTCTCTGCTTCACTTGGAAGCCCTTGAGGGCCTCCATCTCTTTCACTGACCACTCAGGAACACCAGGCTGTTTATTGTCTCATATTAGTTTGGACTTGTTGTCCAAACAAGTTTGGAGCCTAATCTCCCTGAGCATAAGCATAGTCATTATGCCCCTTATTTGTCTGTTTCTGGTTTGATGCAAACCCACCAGCTCCCTCAAAGGGAAAACGCTAGCAGAAGTGGGTGATGGGTGACACCAGACCGCTGTCCCTATCCAGGTGATAAAGCCCAAGACCTGGATGTTGAAAGAGCACAGCAGCTAAGGTTACAGAGACATTGTTGGTAGCACATTACAGGGGAGGAAAGCTTCATTAAAATGCTTTTTTTTGTAAAAGCTGAGTTTGGGTATTTCAGTTATGAAGGCTGGATCTGACCAAAAATCAGTAAACGAAAGACTAGAAAAGGAAACAGAATCGAAGTGATTCAACCAAAGCTGTGCATCTGGTCGTAGTCTAGCGCGGAGCTGGCTGGACTCCCTTGCCTCCAATCTGATGAGCAGTTACTCACATTTACCAAGCACCAGACAAAAATATATTAGCTCCTTTTTTTCCCCCTCACAGATTTCCTTGGATTTTTTTTTTCCAGTGATCTAACTTCATCTTCTTAAGACTCACTCCCTTCTTTGGGCAGAGTTTTCCCAGAGTTAAGGCTTTCTGAGCCAGCCGGGGTGGCACCTGGGACTAGTACAGGGGGTTCCCAGAGAATTCTCTGCAAAGGGATGGGGAATAAGAGCTGTGGTAGTATTCATAGGCAAAGCCAAGGCCTCTGTGACTCAAAGGTCCTGCTTGAGGTACCATGAGTGTTTTTTCTAACCTATACAGGAGCTGCAGTGTGGTTTGGTGACTGGCTCATAAATTCAAATAATAACTCTGACATGCTGCAGAGCTCCTTGCATTTTTGTTCCCCAGAAGAGCTTCATGCAAGGAGGTATGGATTCTGCCCTCAGTTACGACCATGATTATCTATGGCTTCATTATATATGCAACAGATTCAGTTCCTTATCCTAAGAGAATGGGTTCCTATAAGTATAACTATAAGCCCACAAAGATGCTGAATATTTTATGAAATTGTATTTTAGTTTGGAAGGGATCTGCTAGGAATGTATTGCTTTCTTCCTGGTGAACTCCCTGAACACTCTTAAAAACACGATAATGCTCCTGACAAACCTTTCAAGGCTAAGCAATTTCTTTCAAAACAGGAAATAAATTACGCATCTGAAAATTGTTCACACACTTGATCTATCCTGATCAAAAACCCCATCCCTCAAGACTGGACAGGTTTTCTTCAAGGCACTTTATACTGGGTTCAAGTTCTTCTTGTTAATTTAAGAAAAATGCTATAGGCCAACCATTTTTTATTATTTATGACTATTTTCAAAAATTCATTTCCCTTTTCCTATCCCTCAATGAGAACACTGGTGGCATTCTGCTTTATGGAGCTCATATTGACATTTCTACTAACTCCATGCTCACGCTGTATGATTTAAAACTGCTGCCCATCACAATAATGTCTGAACACCTATTCTTCAGGGTCCCATCCAACAAGATGCTCCCTGCACCAATGCAGAGCTCCTTTGGCTTGTCTCTCTCCTCAGACATTGTGATGAAAGAGATAGTTTGTAAGATTTACAAATGCAGGCTATTTCAGATCAGAAGTTAAGCAAATTCCCTACGCATTAGGCTTCTTGTGCAGCCTGCCCAAACATCCATGTTTCAGTATCAGCTGAGTTCTTATGTGAACCATAAATGTGGTTTTTTAGCAAGTGAAGGGGTGCACTTAGATTAAAGTGCTTGCAAGTATAAAATATTCATCCTTGCTAGAGCTGAGTACATGAGTACAGACTACCCTGAGAATAATGAATCTGAAGAAATCCTATACTGTATTTTTGTTCATCATGCAAGAGTAACTGTACGATGTGTCCAGACCAAATATAACCAAATAATTTAATTATAGGGATAAATATACATGTCTTTGCAAGTTATTTAAGATTAAATCTTTATTGCACTAAATACAGTGCAAATGTAGAGTCGGTCAGTGCCCTTGACCTTAAGACCTGACTACATAAAAATAGACGACAAAGAAAGTTTGAAAAGGGAAAGCAGAAGTAAGAAAGCTTGACCGTCTTACATGGAGAATCAGTGGCCAAAGTAAGAGTGAAACACTGTTCTTCAAGCCTGGTCTAGGCCAAATCACATCAAACCATGCTGCATTTTGTTCAAAAAAGGGCCTGTAAATATCATGTACTTGCTACGAGGCCTATTTCATTTTCTGTAAGGTTGTTTCTTACTGCACAGTGACTGTAACGTTATTCATTACTCAATGGAAAGAGGAAAAGAAGATGTATTTGCTGAAGTTGAAAAACAACTGGGAGTACAGAAAATCTATTAGAACTGCATAGTTGTCCAGTTTTTAAAACAAACAAATAATTTTCTGTTTCTGTGTTGTTGGTTTGTTTGTTTGTTTGTTTTCCCAAAAGATGAGAGAGTTTTTGCTGTCTTAGATGATTTGTACCTCTTAACTCTGTCTTTACTTTCATGGGTTTGTGGGATTGGAGTCAGGATTATGCTTTTCATGAATGAAACAGAAGGGTGTTATTTTGTGTGTTCAAGTGAGATTGGAATGTGTATGCCCTTTGCAAAACTGTACATTTTTTGATTGCTGTGCTAGTGTTGTTACTTAAATAAAAGCAGAAAAAAAAGAAAAAGATAGTAAGTTATGGTGAGAAGGAGATTTTATTTTCCTTTCAGGTGGGTCGGCAGTATGTAAGGTGTGTGAACAGGATTTGTTTGTTAAAAGGATTATTCAGATGTAAAGGCCATAAACCAAATGTATCAGTTATATAAACATAGCTGCATTAGTGATATTACACCATAGAAGAACTTGGCTACTTATTTCTCAAAGTTGCTACATGGGTGAAACAAGAAATATGTATGTAATTATACACAAAACAGTCAATATTTGAACAAGACAGTGCAAATTTTGAAGACTTTGTCTTTTTATCACAAGCAAATAGATTGAACTTAGGTTAAAGAAAGAATTGGTGCAGGTTAATGAAACTGAAAGTGGTTTAAGTTAGTGAATAAATTTAGGCTTTTTCAACAAAACAATTTTATTTTTACAAGGAACAGTATTTGAGAATAAAACCTTTTTTTTTTAATTTTATTTTTAAAAATGAAATAAGTACAAGTCATAAAACTTTGTTTGGAAAATGGATTTTGTCTTAGGAAGAATATACCATAACATTTTTTATTTTTAAAAAACCTTGGAGCGAAAACGAAGAAAAGTTAAACAAAAACTTCTTCAGAACATTCCCAGTGGAGCTCCTTCAAAAACATTATGGGAAAATCACTTAGAAGATCTTTTAGGGAAAATATTCTTGTTCTCTGACCAACTCAATTTCTGAAATGTATTACTTATTCTTTATCTAAATCTCATAACACAGTAAGATTTCTGTCCAAGATATTAACTGGGATCTAATATAAATTTTTTTCATACTGACTGACTATAGGAAGGTTTGTCACATCTGGTAAAAAAATTTGGAAGTAGTCTTAAGTTCTTATGTGACAGTGATCACAATTTTTACTTTACAAGTCTCCAGTCCAAACCTCAAATCTACACAGATCTTACCTAAGAAAAGTTTAAAAATTCTAAGAACATTCCCTTCCCCCCCCCCCCCCCCCAAATACTGTGCATAAAGCTTTTTGGCAACTTTAAAATACATTTTAAAGGAGGAAAAAATCTATATTACATGCACTTCTCCAGAACTTCAAACTGGTTAATAGGATTTTACTCATACTTTCCAGACTAATTCACTAATAAGGTACATTTAAAACCAGAAGTAGGATGTTAGAGGAATTTCCAAATTTCTGGAAAAATAGGTTGCTAATAACATTTTTGTCACCCTTAATTATAGCAGGCTTCCATGAACAACAAAGTTGGTCAGCCAGCACAGCCCTCAATTTGTATGCAAAACAAAATAGCCAAACTATGAAGGGTGATTTTGCACCTGGGGAAAAATTTAGGGGGAAAGTTAGGGATGGAGTGGTGGTAATACAGACCAAACAGCCTCGTAAGGCTCTAAGCTCAATTTTGATCAATTCCATTAATAATAATAACTTCTTTTGCCAGGGGTTGTGGCTTTAGATGTCAAAGTTCTTTATACAGGAAAATCATTGTCATTATCACTGTTTTATGGAGAATAAGACAAAATAGCTGGCCCCAAATCACCTTGGAGACGAGGGGCAGGGTCTTTGTAGAAAATATGATCTGAGACTTTACAGCCTGTTCTGGCAGACATTACACAGCACTTAACCATCCTTCCACTACAAACCACGCAGCTTAGTGCAGGGACAGAAAATTGGAGGTTTATAAACATCTGAAGTGGATAGGCTGCACATTTTGTAAGGACAGGAACCTTAGTTACTAACGTGGAGGAAAGTAGCCTAAAGCCTGATCCTGTCCTGTTCTTAGACTGCAGGCTTAAAGCTGAAAACCTGTTTTCTAAGCTGTTACAGATCGCTTGTGAATGTAGCGTTAAGAGGGAGGACAAAAAAAAATCCTAGACGGAGAAAAAAAAATAAAAAATAAGAAAAGATGCATTGCTGCATATCAGAGGCAAGATTAAACCACATGCTGTGAATAATAACAGCAACAATAAAAATGATCACAGTAATGTAAAAACAAGAGAAAATGCTCTATACATATGGCAGAGGGTGCATCATCTTTTGGTTAATACATGGCTGGTAGTCACTTTCTGATTTGTCCTCAAGATAGAAAAGACCAAATCCCTCAAACCTCTTTCTTTTAGAATACTAATACAGAAATGAATACAACAACATTTTTCTTTCATGCTAAGAAGTGGGAGAGTAATTGATATCTATATTAAAGACATTTTGAGATCTTCATGTCAAAGCTAATTAAATATACTAATTTCAATAAAGTTTCATCAATGTAGACTTACAGAAAGACCTTAAAACAGAAAAGGTAGTTTTGGAGTTGTATTCTGATACCTTCTGCAATTCTGTAATGTAATTCTGGTTAGTAATTTGTGTGCTTGCATCATTCTCTAAATATATACAGCTAAAACATTATTTAGATGGCTAGAATTAATTTTGGAATTAGTATACTAGTTAGGACTGGCAAACTAATTGTGTAAAAAAACCCAAAGTTATTCCTGTAGTCCATATTATCCTTCGTTGAATATGTATTCCCAGACAATATTATGTATTCAAATTAAAAAGCTCAGTGCTGAATCAGTCCAAGGTCATCATAGTTTGTCTGTTGCAGTCTCCCTCAAGTTTGATGAGAGAGCTACATTAATGAAAATGCATTAGATTAAAAAAAAAAAAGAAGAACACTGTTAAGTTCTTGTATTAGTGATGATAATTTTGCATTTGACACAGAGTTAAAAAGAATTTCTCTATTTGATGGTGTATTAATATCTGTAGTGACAAATCCTTCAGCACATACTATAGCTGCCATTGCCTGGAGGAAAACCTAAGGACATTCTAAAGAGCGTTGTGGAGGGAAGTTGTAAAGAAGTACTCGGTTTGGAGTTGTTAGACTGAAACTAAGCAGGACGGTTTGATGTATTGCCAGAAGGCTTTATCTTCTCAAAAAGTTTATAATCAAACACAAAGGAGAGCCTACTGCATATTTTGTTGTTCAGTGAACATGAAAAGTTGTTTTACTTTCATTAACGCATCTCTCTTTACACTTAGCCTTATCCAAAACAGCACGTTCTGTAGATATTGTTACCACTTAAAGTCCTGGATTAATTCACCTCAGTGAGACTTTGTTTCCTTTTTAAAATTGTTTTTAAGCTGTGTTTGGCAGAGACACTTGAATCAGAAGTCAGAAAAGGGAAAGTACAAGCTCATTCTGTAACATTTTCCAAACCTTCTGTGTGAAATCTCAGGAGTATTTCACACATATTATGAACCAGTACCCTTAGAGCATCTGATTTAGAAAGGTAAGTGTTGTCCCATTTTCCCTGAAGAAAATTTGGAGTAAGGAATTAGTTCACGTTATATAAATATATATGTCAGAGACTCGAACTGAAAAGGCCCATTATCTCATTATCTCATTATCAACATATCCCATTATCTCACCACTCACCTTTCATTGAAATTGTAGCATGACAGAAACAAACCCACACATGCACAAGTGTTCACACATGCGCCCATATTAATGTTGCTTGTGAACCACATCTTATAGTCTTGATGTCTACAGCACAGATGTCTTCAGAACTTGTTCCAAGTTTCTCTTAAAAGTAATGGAGAGGTAGCTATTTTAAGACATGACTCACCTAATCTTACTAGGTGTCAGCTTTAGAAAGGGTTAATCATATTCCCAAATACCAATCTTTCTTTAGTGATGCTAAAGAGAACCCAGACAAGTAGCTCAAATGTAAACACATATATTTAGAAAACCCTGCCCATAAGAAGTAGTAGAGGGTTTCATATCATGTTTCTCTGATTTTTCATTAAAAACAATTGACAAGTACATAGCTATGAATATTAAGCAGCCTTTTAAGATACCCATTCTCAGTTTTGAATGCACATAAATCAGCTAGGGCTACATTTTTAAGGGCATTTAGACAACTAAAGGTGAGATGGAAATTGTGTGTTACGTGTGTTTTCTTACTTTTCAGCAATAAATAAGAAATATTAATGATATTAATGATTTAGGAAGGAAATGTGACAAAGCAGTATGAGAAAGAGTCAAGCTATATGAATAAATAGTTTTAGAGATATACTAGCCCCAGATGAGCTATGCTGCGTAATATCACCTTGGCTAGGGGGTAAGATTTTTCTATGGCCTTACAAATTACAAACTTGCTGTAAATATACACCTGGGTTTAGTCTGCAGGTTTTGTTCTTAAATGTCCACTGAATAATGAATGTTGTATTATGTATAGATGAAAAACAATTCACCTAACATATACTCAGTGTTGGGTAAAAGAATAAAAGATATGGCTAACAGTTGATATCCTGACTACAGAAAAATCAATAGCAAAACTCCTATTGAGTTGAATGTGGTGAGATTTTTTATTTCATCTTGAGTGTCATAGACCAGCAAATATGTTGGCCAATACAGTTAAAGAGAAGAATATATTCTGTCAGGGGAAAAAAAAAAAAGAAAGAAGAAAGTCTAATTTGTTTTCTCATTGGCTTGAGTGTCTTCAGGCTGAAAAGAAAGAGACAATTTTGATAGTATTTAAAGAATAGGAAGAAGAATGAGTAAGAGATGTGCTCTGGAGAGAAAGCTAAAATGGCAAAATCTACAAAGTGGGTATAAGAACCTGTATAGGATAAATGGACAAACAGTAAGTCACTGATGTAATTCAGTGTTTTACCCTCAGTGTTTTCCTCTACAGCCTGTCTTTGTTCTGAAGCACAGACCACAGCCCGAGAAGAATCTCTTCTGCTCAGCTTGAGCAGTGCCTCATTTAAAGAATCTTAATAGAAATTAGAAATAATTGTGTGAAGAAAAGAAAAGGTAGCTTCAAGCTGAGTATTAAGCCAAATTTTTCAGAGAGTGAAATCTATTCAAACATGCAATAGTGTAGCGCTGAAAAAGCACAAGGAATCGTACTCCTGGGAGCATTCCCACTTGGTAGTTATATTGCTATATGATCTTCCAGTCATATAGCATTCCAGTATCTATGATGTTATGATAGCTCTTCAGAAAATTTTCTCCTTGCTCCTGTTTCAGTTTATGTTGTTATCTAATGTGGCACAGGAGCTAGTAGCTTCCACGGTAGTGACTGGGCATGTGTATTTGAAAAGGGATCACCAATTAAATGTGTGGGATCACTGAAGGATTCATTCATAGAGATGGCACAGGCTATGATTTTGTCCAAATTTACTGTAATTCTCCTTTGTGACCTTGTGCAAGTCATTGTTGTTTGGGACCGCGCCTGTACTGCCATGCACCACCGTGGCTATGTCACAGCATTTATGTTCCAGGTTCCCTGGAGGAGTCCAGCATCCTGTGTAAGGTGCTTTGGCTCCCTACACAGTGCACTTGGAGAAATGAACATACCAAAGAGGTATCCTTGAGCAAGTTGATGCCCAAAGAAATACGGGTTCGGGTGAAGTATTAATTTGTTAAGATGCATTTCCTTCCATTTGGGTTTCACAGCCTAGTTCCCCTGTTTGAATGTAGGGGCCCTAAGCCCTGCTCTCAGAGCTCAAGAAGGGATTCTAAAACAGTTTTATTTACATGTTAGAGTAGCAGTGAGAACACTGACTTCACTATACTCTGCTCTATAAATAAACAGTTGTAAGAAAAGATTGGAAGCCCTTTTTACTTCTTACTTCTGCTCCCCTGCACAAATCCACAAAATGTGTAAAGAAAAAAACAATTTTTCTTCATTCATGATCTATTTTCTCCATGTGTGATGTAAATTTTAAGGGACTCGGGCTGTTTCTGCAATACGTTAGCTCAGTGAAGACCCATTTCAGTTAAAACCTGTAAGTGTTACTTTAGTGCAAAAAGATCAAAGTAGTTTTCATTTTTCCATAGTGTTCATTAACTTATATAAACAGAAACCACATCTTGTGTTTGTTGTTTTAGTATTTTAGATTCAGGCAGCTAATCCAGAAATAAAGAGACAGTGTGTTATTTTCTTAATAGACATGTGAGAGGACTTTTACATTGTTTTGATGTTTTCTTGGTATTCTTCCTGCCCTGAGTGATGTTTCCATAATGCCCTCAAATATTTGAAACACAAAACACTTAGTCTTCCTTATTTCAAAAGTGTTGTTATTGATGCACTTTTTTTTGCAATATCCCCAGAACTTCTTCATCTTCAAAAGTACACATGGATCAATTGTAATATTATTAAGGAGGAAGAAAATTAATGTAGTTCTTTTTGTAGGAGCACACTAGGTTTTGAACAGCCTGTCTGTTTTCCTAACCAGATCTAGAGAGACCGAATAGACATAACCAGACACTTAATGAACATCTTTCCTGTTGGTGTCATTCTCTTGCTTCTTCCTCAGTTTTAATCTCCTTTCTGTCTGTGGCAGATGGCATTATGCTAATGAAGGAAAGAGATGTCTGGTTCTCAACAGCTTGTGCCAGTAGACCAGCAGTGCCTTTTCCTGCAAAACATTTTATGTGGAGAAAAGAATTGAAGGTAATTCTTGTTCAAAAGGAAAAGAACTTGAAGTTCATTAGTAAAACGTGCTTATGAAGGACATGGTTACTGCCAAAATGCTGCTCTGCCTATGTCCTTTCAAACTCTTCCATGAGGTGAACCACTTATTGATTCTGTGAGGCTCTGAGTGGGACTTATTACATACTGTAGCTGTGGTGCATTGTGGGAGAGTTATTCTGATCAGGTAGTCTAGACCAGAGCTTTTAACTTCCCAATGAAATCATTACATGCTGCAGGAATACGATTAAGCATATTGTTAGGTCAAAACCTAGTTATGCATTACAAAAATAAAAGCTTTACTTAGCTTTAATAGTAAACTATGAACTCCAAGCCAATGAGATATTTGTGCAGAAGTCAGCTATTGGCCAACATTATTATCTGGATACTGCTGAACATTAAATAGCGTGAGATAGAAAACCCAATTTTACGTATTTTTCATTAGAGGACTAGCAGTTTTCATATTCAGTTCCAAACAGCTGACTTTTAAAAATATTATCTCTTGTTCTAAATTTTAAGATTAAATTTAAAAAAAACCCCAAAAATTACCTTAGACACTGACAAATACTGACTTTGATGATTTAGGTTCTCTTCTTGTGTGTCAAGCATTTTTTTTAGAAAAAAAAACACCTCACCTCATGCTTTTATGGACAAAATGTTCAGTTTTCAGGATATTCATTCATTCTGCATATAAAAAGCTATTTAAAAAATAATCATATGCAATAAAATATTATCTTGCAGAAAATGAACCTTAAGCATCTTACATTTTACAATATGGACCATTAACAGGTTTTTTGAAATATCATTTTCAACCTATGGTAACCGAAGCAAAAAAAGAAACAATGTCTTACATTTATACCAAAATGTCATATTTATTTAGCTTATTTTATTACAAAAGATTCTCATGCTATATAAAGTACACCAACAATGCTAGATTTTCAAGAGAAAAATGGAGATTCTGATGTTGAAAACACAGTAGGAATTCAGGAAGAAAACAGGTTTACAAATTGTGCTTGACACAATATAATGTACTAACTAGTGTTTATGTTCTATTGACTTCTAGAGGATGGAGTGTCAGGCCACTCAAATGCTGTCTGATAACTATCCAGTAGAGATGACTATAAATTTCTAGAGTGCTGCAGCTAATAAAGGCTTTACTTCAAACGGCAGGAGACTGTGAATACAAGTGGGACATCCTGAGTAATGTGGTGGTGTGGTTTCAGTTCGGGTAGAGTTAACTTTCTTACAACCAGCTGGTATAGTGCTATGGTTTGGGTTTGGGATGAGAAATAGTGTTTTTCGTTGTTGTTAAGCAGTCAAGACCTTTTCTGCTCCTCATACTGCCCTTGAATGAGTAGGCTGGGAGTGCACAAGAAGTTGGGAGGAGACAGCCAGGAGCGCTGATACCACCTGACCAAAGGAATATTCCATGCCATGTGACGTCATGCTCAGTATATAAAGCTGGGCAAGAAGATGGAGCTGGGAGACACTGGAGTTATGGCATTTTGTCTTCCCAAGTAACCATCACGTGTGATGGAGCCTTGCTTTCCTGGAGATGGCTGAACACCTGAAGTAGTTAATGAATTCCTTGTTTTGCTTTGCTTGCATGTGTAGCTTTTGCTTTACCTATGAAACTGTTTTTTATCTCAACCCACGAGTTTTCTCAGTTTTACTCTTCTGATTCTTTCCCCCCTCCCAGTGTGGGGGAGTAAGCGAGTGGCTGCGTGGTGCTTGGGTGGGGTTAAACTTCAACAGTCCTTTTTGGTGCCCAGCATGTTCCATGACCCTGAGTTTCATGCTCTATTGACTGAGCTAACCAAAGGTCCCGTGTTCATATCCCATACGAGCCCTCCGAAAAGGACTGTCATGGTTATAGACTTCTTGTGCACCCCCAGCTGTCTGTGGCCATGGCATTTTGATATGGCTATGGTATTTTGCCATGCAAAATGTGACCAATGTATGCAATTCCTTCACTGATTCTCTCTTTTATGAAAAAAAAAACAAAACCCAAAACCAAATGAAACCAAAACACAAAAAAATCCCACAACAAAACCATGATCTAAGATCTTAATCATCTCCAGTGGTCAGGATTTAAGTTTTACATCTCACCCAAAAGATTGATTACGCTTTTGCCACATTCACATGCCAGAAGTATACTGTATTGATTGAAAGTCTACTGCTTTTAGTAGTTAATAAATCCCAAGTTAGTGTTTACTGGCTTACAAAAGAGAGAGACACAATAACTTTGCATATATTAATTGTGCTTTTGAAATTAAATGTCGGTAGCATATTGGAAAGGTGGAACTATTTTCATTAATGCACCAGGTTGACAGCAAGTTGTGTTAACAAAGTTCAGCAAAATGTCTTCAGTGTCCCTGGGATGTTCATAAAAATAAATTAGCCTGGGAAGACACAGCATGCTTAGGGAAATTCTAATGCATGTAATTGTACTGGAATGCAAAGCAAGCCAACAGGTTTGCTGAAATTATTAACAGTTTACTAGGTTTGGACTATCAACAAATGTTTTACACATCCATAATTTATTGTCATTTCTTTAGGTTGACTACAACTTACGCAGAGGCCAATTCTGAGAGAGAATCCTTATTTAATCTTAGTTTTCTTTTGAGTTGTGAATGAGATCACTTATTTTTAACTACATGATCTCTGAGCACAGACAGCACAATCCAAGGAAAAGGTGCTCACTGATGCTGAATAAATGAAAAGAGACTGGTTACTACATCTCAATGAGCTATTCTGTAGAGTATTTGACTCCATGCCTCGATGTCAGTAGTCAGAATGGGAAAAGTAATTAAATTAATTAATTTAAGAGGACAAATCTTCCAAAAACTTGTGTCTTTGTTTCAGAGTGAGATAAAATAGTTTCAGGAAGGAAATACGGGGATCACCTGCTAAGCAGAAATCTAACTTGAAGACTGGAATGGTGGATATCAGTTAGCAGGGATGGAGTTAACAGTTTAAAAGTGGGGTGTCCCAAAGTGAGGTGATCAGTGAGGCTCTTTTTATAGAGAATACAGAAGTCTTGGACAATTATTCATCCCCTTCTGAAACAGGCACTTAAGTAAGGTGGTCTGAACTACATCAATTGATATGCTGTCCTCTTTGTCTTCAAATACTGTAGGGGGAGCTTAAACACTAGTGGGGAACGTCTAACTTTACTTAACAATTCAGTGAGAAGACTTTTATCCTGACATGGGTCACTGATTCATGAATTTTTGTAATATTTACTGCAACATATTGCAGGACACATTATTCCACAAAGGTTTATGAAGACAAAGTGAATTCCAGTGATCTGAACAGGTGGACTTCATTACTTTTGGCAATGTTATGACCTGAGTACAGTATCCTCTATCTATTATCTTCTTTTCATACCCTCCTCTAGAAAGTAAAATAGAAGTAAAAATAACATTATCCCTTGATCAACTCAGAGATCAAACATCAAACGCAAAATTACCAAGAGTCAAGAAGACCTAGGAGCACACCAAACAGACCAGCATTGGAATAGACCCATCACTGAGAACATTGTATATATATATCGATAGAACAGAAACTATCAAAGCTGTTTTTTCTGCATTATAGCATGAGAGAATATTGGGTTAAAGTCTCAACATAGAATCATAGAATGTTTTGGTTGGAAGGGACATTAAAGATCATCTAGTTATTGTTGGACACATGTGAAGTGCCTGAACTGACCAAGAGAGTAGGTCATTATTGTTAACAATACCAAATCTAAGAAAAAACAATGTGTTTAAATGTTGAAGGAAATTTTGCTATTAATGAGTGAGAGACAACCATTGAAAAAAAAGAGATGCAGGAGGGAAAGGAAGAGAATACAGAGTAAATTTGTATAGTTTGCTTAGTGAGCAGGGAATACTTAAAAGGGAAAAAAAAAACTCAGAAAAATCATCTACAATAGAAAAATGTATGTAATGCTAGACATTTCACCAACCAGGGTTGTGTCTAGAATATATGTAGTTTCATAAGTCTTTATGTAGAAGAGAGTACTGCAGCAAAACTAGAAAATTGTGGTCAACTATGATGCTCATGTTTTAAACAGGCTACCGAAAAAAAATTGAGAAAAATCTGAAAAGAATCCCATAAAACATTCAGGAGCTGGAGAAAAAAGTTACAGACCTTCTAAAAAGCTCAGGTTATTTAAATTATCTACAAGAATGATGAGAGGTGGCTTGATCACAGTGTGTATTACTTTCAAAGGGAGAAAATGCAAGATATTGAAGAGCTTTTTAACATTGGACTCCCAATGAAAACAAACAGCTTGGAACTACAACTGAACAGTTTTTAATTTAAAGTGAAACACATTTCTAACAGGATCTTCAGGAGAGGAAAAAAGTGAGTAGAATTTTTGAATTTCTGAAGACTGATTTTGTATTTGGGTGCTGAGGAAAAAAATACAAAATTATTGTCCCCTTTAATGAGAAAACCCCTTGCTTCAACAAAGTTACAAGAAAGCAGAACAACAACCACAGTAAGGTTGACATCAACTTTCTTACCTTCTACGTCCTACTCTAAAAGGAACTAAAAAAAGTGCTGATAGCCATGTAGAAAATTGTGACACATTTTTTTCATATATGAGAGATTAAATTAGCTTAAGTTCCCTCCATTCAGCACCTTTGAAGAGATTTTAGCAGCGTAATGGCAGAATGCCAATTCATAACATCCTAAATAGGTGAAAAAAATTTCTTGCTGAAAGTACCTCCCCTTCTCTTCAGCTGGCTAAAATTAGCTGCCCAGTTTCAAAAAGCTGAAATAAGCTGGGATAAATCCCATCATAAAAGGAATCCAGTGGAAAATAATCCATGAGAAAAGGTACGCTTTGTGAAAAAAAGTACTTACCATCATGCATTTGGTTTAATTATACTTTGCTTTTCAAACTGTAATGAACAGTGGTTTATATAAATGGTAGGTTAAAAACATGACTAATTTAGTTATTGTTATTTCCTTTGGCATTCATTTTGATATATGTATTGTTAAAATCTTAGTATATTAACTGCATTGAATTTGCATCTTTGGTTACTTGGCTTCTTAGCTAACAGCACTTTACTGCAATTGGAAATATTTATGCCTGGAGGCATTTGGTACAGAAGTACCTCTACCTTTCTGACATTTTTGTCCTTCTTCCCACTTCTTAACATTCAAAATCCCAGAAAGAGTAGTTTGAGAGGGGCATGCATGCACAAACTCCTCTGAGACAAGACAGGATACTAAACGGGGGAACGCGGAAGTATGAAGTAGCAGAAGCGTACAGCTGTTTTGCTTATTCTTCCCAAAGCTGGGGACAAAGCCAAGAAATAAACCTTGGTGGGCTGCACAAGAAGGGCTGGCTTTGGGAGACAAAGGGCTTTCAACTGTTCACAGTTGGAGTGTTTAATACAAAAAGGGAACAAATTGTTTTAAAAACTGAAAGACATTTTTACCTCTTACTGGAGATAAACACATTCCTTTCAACTGGAGCTGGAATTAAGAGAAATTCCCTGACTTGACCACATCTGCCATGTGCTTGTGGGAGAAGTCATAGTTTTGGGCTGCAGGAAGATGCATAGAAGGCTAAGAGAGGATGCGCTGAGAGCGGATGGATGGGAAGTGGATGGAATAGTAACACTGTAGTGGAATCTTCTCTTGGGTGTCATGAAAGTTTCCTACAATTCTGGTACCACCTATGTGCATATTTTAGTGACACATGAGTCAAAGTGTAAAAGATACTGAAGACTAGACTTCCTGTTAGTGTCTCAGAGTATAACTGGAAAGGCTTTTCTTTCATTTCTTCACTTCCTGAGATTCTAGGCCTAAATAGTTAAGAAAAACATTTTTTTCTTATAAATTAGTGTTTCCCTATCTGCAATTCCCACACCTCATCTCCTTTTTCATTACCCTTTGTAGCAGTTTGTCCGATTATGTTTATACCAAGACTGTCTGTTTGACTATCGTGTATTGGAGACGTTTACAAGGTGGCTTTGAACTAGGTACTTTCTATGGCTGTTAGAAAGATAGCCATGGCAACACAAAGCTTACTGTAGGCTTTAAAGTATGCCCTTGAGATAGGAAGGAGAACAACATAATAAACCTTGACTACCTTCCAGATTTGAGTCAGAATACATGTTAATTTGTCTGTTCATATATTTTTGTTCCGCTAGAGTGACTTGTAAGCCCTGTTTCCATACGCAAATTGGAATGAGGTGACCACTTTGCCCCCAGACTTTGAAATATATAGTAGGCTGTCCTCAACTTAGGTTGCCAGGGTGCTGAAGATGTCACCAGCTATCTTCTGCTATGCAGCCCCACATGCATTCTCAGTCCTATCTCCCATGTGCCTCATCTGCAAAAAATACCTCTAGGAGGTTATTTTCTCATTCCTCATTCACCTGATAGTTTATCCACCATTTATATCTCACCAAGGAGTACTCCCACCATATTTTGGGAATGTCTTCAGTGAGTACCTGGTGCTTCTTTTCCTTTTCTTCAACATTCTCCTCCTTTTTCCGATTTCTTTAGGCTCCCTCTTTACTTTTTAGGGTAAAGTGGAGTTAAACTAAAATCTCTCTTATGTGATAAAGAAGGAAATAATTCTAGATGTTAAAATGGTTTGTCAGAAACGTTGACAAGTGTAGATAGAATGTGATTTATGGACCTTTAACTTTTTAAATTAAAATCTTATATCCTTAGGTAATACAGTAGTGCGGGTGTGCATTGAATTCTTGCACTGCATTCCAAATTATCTATAGCACATTAATTTACCATAGATCTGTTTCAGTTGTTTGAGTAAAATGGACAAGATAAATTGAATTAGTCTGAAGTGTAAGATTGTGGGGAAAATGAAAGTCCATGAAGACTGTCAGATGTAAGAATTAACTGTTACCACTTTAAGTGTTACTTGTAAAACGGAGACTCTGGGAGACGTATTTGAATTTGGATACTCTTTTTCTGGCTGATACAACGGTTATCCTGTTCAGGGACACACAGTTTAGGGGATATGTAGCAAAGTTTTCCTTTCAGTATGTCTCAAGTTAGAAATGGAAATTTCAGAACTTAATAGAATTCATCTAAAGTTGGGCCAATAGCCCATTAGACCTATGTCCTCCCAGCCTTGTGACAGAATTCAGAATTGTAGGTCAGAAACCTCAGAAAATCCAAATTATGCAATAACCTACCCACAAAGAGTTTTCTTCCTTGTCACAATTAATTATGGATTTCCTTATATCCTGAAGAATGACAAATCCCAAAATCTTGATTCTTTTAGATTTTAACTTTTTCAAACTCAAATTAATGATTTTTAAGTTCCAGTTTCAAATGTTCTGTGCTTATGCAGTCTGGGCATAGAGACTGCCAAAATACTTTGCAAAATACTGTGAGAGGTTGTTCTTGATATTTTTACCCGCAATGTGGCTTACAAAAAGCACTTAAAGTACCCTGGAAGGCCTTTTTTCAAATCACTTTTAGCTTGGAAGGATCAATAGTTTTGAAAAGGGATATCCAGGGACAGTAAATGTCATTCAAAATTTTTTCAGGATCTGGAACATTTGCTGAAATTACAATTTAAAAAGAAAATTATAGACCATGCAGCAGGAAGGACAGAAAAGAGCTCCTGTTTTTTGGGTTATTCTTTTCCCTCTAAAATTTTGGACCTGATCTACCATGATTTTTGGAGCTTTTCAGAGACAAATAAAATAGAAACAGAAAACAAAACAGATAAAGGTCAATCTTACAGTTAAAGATACGTTTACAGTCATAAGTACTTTATATGTGTTTTTGGGGAATTCCAAAGTCCCTTTCAAGCTATACTATTTAGATGCCTAAGTAGTTACAGATGAAAGTTAAAATTTTATAGATTAGAAATTGGTAAAGCAGTAAAATGAAATAAAGGCAAAGAAAAAAAAAAAAAGGAAAAAAAAAGGTAACAGCTGGGTATCTGAGGATTACAGCCAAGACTACATTATCGACCATGCATTTTTAGTTACCTGAAAAAGTTAGTCCCTTAGGCTCTTTGTACAGGGGGCACTTATAAAGGCAATTCACATCTTAGGTGTGTGAAATGGCTTTCCAGAAGTACTTATCTGTTAACTTCTACTGGAGGAATTCAGGTAATTAGGTTCCTAACTTAGACCTCACCAGTGCACCAGATTTGAAGGATGAGCTTAAGTTAAGGTTATTCATCTGAACCGAACTTCTAGTCTAATTAGTTTGATCTTCCCCACTTCTTTGCTTTAGAACAACTACACTGGCAGTTTCTTCAGAAGCAGAGACCTACTGTGTTACATACTTCATTTTCTTCAAAGACAGACAGGAATATAATGAAAATAAAGATAATTATTTCTGGTATTTATGTACTTTAGTAGGAAGAAAGAAGAATTACACTGCTAAAAGTACACAAAAAAATTCAGAAAAAGAACGTGTCTAGCATTTAACATTTTTGCAGCTCGTTTTGAAGCCAAATAGAAAGTGTTTCATTGTAAGCATGCCACCCTCAGTCAACCCAACACATACTAGAGACCAGGATGGAGGTAGATAATAAATACAAGAAATTGTTTAGGAGTGAGTTCCGGAGCTACTGATCTATATAAGAGCAAGTAATGTTCTTCTGTGGCATCTGAATCCCTACACACATGCCACTTCAACATCATTTAGTAGGGAGGTGCTCTGTTACGTCGGTGTTTGTCTCCTTGATGGGGCTATGGAAGAACTGAGGGTGACATGTTTGCAATCTAAACTAGCTTCAGAGACTGCATCTTCTGGAGACCAATAATCGGATTTCTTTCAGTACAGTGTCTAACTCACTTATGAGGTAAAAGCTCAATAAATACCTCTCTCTACATTCTCATCTGCCTTGTCTGGAGTAAAATGGAGAGAACTGTGCCTTTTGGAGTCAGACTTTTTTAAAGATCATAGAGACGCACATATATTGATTGCTATATCTGGATTGCTGATTGCTTTGGGTGCAAGTAAAGCTTTCCATTTTGCAAGCACTCAGCTTCAGCCAAGCTTATCCAAGACCTGGATTCTGCCACTCATGAAGTCTCCATGACTGAAGCATTGGGGAAAGAAATCTCAAATTGTGTGGAATAGCATGAAAACTTAAACAGTCTCAAATCAAAGATTTTTGTTTAGATTGGGAATACACAAAGACACAAACCCTCAAAACCAGACATGTGCAACAGTGACAAAAGATGGAAGTCTGCAGGAGGAATATTAGTAGGTTTACTGTATAAACTTTTTTTTAAATGCAAATTTATGCAAACAGGCTCCTCCTCAAATGCATTTACTTTCTTTGCTGACTTTCTAAAGAATGTAGGTTTTTGGAACAATGAGTCACTAGAGGCCTAACATGTAAGTATAAATTTAAATTAAATGAACTGTATCTCTATCAACTACCAAAGATCTAACTATGTATATCTTTCTGAAAAATCTGTAAGATGAAACACCTGCCTGTGCTTCAGCAACCACATAAACTGAGACGCATGAATTGCCTCTGTTAGATATACATATTTTCTCAGGTTCCCTATATCTGATTTCATTTACTTAGAATATAAGCAATGAAAAGTATTATCTATTACAGAAATCCCCTCCTAACCTTACATTGTTCTGGTTCCTTTTCACCCACAACTTCTCACATGCATGATTCTACATTTTCTATCCTGAAAGGAAGAGAAAACTTTAGCTTAGGAATTGTATTGGGATAGATTTCTTTCTGCAAGAGATGAGTTCTCCCACTTTGAGAGCTGGCTTACAAAACCTAAGTGTATGTGCCAAGACGGTCTAGGCTGTGAGAGCAGGAAATAGGTTCAGGGAAACTCTGCGTTGCTATGGTCTCCTTCCTCTCACAAAATAGCATTTGTCAGTGTGGAGTGAGGTATTTATTAGCGCAGAGACGACCATACTATCTCTCTATCAGCAATGGCTTCCCTCTATGGTTGCTTAAATTTAGAATCTCTCCCTTTTTTACATGGCCTGAGTGGAACAGAAGGACCAGATCTCAAGAGAGAATTTGGCTGCTTGTCTGCTCAGGTACCTCAAGCCTACGTACATGTTCAGAATTTTAATGTCTATTGTCAGCCAGGGTTAGGCACATTTTTCTCTTCATCTAAATCTAAAAATGCTGAAAACATCTTGAGAAATGTTTTGCTATTTTACTTTTGGTTCAGAAATTATGCATTGCTTGGATTTGTGTACCGACAGATAATGAGGGAACATCACACAATATATGATAACAATAACACTGAAGTAATCTGAGAAAGTCATTTATCTTTCTGTTTCCACTCTGCCTGTGAGAATCTGAAAATCACTACCATTCCCATTTGAATGAATATTTTGGTAGGAAACATTCATTTGAATATAAAGGACTGAAGAGTTCAGCTATTGACGATATACAGAGAAGTTAGATGGAGAGGGAAGAAAGAGATGGAGTACTGCTACTTATCAGCAATATAAACTGCATCTTTTGAATGTTTTGTCAGTATTAAAATACCTTCTGTTTATTGATGATCTCTTTGCCAGACGTGTTTTGTAAGTCTATTGCTCAGAAATGGTATCTCTTATTTTCCATGTCTCTCTCTCTCTTCCTTCTCTCACTTCTAAATTGCCTATCAGCTTGGAGGAATCTGTCAGAAATTTCATTAAAGCTTCAATATTTGCCTGTACAGGTAGAACTAATTAAGTTTAGATGAATTATTAGAAAAGTGTATATTCCTTTTGCCCTCCCTAATGTTGATATAGGAATCAATAGTAATTGATTACTATCTGTGCCCCAATTACATTGAAAATTTCTAGCTCCAGTAATGCATCTAACTCAGGCACTTAAAGAATGTGCTCAGGGTAAAGGATCTATAGATTCCTTGTGAAAGATCACAAGTCACAGAAAAAAATACATCTGTCCCTTATGGCTTTATGCATTAAGTTAGTATGAAATTAACAGGGGCCTAGGTCCTGCCCAACGCATATTGTATAGGAAAGAGGAGAATAAAGATGGGGCTTTTCCTGTCATATCTGGGATTCCTCAATAATCAAGAACCTTGACCCTCAGGGAAATGCCCGACTTTCTGAACAATACTTCTTAGTGGTCTTGAAGAACTGGGATGACTTCTGGAGCCAACAATTTGTTCTTCTTACTGCTATACATGCCGTGCTGACAAAGGGCTCCGTTCCAGGTAAGTGAGAGGCTTGACTTGACCTTAACCTAAATTCTTTTCATTTCCAAGTCTGGAAAAAAACAGACTAATGAAAAAGGATGCTCAACTCCTTCCTCTTTCCCACTCTGATAAACTTCATTGTTGTTTCTTCCTTCTTTACTTTTTAGTCTTAGAGGTGAAACATACTTTATTTGGGAAAGTGAGAGAGAGCCCAAAACCCCGACAATCACATTGGTTTGGGGATTGAGAAAAGCCAATTCAGGACTGTGTGCAACCTGATGGTCCAAATTTGACAGCCTAGGAGACTTGATTATCATACAGTTCTTCTCTTCCCCAAAATTCATAGACTAAATGTATTACTTTTAGTTGAGTTCCAATCTGACAAGAAAGTAATTTTTTCTGCAGTTATGTAGTTCCAACCAGCCAAAGCCATGACACTATCTTGTCTGATTTGACTTTCGAAAGGTGGCACCACAAATTTGCTGTGGCGAGGCAGTCCTACAAACAATAAAAGCTGTTACCAGTTCATCCCAACAATCTCAGCTCTGCTAATATGTTTGGCCTGCTAAATTTAGGTGCGCTCTTTGAAACTTGTGTTGAATTCACAATCTCAAAGTAAAAAACACAAAGAAAGACGTGAGCTGCTGGACATTTCCCTAGTATTTTGCAGCAGCTTCTGGTCTGTTTTAGGCTAAAGTCTTTGCTGAACAGGACTTCCCTGATTTCTAGGGACACCTTGTATTGGCACTGAGAGACACAATTACTCTGCATGTACTTTGCTTATTACTTCCAAACTGCAGATGCATAAACAAAATTATATTCTTAGGTAAATAGATTTGCAACCAAAGCTGCAGCCTATGTTAACTATAGATACATATATAAATAGATTCTGAAAAAAAAACCCTCACTTTCCTTTTACAGTGGGGAAATAGATTTACTTTTCTTTCATAAATTCTAACTGTAGAGACAATCATCCCCTTGTGTGAAAGAATTTTCTTGGAGGACCAAAAATGATTTAAAAATAAGCACAGCTTTCTCACAAGAAAATCGTAAAATCTTATAGTTGTCATGTCTGTATTCATGTTCAGCTACCTTTAAATGTGAAGTTTGAAGCACCTCTCATGGATGAGTCAAAATGATGCTGTACTGGGATAACAGGCTAAATGAAGTGGTGTTGGTGGTTCATTAGTTAACACTTTCCTCGCTAAATCAGTACTTGTGACTCAGCATGAAGTACTGTGTTTTAGATGAAAAGTAAAACAGAGGTCCCTGACCATTTTGCTTCATTAAACATCTGGTGGCACTTTTAACCAGAGCAGAGGATGTTCATTTCAATGTTCTTACAAAATTCCTAGCTGGGTAATTACATTCTGCTCCACTAAACTCCCCCTAGAGAAAATTTAATTAAAGTGAGTTGATGTCTCTCTGGCACAGACTAGACAGGTATCTGTAACACAAAAGCCACCAGCACAATTGACATAAAATGATGCTTTTCTGTGGCAGGGAAAGAAAGTATAAAATATTACTTTCTCCTCACCAGAATGAACATTCCGTTTCAGGCACTGCGTATATCCACATTATGCTGGTGAAAACAAAGTATTATTTTTTTTCGATACTTGTCCAGAAATTCTTTTAAGCAGTAGGAACTGAATTCATAGCTCACAGCTCTTTCAGCAGTTAGATAGGTTTGTTCTTAGCAGGTTTTATTAGTGTTCTAAGTAGTGATTAAATAGATATGCACAGGAGGGAAGGATGGGGAAGGCACTTTTGCTGTGTGGCTTGGAAGTTGCTACAAGATATTGAGAAAGTCTTTTACATTAATCAAATAAGCACAGAAAAAAAATGGGCTGGAGAGCACCTCTGGAGATTGCCTAGTCCAACACCTCTACTCAGAGCATGGTCAGTTGCCCAGATCAGCATCCAGTCACATTTGATATTGTCAAGGATGGAGAGTCCACAACCTCTCTGAGCAACCGGTGCCAGTGTTTGACTACTCTCAGAGTAAAGAAAAAAGATTTTTCTTATGTTGAAACAGAAATCCTTGTGTTTCAGTTTGTGCTCATTGCCTCTTGTCCTGCCATTGGGCACCACTGGGTCTGTCTCCATCTTCTTTACTCTCCCATCAGGCATTTATAGACACTGACAAAGTCATACCCCAACTCTTCTCTTTTCCAGGCTCAACAGTCACAGTTCTCTCAGCCTCCACTTTTATGTCAGATGCTCGAAGTCCTTACTTATCTTTTGTGGTCCTTTGCTGGACTTGGTCCAGTATGTCTATGTTTCTCTTGTACTGGGGAGCTGAGAACTGAACTGAGAGCTCCAGATGTGTCTCACCAGGGCCTTGTAGAGGCTGATGAAAGAATTTACTTTCTTCTAGTTGGACAGATGATGATCTCCTGTGTGCTAAATACTTCAACACCAGGTGACAGCAGGCAGCTGGAGGGTTAATAGTGCCTTCTTGGAGGAAAAAGTTGAGAAAGTCAAGGATCAGATGGCCATATTCTCTGGACCTCATATGTCTTGCAAATATTTTGCTTCAGATCCACCTCTATATGACTGTCATTCTTTACCGCTTCTTAGCAATAGCTTACCCTTTTAAAGCTTTAATTAAACTGTCTCACTAATGGACAGTTAATGATTTAAAAGGAAACAATTCACCAATGTCATGTCCCTCCATTATACAATACACATTTTAATGGTTTGTAGTGAATCAGTTGCTTATTAAGACCTTGAATATCTGAACAATCATACTACATTTTCTCAAAATAACATAACATGATACAATGTGGTTAAAGTAGAGTGACAGCAAGAGCTGTGGCTTGAATGTAAATGCTGCATTGTACCGTGGCAAAAAAAATGTTCCACAAATCTAGTGAGTCAGTTATAGCCTTGAGTTGGATGATATTCAGCATAATGACATGGCTCAGAACTAATTTCCGAACAGTCCCTCATCACTCACAGAGCCTACTCAGTCATCTAGAGCCTGTGCAAGCAAAACTCCCAGTGACTTCAACAAAGCAATGCCTTAGAAATGAATTCAGGATAGTTCAGGGGAAAAAAAAGTCAAAGTCAAATAGAAAAACAATCACTTTAGAAAGCGTACAGCTTCCATCATCTTAATATCTCTGCACTTCACAATCTTTGCCCAAAATGTTATTAAAATATTCTTAAAGTAGGGATTTTGTGAACAGGTATCTGATGTGTCCAAGGTCATGCAAGAAAACTGGCAAACAGCAATACCACAATTCACCCTAGAAGAAAAACCCTTGTCCTAGGATAGAGGAACTTTTAGCAGAGCTGTGATTGTGTAGTCCTGACTAGGATGTGCTAATAAGACATTTTCCACATCAAATTTTACCATTAAAATGCATCCTTAAAAGTCTGAAGCAATGTTGATATTCAGACTGATTTCCTTATTGTTATTGACAGTAAACTTCATCCTAAGCTAAAAACTTCCCCAATATGCACCTAAAATATGCCGTGCTGCAGTGTGAGATCGCTTGTCATTCTTTTCTTTTCCAGTTAATTACAATAATTGATTCTATTGATCCTATGCTTTTTCTGAAAATGTTTCTGCATTAATAACTCAACAATGAATAGCCAGAACCACTCTTCAAAACTAGTCAGCAGTAGATGACCAAGGATTAAAAATAGATTTATGTACTAGTGAATAACAAGATGACTCAGGCTACATCCCCTGGCAAACTAGCTGTACTAGAGCCTGTTCTCTGGTCTTATGTTGTGGGCTAGTGCCAGTCAGCAGCTAAGCACCACACAGCTGCTTGCTCCCTCCCTGCCTCCTGAAATGGGATATGGGAAACAATAGGAACAACAAAAGCAAAAAAGACCTCATGCATCAAGATAAAAGGAGCTTAATAAGTGGAGAAAGAGGAAAGGGAAAAAAAAAAAAAGAGGAGCAAAAGAACAAAACAAGTGATGCGAAGTCGATGACTCACTACCTCTCATAAGCAGAATGATGCCCGCCAGTTTCTGAGCAATGTCTACTTTCCCCCCCGCAAAACCTCTCCCCTATGATTTTATTGGTGAGCATGACATTATATGGCATGGGATATCCCTTTAGTGAGCTTGGACAGCTGTCATGGTTGTGTCCCTTCTCAGCTTCTTGCATGTCCCCAACCTACTTGCTGACGGGGCAGAGTTGGAAAAAGAGAAAGCGTTGACACTGAGCAAGCACTGCTCAGCAACAGCCAAAACAGCAGCGTGTTACCAACACTGCTTTAGTCACAAAACCAAAGCACAGCACCACATGGAAGAAAATTAACACCATGCTAGCCAGGCCCAGTACACTGTGAGATCTTATTCATGCCAGTAAATTGTCTTAAGATTTAAACCAGGATGGCCATATCCGTACATCTATTGGAATCAGGCAATCAGTTGACCTGTGCCAACTCCTGGAAATGTGCCTGGGAATTGTTTTGGGTTATGAAAGTGAGGTACAAATGAGCTGGAGATTGCTCAAATAGTTTGGCAGTATTGATGATCCCAGACTTATAGTCTGACAATGGTTAATACCTTGGTATCTAAGCCTGAGTCACATAAGTGCTTTTTCAAATAAAAGGATAAATGTGACCTAGTCAACAGCAAGCGACCGCCATACTGGGGAATTTTGGGTTTGTATTTGTTTTTCTCTCTTCCTACAAATACCAATGTAAATCTCTGTGGAAACTTTTTGACTATCCACTATGGGGGTTTAAGGTGGTTTTGGTTTTTGTTTGGTTTGGTTTTTTGTTTGTGGGTTTTTTGTTTGTTTTGTGTTTGGGTTTTGGTTGTTTGTTGTTGGTTTTTTTGTGTTGCCTTTTAAAAAAAAAATAGGAGTGTCTTTATTTGCCTATGTCTTTATTTCCTTTTGACTCTTTTATATTATAGGAAAAGGAAGTTAGGTACTTAAATTTTAACAAAATATAGTAATATTTCAATACAAATTGCTGGGATTTAATTTGTTCTCTTTCTGCTATAAATGTTTCTAATCTTTATCAGTTTCAAAGCTTTATCACTTTAAGCTATTGCTGGAAAAGGACTTTATTACAGGATGGTCACATCCCTCACTTTGTAAACAAATTGACTTCCTTCCTTGCTTCTGTTTTGTTTGGCAGAGTAATTGTCTGTTACTGTCTTGCAGCAGTTCTCCTAGTTGCAAAGCCTTGTTGCACAATTTTAAATAAAATTGGTGGACTGACCTTTTTGTCTATGACCACGTCTTTATTTCCTTTTAAATTGAGAGTGAACTCTCACATAGGTTAGAGTAATCAAGGAGCAGAGCTTTATTTATTAGCATTGATTCTACAAATCACTTGGTGCAGCAAACAAACTCTGCAGGCAATACAATAATTTAGCAATTCTCTTGAATCTTAGAGCCTGTCTTCTGACTCTTGCTGGTGGTACAAGGAAAAGTGAGACAAAACAATGAGCAGCAATCACTGGTCTTCACCCCTTTGCTCCTTTATGGCTCAACACACAATAATGTAATTTACCACAGGCAGGGAAAATCCTCAGGGAACCCTTTATAGAATGGGATATGGCCTTAGGCTTTTATGTTTTTTGTTTGGTTGTGTTTTTTTTTTAAAGACTACTTTTTACAAAGCAAAAATATTCTCATCTTATATTTTCCCCTTCTGCTCTGCCTCCTGACACCAAAGTAACAGGTTGGCACCAGGATCATAGCACTAATCTCACTTTGTAGACTGTAAGGTAAATTGTCACAGAGGCATTGGAAATGTGGTCTTAGGCCCATTGCAGTTTAAGATTGGTTCAAATCCTCATCTGCTGTTTCCCGGGACAGTGACCTTTTGGTTTGTATGCTGGGACAACTTCCACATAATTAGAAGTTGTTCTCTTTAAATGTCAATGGAGAAAGATTAAATTCACCCAGAGAAGTTCAGAAGAGGAAAGGACTGTGATGAGGTGTATCCTGAAAGAACCATAAGTACATAAATTCAAAACTGATACTGAATCACACCTTAATTGTTTCCTTCAGACAGAACAAAATAAGAGTTTTTCTAAAATGTGACACTAAAAGCGCAGAAACATTTCTCTATCAGTCACACTGGTGGGATATAAAAGGAATCTTTCACTTAAGTGTGAAATGGTAATGTCAGAAAAACTGCCCCAAATAGTAATACTAGAAGTGAAAAAGGATTTCCAGTGCCTATGGCTCTATACATCACTGATGAGATGGTAGGACCATATAAATGGACCAGCTGATGTTCATGATGGGAATAGAAAGAAATTTGGGGAATTTCAGAAAAGCTTTTATTCCAAGGTGGTAGCACTGAAAAGCTGCATTATGGTGGTATATTTTTGGCCCTTTGACTATGAGACAGACAATATATTAGACATCTATTTGCCATCCTCATTTTGACATGCTGAGTTCTTAGTGGCAGGACATATTCAGGATATTTGATATCGCACTAGATCCTGTCAGCCTGAATTGGCTAAAAGCAGGCATTTCAAACTCCCTTTGGAAAGCAACACTTCAAGAGAAGTCTCCTAGATGCTTCCTGTGCAAAAGAGATATTCTAGATAATGGGGCAAGAGCCGTATATACATTTTTTTAAAACCTGGCGGTAGCAGTGATGAGCATAACTAAAAATTAATAGCATTATCAGAAGACTAGCACAAATTAAATCTGAACCAGAGCCAAATGTAAATCACTGAAGAAGAGGAGATTAACTCTGGTGAAAGATTTGATTTGGATAAGTGAAAGTGCCAAAGCTATGCAAAGACAAGAACCTGGTGTGAAGAAATAGAGTGTAAGAGAACTGGTGATGTTTTTGTTTAGCTGTAGATCAGAGTTAGAGAAAAAGTGGGGCTTCTACCAAGAGAAACATTACCAAACCCAGAAGTGACGTGTATCAAAGAGGGGAAATAACATGGAGCAGAGAGAGGTTTTTTTGTGCATGGATCAGAGAACTGTATTATTGAAAAAAAAAAATTATTTATTGCTTCTACTGAATGTCAACGGTGCAGTCAGTACATTATGGTTGCATGAACTACAATTGCAAACAGAGCCCAAACACTTATAAAGTCCTTTGGACAAGCTTTTACCCTTGCCACCAGGGTAATGTCCATCATGTTTTCCAAAGTTATAAATGTGTAACTAAAAAAAAAAAAAACAAAAAACAAACTTGGTAGCAGTTCTTAGCTCTTCTTACCTGTGCTATTTTGAGGAGGACAGGGCTGACAGAAAGATTTGAAGGAAGAGAGATATTTCCCATACCATTTGGCTGACTTTGGAAATGAACTAGGACAATTGGTGAAAAGTGAGCTTTAAAGTAATGCATTTTTTTTTTTAAATGTTAATGTCAGAAAGGTTGTCACATGACTTTTTTCCCCTTCCCTATGAGAGATTTTTGAAATGAGAAGAGTTGACTTTGAAGAGTTGGCTGGTCATGAAAGAGAAGAAAACAGCACATTTTAAAATAAAGTCTGAAGACTACAAAAAGATTAATTACCATGGTACTAAGGAAGAGATGAGAAAGAGAAAATTTACTAACTAAAAAGAAATGCATATAAGAAATATTCAGATTTGTTTGTGCAAAGTCCCAGAGAGAGAACCACAAAGAACTTGAGTTATCAGTGACGATATATCTTGCAAAATCTAGTAGCAGATGAAAACTGGCTAACAGCAAGGTAAGCACAGTCATCAGAAGATGTTATGGTTCTGTTTAAGAGAGTAAGAAGAAATAGCCATATCCACAACAGAAGAAGATCTGAAGAAAAGTGCAGAATTGTTTAGGTTGGAAAAGATCCTTAAGATCATTGAGTCCATTAACCTAGCACTGTCAAGTCCACCAGTAAACCAGGTCCCTCAGCACCACATCTACATGTCTTTTAAATACCTCCAGGGATGGTGACTACACCACTTCCTTGGGCAGCCTTTTCCAGTGCTTGATAACCCTTCTGGTGAAGATATTTTTCCTTATATTCAATCTAAACCTCCCTGGCCATTTCCTCTTGTGACTGTGGTATATCTTAATGCATAAGGATTATGCATTATACATATAGTTTTACATTTTTTCTTTCTTTATTGAAAGAAAGTATTGGATTAATGCAAAATCAGTTCTTTACATATCCTTGTGAGTATGTGCTCAGCTGAGGTACAGAAAGCAGGATGTTTCTGAAATGTTTTGCTAGACAAAGCCTATCCTAGGTATGGTTTCCTTTACAGGGAACACTCTAAAACAAGGCAACAGAAGAGACTGCTCAGGTAGTTTAACTCAGCATGACCTGCTTGAAACTAACAAAACACTGGATAGCAGTGTTTTGATCCCAGTGGATTTGCTGACGTTAAATCAGGCAAATCCTCTGCCATGCTCTACATGCCACGATAAACACGGTAAATGAGAGGAAAATGTAATGAGGGATTGTTTGGCAAAGCTTAGGAAAGATGTTATGTCATCATTACACTCACTGTATTCTAAAATCACAGTTGTCTCTCTCCCACAGCAGCAGTATCTTCTGGATTAGACAAGGAAAAATATAGACTCTTCTGAAACAGCCTTCAGATTTAGTGGCCTAACTAATTCCCTCTCCTCTTTCCATAGTTAATGGAAGTACAACTGGGGAAAGGGGCCATTCTGCTTGACAGTTTTTCATTCTGGAAACACCAAGTTTGTATCAACTGCAATCCTGGCCAAAATTTGCAGCAGGGAAAGTAACAGGAGAACAGAAAGACAAGGCTTAGCAAAGGAGAAGAAGAAAGAACAGATATGGAAAAAGGAGGAAGGGGGAAAGGAGGTCACAAGAAACTTGTGGGACACAAGGAATTAGGGAAAATGAACTAAAAAGATAGAAGAGGAGAGGACACACAGTAAGCGATAGGGCTAAGTGCCCCCATATAAATAATGAAGTAAAAAATCCCAAACAGATTCACAGAGATTGCACTGTTACACATGTGCAGAAAATGAGCATAACAGCAGGTATTTCTACTCTGTGTCATCACTGCTTTAAGCCTAGAGCATTATTATACAAAGAAGAGAAGTTGCTCAAGAAGAAGAAATGCTCAAACTAGCATTTTAGGCAACTTTCTTTAAGACACATTTCTAAGCTGCGCCACTAACCTGAGGGCAAGCTAAGTAATGCCAGACCAAAGTTTGCTTGTGATTCACTGCTGACTTAAATCTGGTAAAGTAGCATCCTGAAGGCAGTCTAAAATATGGCCAGCCACAAACATGGGTTAAATTAATCTGGCTCAGCTACAATGTAGTGCATGAAATAAGAGCCAGTCTAGTCAGTGTCCAAAAATATATTATAAACTTTTATGACTAAAAATTACTGGACCTGGGTATAACTCAAATGAGGAACTTCCGAGAGATTTTTTGTGCCCTGAGAAAAGTGACAGGAGTGTGACACTCAGGCTTTAGTTGTATTCTTCCTCCTGTTATTTTTAAAATGCAAAGACCTCTTGGATATTACTTTCTGACCGATAGTGAAGAAGATGGGTGAGGTATCCCCTTCTCCTCCCTGCATCCTGCACAGCAAGAGCACTTCAGATGCCACAGAACAGGCATCTTCCATGTTGCACTGCAAAGTGCTACATGCAGCGTTGGCCAACAGGTGTGGTACGCGGCACAGCTGCCCAGTGTGCAAATACATCACTGGTGCCAGCGAGCATGGCTGCAGCACGCCATGGTCATGGAGAGGGTTCAAACCAGGACAGAAAGCCTTGGTAGTCCGAATGTAGCTTTTCTCTTCATAGCAAAAGGTAGTTCTCTTGTTCACACCCTCCAAAAACCCTTTTAGGGAGAAACACATGGTCCCCACAAGCCAGAGGGCTGATTTTTGCTTTACTGTCAGCTTTCTGGGATTGTTCAGGCTGCAACCCCTGCTTCTATGGCAGCAAGAAACCACTGCTGTAATTCCAACATTAAGAAACAAAGCGGGTAGAGGGCTGAAAAGTAGCAGGTGTTTTTTCCTCCAGGGAGAGCAAGAAGGAACAGAGGCTTTAAATCCACAATTTTTAATAGAGAGATTATGAGATGGTGTGTGTAGAGAGTGTTACAAAAGGCAGAAGTACAATTTCACATAAAGATTGAACTTCAGAACACCAAGGAGAAAGCAACAGGCTATGAGAAAGGAGGGACTGAAATGAAAGCCAGTTGTTCCATGAACTCCAATTTTACAGTGCTCCAAAATGCACCGAGCTGTACCAACTGGCATATCATCAAAACTGGGAATAACATAAAACTGCCCACCCTTGAAGCATGACATGAGGAAATTTTGCAATTATGGAATACTGAATATATTCCAACAAACAAAATGTCAGGCAGCTCATCTCCACCTACTTCCCATGCGCAGAATACAAATGGAAAAGAGAACATCAGCAAAAACTGTGGCGGGATACTTTGTCGCTGAAGGCTTTTTAAGCAACTGAAAATTAATCATCCTTCTAATCAGAAGAAGATTGAGGACTAAAGACTTATCACCAAACAACTTACTTGGGTAAATTACTCAAAGCACCTAATTAAATTGATATACTGGCTTACCAGGATGTTAACTTTAAAGTCTGAAGCCCTGTAAACAGCACAAAGGTGCTTACCCATTATTCATGATTCATTTCTCCATTGGTAGAATGGATAACTTTCTGAGAGCACCATAAAATTAGTTTAAAGAGTGTAGTAGCCACATAAAGACCCTTTTCTTTCTCCCTTCACATCATAAATTGACAGATAAGACACAGGGATTTTTATTAGATATGAAACGGTAAACTAAAAGCAATATTTACGGCATTGTACATCTCCTAAAAACATGCCTTGAGCTCTTTAAAGCTTTGTAATACAGTTACTATTACTTTAGAAATAACTGTTTCTGCTTCAAAGTTTGCTCAGCTCTATAAAAAAAATTAGTAGAACATGATTAAGACCCTAGATCTGAGTTCAATTCATGTAACTTTGCTCTCTACACAGTCTTTGTAGGAATTCCACAGCCGTGATGGCTTTCTTTGCTGGAGAGCAACTGGTTCCAGATTGCACTTAGCACTATTGAACAGGACTTAGGGAGCTGGGATCCTATCTCAAGCCTTTCAATGAGCAAATAAATTTGGGTGAGATGAACATAGGCCTTCGATTATATCCCTTCTGGACATCCCAAGTAGGGAATCTTAGGTCAGATTATGAGATTAATACTTCTTCCTATCTCTCTAGGGGCCAAACATTTGTAGCCAAAACAGATGTCTGATCAGAATATAATCAATATAAGTTTGCTTTGAGCCTGAACATAAGCATACTAAAATAATGTGACCAAAACAGGTAGTTAAGTATTTTTGAGCACCGTGATGGCATAGACAGACACGACACATAAATATTTCACATAAGTATTTAAGCTATGTGCCCACCAAAGGGGCAAGGGAAGATGAATGTAGCTGCTTGTAGGAGACATCCAAATGATGATCATTTGCTAGACAAAGGACAAGGAAGCCTCAAGCAATTGCAAACAGAACATCCTGCTGAATACAGGAAAAATGACTGGCAAAACCTAAAAACAAGAGAAGGAATGTCAGGAGCAGATAAGGCAGATGAGACTGCGCCTTTTGGGAGAGGGGTAATAGCGAAGATGTCAGGAGATGAAAGAAGGTAAGTCTGACTCAATTCTGACTTCTCTCATCAATGAGCTCTGAAGTCTGATATCAGCTACCGAGACTGTCAGTGGCCATAGCCATCAATACTAACTATATGGCTGTGGTATTGTGCACTCATCTCTAGGGTATAGGTACTAAAGACGTGGTGTTAATGAAAGTGTGGTGTTAATGATTAATAACGTGTAAGAACAAAACATTAGCATGTGCATATTAGTGAATGAACTAATTCAGGAAAGCTTTGATTTCAACTGGACTGATTTAGCAGTCTTCTAAGCACTCCCATTGTAGTGATTTCTAATTTCTTAACTGATATGTATTTATATACACACATTGCAACACTCTCTTTTCTAGGCTTTCCCCACTGTATCTCTATTCCTGGCCAATAGCAGGGAATTTCCTGGAGGGAAAGTCTTGCTTCACTTTCTGTGTCTGAACGTAAAATCCAAACAAAACTGTCAAGGCTCCATTACTTCTTGCTGCCACCCTCTGCAGACAAAGATATGATGACACTTTTTGCAAAATATTTCTCATAGTATTGGCATTGATTCTCATTCATACTTATCCAATCAGATATAAATAAAAGTCAAAAGCAACCAGACAACCATAGCAGGATTGTATGCATTTCAGACATAGAATATCAGTGAAGAAAAAGACTTGTGCTTATAGCCATCATGTTTGATTTTGGTTTTCACTTATTTGCTTTCACATTTGGGAAAAAAAAAAGAAAAGAAAAAAGAGGACAAAAAATATTAGACTAAATAAATAAAAAAAAGGGAGTATCTACTCTAACAATGGACATCTGCTGAAGGTCACTTTTGGCAAAAATATCCCATTGAGCAAAAGAGAAATCGTAAGATTTTCCTGGCTGTGATATATCCTGGGCTAATAATAGATCTGCTACAGGAAATTGCACATCATCAATAGCTTTTCACAAATGGATTGGAAAACGCATTGAACAAAGTCTTCCAGAAAAAGGTTACCTTGGGAGAATGTTTTAGTAGGTTTATTCCATTCCTAGCCCATAAAATATTGGATTAACTTGGTTAAAATATTGGATAAAACTTGGTGATTTTATTCTGATTTCTTTAATTCCATAAAGTTTGAGTTATTCTGTTTTAAGGAGTGGGATCTTTAGCCACAAAGATGGGTTCTAATGTAGTTTTATTATTATATGAACCTCCACAGAAGTTAAACTAACTTGAAATGGGAGAAGTTGCTATACATATGTTATGATTTGCTGTTACCACCTGCGAAAGGGAGAGAGCAATATTTACCTCGCTTTCCTCCATGAGGGAGTAAGAAGACACATAGGCCGATTGACAAATTAATATTTTTCCACACAGAGCCAAATCGCTATGACTGTAAATGGACTCAGGGTCATTGTTTGACAGCTTGTGGGTATGTCTTGTTCCATCTCTCTGCATGATTTTTCTTTTTTTTTAATATAAAATGTGGTAGTATTGAAGGAAAAAGTAAAGCTTAAGAACTCAGCCAACAAAAGAGCAAGAGATCTCTCAAACTACATTTACTTTGGGATAGGAAAGACAAAAATAAAGTGTAACAAGAATAGCTTCATGCTCCAGTCCTAATACACTAGTACCTGTCCGGACCACTGACTAATTTCATTCAAAAAATGGAAGCTGCAGCAAATCCATATTGTTCTGTTTGTGACCTTGCAGTCTGTTAGAGCTAATTGTCATCATGAGGCTGTAAATCAAACTCAAAGACCCAATTCATCACCTGACTGCACGATAGCCTGTGAAAGAAGATGGGAGTACAGAAAACCTGAGAATGAGAGGGACAGACCGTTTTTCTGGAACTTTTTTGGGGTAATCCTTTAAGAACAGCTGCATTAACTTTCAATCCAGAAAAAGCATAGACTGTACAAACTGACCTAATTTAATGTAGGGTTAACTTAGAAAGAATGGAAAATGATGAAAGTTGAATAAAATGTCTATGGAACTACGGTGAAAACAGATCTATTTTTCAAGTTTTCCACTTAATGGAAGGAAATAACTGGGTTTATGTCAGATGATATTATGAATGAATCTCTGCCAATGCAAACAAGATCTCTGAGTTGGGAAGTAATTGCAATCTTCAGTCCACAGTGGCTTTTTGTAAATCAACACCAAAACCCCCAAATGGTCTCAGCTTTGATTATAATATTCCATGATACAAGGAAAATGCATGGAGAGCATGGCTAAGAGGAAAACAAGATTTAGCTTTTAAAAAAAATACTTGTAAGTTACCTGCAACAAGCCTAATGTTATAAAAGAGTTTGAATAATTTTCCCACATTTGAAAAAATATGGGAAAATAAAAGCATCTGAGCTTCAGTGACAGTCTCTTTCCTGGTCTTGCTTGAATATAGAAACAACTAAATATCTATGTACCTGTGGCAATGTAAGAAGATGGTAAAGCAATGGGCCAGTTTATCACTTGTTATTTTTTCAATATAATGACTGTATATTCTCTGCTCACCACAAAAAACCCAGCCTGTTTATTTTTTTAATGATGAGCTGTTACCCAAAAGAAACAAAGTGGCATTCTGTTGACACCATATGGTGGCTGAAAAATGGATTCCATAGTATTCTATTTGTTAGAATGTCTTCTGAGTTTCTGTATCCATAATTTATGTTGGGGCCTTCTCTGATTGCCAAAATATTCAAACGGCTTTCTCTTCACAGGGTAGCCTGCGTGGGGGGAAGAAGGTTTTCAAAACAGCAGGACTCGAACAATCTCCTACTGCTCAGAGGAGAAATCATTTCCAAGCTTCTGTCCTTCTGGCTGCTTTCATTGTAATAATAATTTACATCCTGTGCGAAGAGACTGTTTGCACTCAGAAGAAATCTAAAATAATAAATAAAAAAGAAGGGGAAAAAAACCCCAACAGCTTATGTTCTTGCATGCTAATACAAAAATTCGTGAATATTAAGCATCAATTTAAAGTTGCATTGACTCCTAGGCTCTGACGTAAGTAGATAGCTCAGGCTTTCATATCTTAATGGGAAGAGATATGCAGAGGTTATTGAACAGTGCAGTTTCCAAATGATTGCCTCTGCAGCTGGCTTTCGTAGAGTGGTTGTAGATGAGCTGAAATAATTAAAACATATTTCTTTTTGTGTCTACTTGGTTATTACTCACTTTTTAAGAGACAATACTTTAGGCAAAAATTTAAGTATGACTGTCTGATTTACAAACAGATATTTCATATGGTCTTAATATGATGTGCAAGGAAACTTGCATTATATAACAGGATATGCCTGTCGTAAGCAGTAGGGATGCTGGAATCACATTAAAAGACTAAGCCAGAGAGACAACTTCCCTCCTTTCTCACCTCCCTCTTCTCCTCGGATCTATCACAGTTTAACGCTTGCTGCTGTTTGACCACTTCTGGTTCTGTCTTGCCTCTGGGATGTTGGCAGTAGCATGTAGGATGATGAATGACCACCCGAGTGTGGAAGGAGCTACGATGACCAGCTGCAGCTTGGTTGTTAATACTTAACAGAATAGGATTATAGGAGAAGGAGCCCACCTGTTGTTGGGATCTTCTTAAAAATTAGGTTAGACCTATTTGACTCTGGGATACCCTGGTCTCAGAAGCTTATTCGGCCTCAGGAGTAAAACGGAGATATATAAAGGTTCTACTATCATTCCTCAGCCTTAGGAAGCACTCCTCCCTTCTTGACCCTCCAGCCATTCTGGGTACACAGCTGAGTTACTCCAGCTGTGGTCTGTAAAAGTAATTTAGCCAGTAGCGAATTTGGAACCCATAAATTGTAGTTTTTATAAAGAAATAGGATGGAAGCCGGATATTCTTCCAGAGCATCTGGCAAAATGCTACTGACAGCTTTGCTTATTCTGAAGATATACTTGTTTAAAAAATGCTTTCACTCTAACAGAGCTTTAGTGATATGAATGCATATTTCTTATATTAGTCTGTTTAATGACACATTCTTGGAAGTTCAGTCAGTGTTTAAAACTGACATATTCTCTTCCAATACAAAAGAAAAAACTTTTAGTCTTCTATATGAAATGAAAATAGAAAACTTGTGACCAAATTAACATTATTACATTCTTGCAAAAGCATTATATTTGGGGAAAATATTGATTTTAATTTAATCTGAGAATAAAAAAATATGAAACTTTCATAAAGGAATATTTTTACTTGTGACATTCCAGATATGTACTACAAATAGTTCCTGGAAAAAAGAAAAAAAAAAAAAAGAAAAAAAGAATGGCTCAAAGTTCAAGCTACACCAACAAGAGATCCAAACATCTACAAATTACTTTGTAACTTCTGTGAGATACACCTCTAGAAAGATTTATTCTATCTTACAGAGCAATTCTCCAGACAGCCTGAAGTTAGGGTATGAGATAAATTTCACTCATGTGGGCAGCTCCATTGAAGTTATTTATGCTAGGAAAAAGAGCTTCCAGTATAGCTTCCAGTATAGTTATTGGAGTTCTCAGGTGGGTTTCAGTTACCTAACATGGGTCTCTGCTGTTGTTTGGGTTCAGGGGGTGTGAGATACCTACATAGGGCTTATGGGTGTGGCATGGAAGTTAGGAGAGATCTATATCCTTTTGGAGGAGCAGGTGGAGGCTAGACAAAATATGAGCATGGGATCCCAGTCAACGGAGTCTAGAGAGCTGGTTATCACTTCTTTATAGCAGAGACCCAGATTTCATTATCTGAACTGCTCTGTAGGATCCATGGGCTGTACTGATGAGCTCTTCATTCAAGTAAAATGGGAGATGAGACAGGAAACTCATTAGTAGAAACTTAGGTCTTCTTCAGCGGCCTAAAAATAGGCATCTACTGCCATTTGAGATCCAGAAGGTTTCCTATAGGGGGTGGAAGAATCTGTGATAGTGTAAAATTTCTGAAATAGCACTAGATGCCTCTGTTTACATAACCACTTTGAGTTTATGGAGTCCAATATGAGAGCTTACATAAATACTTATGTAACCACTTAAAGTTTGGACTTTGAAGGTGAATCCCTACCACCCCTCAACTGGAGTCATCCTTTGAGCACATGGTAAGTTGAAGTTCTAACAATATACATTTTACCCATCGATGTGGACATATTCTGTCTTTCCTTAGGATGCTGCAGTCACCTAGGGCTGTACCTATTTACAGATCAACAATCAATCAACAGAGCACAGTTCATTGGAAGCAATTGCGTTTTACTCAGAATCTGTAGATAGATTCATTGCTGGAGACAATATTCAAGGCAAACAAAGTAAAAAAAAAGAGAGAGGAGATAAGTTATCTAAGGCTCTCTCCCTCCTAGTGAATGAGGAGAAAGAGATATAAGACAACAGTTATAGGTGTAATAAACTCATTAGTCAATGTAAGAAACTCACACTTCCTTGACCTTTCTGAAATCAGTCCATCTCTAGTCAAATAAACTACAATATTGTGACAAATGTAATTCCCCATCCATCTGCTTTCCTGTACCAACCCTCTCTTCACATTTTCCTTATTCTGTTCTTTTATTGCATTCAGCATAAACTGCCTGCTTATTTTCTGGTTTTGTTTTTTTCTGGTTTTGTTTTTTTTCAATGTCTTCCCAGTCACGTAAAGATCATCTAATGCTTTCTGTGTAGTCTCTCGTTACCACTTCTGAGCAATCATTGACACTACAGTCTTGTCACACTTTGAGCAAACACCTCTGTGAAAATTACCAAACTGCCCTCTCAGTCTATATCACTCTTCTTCCTTGGGCTGATAGATAACATTATTTGACACCACGCCTAAAAATCCTGGCAAGAGTTAGACTGCTAATACATTGAGATAACTGCATATCATGCTTTGTCTCATGTTACAACTCTATTTGTCTGACTTTTGTCTCACGCAAAAGTGCAAGCACTTTCTTCTTTGTACACGATACCTACCCAACTTGTTTCACATTCAGGGACCGCAAATGCTATAGCAGTAGAATTAATAAAGAAATGAATTTACATGATAAGGGAAGAACTGCCAGACTTTGCTTGCAGATATGCCAGAGAGAGGATCAATGTTCACCTTTTAAAAGTCTGTCTTGAAACATACATTAGTACCCATCTAGATCCTCACTCTTGATCCGTTCACCTTCAAATTATCAGATAGGAAGCACTTGCTGAATTTCTTAAACTCGGAGAGTACTTTCTTCTGGAACCAGCAGGAGTGAGTAGGAGAGATCGCCACTGCTTTATGTTCAGTAGCTTGATAACTAGAGCACTTGTGGATATATATATTGGTATCAATGACCATGATCATCTAAACACACTTGAAATACCTTGTTTGAGAATCCCATGAGATTCTCAGACACGATTGCATGCATTTTCTTAGAGATTAAGAGGAACCGTTTCAATTATCCCTACAGTTTTTATTCACGTATTTCAGCTGTCACTTAAAAAACCTGTGTTCATGTGAATCTAGTCTTTTGACCCTTCAGATTCTTACACATGTTCTTACTTTTCCCAACCTATTGATTGTGACATATGATACTTCACAGTTCTTTATCCTGGCCTTTTGTGACAGATAGGACTGTGTTGCCCCTAGATATGAAGCTCATTCAGTGTGTAAATTCTTCCAGAGAAAATGATCTGAAACATGAGAACATGAAATCTGAATGAACTCATGGTAAACCAGGACCAAAAAAAAAAAAAAATCTGAAGTAGATCATGAGAATAACTAATGCCAGTGTGTTTATATGTATGTGTTTGTTGAAACGTTTGATGAAGAATCACGGGAAATTATGACTTGTGGCTTTTTGCAACGAAACTGAATCTCTGAAGAGTACAAAAATAAATGGCTTTATTGAAGAACATCTACTTTAAAGTCATAAATATTTTAACAGGATAAACAGAATTGCTTTATTTTCAAACAAGTTCTATTGTTAAAATTATTGTTAAAAAAAAATCTTTCAGGTTCATTTTTGATTAGTTTCTTGTAAAAAGAAATGCTAGATCACTCCCTCACTGCACTACCTTTCTTTTTTTGCCTACTGTGCATAGGTAGGAGATGGAGATTTTCTTATAGTTGTGGCAGATCAACATGGGGTTTCATTAGGAACCATGCCTGTTTTGTCAAGAGGTCCCAAAAAAGTAAACACATTTTAAATAGGTTGTATTTCAGTGATTGCATTTTTTGTTGTTTTGTAAGTGCTAATGCACTTGTTTAGATAATAATAGTAAATAGAAATATGTTGTATCACTAATTTATTCCAGGTGCAGTTTGTGTCTCCTCAATGGAACTTTCAGAACTTTTCTCATATACAGTATTGATGCTTTTGTTCCCTGGTAAAAGCTGCAATAATTTGTTATTAAGGGTACCTCTAATTTTGTTTCTTTGTTCTCTAGTCTCCTCTTCTTTAACTTCTTTTGCATGCTGCACTGAGAATAGGTGATGAGATGTCCTGTAACTCCCTTGCAAAGCTTTATTCCTGTATGTAGAGCTGCTTTTTTTTCAGGGCAGGACCGTGAGGTCTAGCTGTAAGACTCTTCCTCCTTTGTTATTCATAGCTTTCAGGGCCATGTGCGGAAGTATTTCAGTTGCAGTATTGAAAGTGCTACTTGTTTGAGACAGAATTGTTCCTCCCCTCTCTTCTCCTGAAAAAACAATTTCAGTTATTAATGAACTAAGAAATTTAAGTGTTCTTGATTAGGGATTATAGAGATGAGAATGACAATACACATACAGCATAACGATCCATTCTGATCTCAGTATATTGATAAGAGAAGACCTTTAGGACTGAATTTACGAGCTGCATGTGAGAACTCTGGTGTTAAATTAGGAAATAGCTTAAGACTCTGGAGTGATGAAGGGAGGAGATGTCTGTTCTTAACTAATAGTTTTACTACCAAGCTGTGAAGTGCAGAAAGAGGACCAAGAAGAAACTGATACATTGTTTTATTAAAACATTGATTCATGCTTGTACAGTGCTTTGAAAGTGAAATGCTTCTATTAGATCAACTGACACTGTTGTGGGGAAAAGACCTATCTTACTGGCTACAAAGACATTTTTCCTTTTGGCTCAGGGAATTTCACAGTCTGCATCTCCCTTGGTTTGCAGATGTGTGCAACACCAGGCCCTGATTTTCCCATGGCTTTTTCATCCCCATCTGTTAACTGGGTTGAGCTACTCATGGCATCTGCCTTTCCAGTGCACCTCCAAAAAACATATGTGTGGGAGGTTCAAAGGGGAGCTACATGTATAGGCTTTGCCTCTAAATGTAATTATGTCAACAACACCTAGACCTAAATAGTTACTGAGTTGAGATATTGTACAAGGAACTCTAATCTATAACACGTTTTTTTTTTTTCCAGTCATAGTAGCTTTATATTGAAGATTACCTCAACCGACAAATCTTGATTATGTCTATAGACCATCATATCCAGGACAGCACTATTCTAGAAAATGTAAAGCACTCTGTAAGTGCTACATTTTATTCTTGCTAGTATATGACAACAAACAGTTTTATTCAGGGCAAATGTCACCACTTAAAAGAAAAGACATTGTGAGGATTATAAGGGTATTCAACAACTAAATCCTGAGCAAATCTAAAGAGGATGTCTATTGTCAGGGGTGTCAGTGGTAAAGCTGGAGTATAATTAAAGTTCTAAGATTATTTTTTTCAAAGGACTTGATTCTGCATTTCACAACACTATTTTAATGCCAAGGTACTTGTCTTTAATCCAGTGAAGATACACCAATGTAACGAAGAATGATTTCCAATATTATTAATTTCTCTTATCTATTCCTGTTTGCCATCTGGGAAGATTAGGAAACAAAATGATAATTAATTTATAATAAAGTTGATCCAGTATACAAAGATTTGCCTGCAATATAGGTTGTTATGTATTTTGAAAATAATCGGTTTAAGCCATTATTAAGAACTTTAATTTGTATGTAAAAAAGACCACTACTTGTGTCTTCAGGGCATGCTCTAGTGCCCAAGATTACTGGTTTGTGGTGGGGTGCTGTGTGGGTGGGTGATGGTTTTTGGTTTGGTTGTTGTTGTGTGTTTAGGTGGTGGGTGGTGGTTTTGTTTTTTTTTTTTTTTTTTTACTGTTGGTTGGACTCGATGATCTCTGAGGTCCCTTCCAACCACTACGATTCTGTGATTCTGTGATTCTGTGAAATTCTGCCACCTGACAGCAAAATTGTCATCTGCTTCAGCAGAGGCATACTTTCTGGCATTATTTTAACTTCATAGAATGGTAGAATTGCCTAAGTTGGAAGGAACCTTTCAGGTCATCTAGTCCAACCAGCAACTTAACACTGACAAAAAACATCACCAAACCATATGTTAAACACTACGTCTACCCATCTTTGAAATATCGCCAGGGATGGTGACTCGACCACTTCCCTGGGCAGCCTGTTCCAATGCCTTACAACCTTTTCAGTGTAAAACTTTTCCTAATACCCAGTCTAAGCCTTTTCTGGTGCAACTTGAGGCAGTTTCCTCTAAAATATATATGCTTCATTATTTAAACAGAGGGAAAATCCTGAACCAGGAAAGACCTACAGTAAACCCCATACCTCTGGGAAGCACAAGCCAAGGTCACATTCTTCTTCTCTCGGAACAGAACAAATTATTCTCATTTGAAGGATGTTTGAAGCTGGCCTAATATTTTGTGGTTACATTCCACTTCAGGATAATGCTGAGCACAGCATAACACATTTAACCAGAGCATAGCCTTCTCCAGACTGGACTGATGCTATAGACCTTTTGCACCAAAATCCTCAGCTAGCGATAAGCAGAACCTTTATTGTTCTCTCCAGTTTTCTCTTGCAGTGCAAGAGAACCTGTTTGTGAAGCATTTCTAGCCAAATGTTTCCACTCTAAGAAGTTCATTCTTTTGGTGAAATTCAGGTACATGTCCAAGCTTTTAGGTAAGTATCCAAACCCTCAAACTCATCTGTCACTCTGGCAAGCTATGATGGCTTCAAACAAAAATAATCTACATTCTCAGTGTTAGTGTTAGCAGCAGAATGCTATACTTACCAGACTTGTCAGCATGTTTAATATGTTTTGGTTCTTAAAAAAGGCAAATATTATTATCTGCCATTGCACAGAGACCAGAACAGTTCCAGTGATTTGCTCATAGAACCATAATTTTTCATTCATAAACACAAACTGAAGTGTGGATGAATGAAACATAAAAACTGGGTCCCTTTGCTTTTATAAATGGAAGACCAAGGATTACCCATGTAATTTAGCACTTGATTTTCTTCACCATTCTGAGAATTACTCTATTCTTTTTCAGTCCAAATGCTACACTTTTATTTTGTGAATGAAAAATCAATGTGTTTTGTGGACAGCACACCAAAAGCACAACTCATAAAAATTTAGGACTTTTATTCAGATACCTAACTTCAAAGTCTAAATACACTAGTCATTTCCCATAATCAATAGAGAGACAAATTCAAGGAGGCAATGTTACTTATGTGAGGTGTATTTGAGTCAGTAGGAAAAAAGCAGGCAGGAAGTGGTGCAAAAAGAGAAGGGAAATAATTCACATTGATCTATTGGGAACAGTCTTACCAGCTTTCTGAAATTATGTGAGTGAAGCAGGACTGAGGAGTGTCACTCAAAAAGATCTGGCTCATTTGATCTCAAACTGGAGGACTGAGTCATCCTGTTTATGATCTTAACTGTCTTAAGTTTGCAAGGCTTCTACTTTCAGCAACTCAGCCAAATAGTTCATTTCAGGTGTGCAGGGGGGAAAGGGTTGCTGAATATAACCTTTGTTAATGACTTAGTTTATTGCCAATAATTTCGTGTTGATGTTGCCTTTTCCTTATCTGGTTTTCACACATTTCCTTCATTGATATTCCCGCATCATTCTCAGTTGTTTTCCTTTTATTTATTTTTTAAGCTCTCCAAACTCTCTGATTTCCTTAAACACGGTTGCAGTATTTCCTGAAACCACAGAGGTCAGATGCCGCGTTCTCGCCCTTGCATTTTTCTTGTCTATTTTGATTCTTATTCCACTACTTTTCATGTTGTGCATATACAGGTTGGTAGTCTAGACCTTTATCACCCCTAAAATTTAGCTTTTTTTGTAGTATTCTCAAGTACTCCGTGCCTCTGACAATAGTTATTAACAGTGTAGTACTGAATGGCAGTACTGTATCAAGAAATGAGGGACAGGATTCTCCATAAAAAAATAATACTTTTACACAAACAAACAAAACAGAAAAGTCTGTGTGGCATACATCCTTAGCTAGTTAACATAACACCCTTGAAGGCAATAGAACCAAATGAGTTTAAACTTCCTGAACATACAGTTTGAGGTCTGTGTATGCTGTACCAAGGCAAGAGGCTACTGAGGTGCTAAAGGCAGCATGATCCCCTCCAGGGTTCCAAAGTAATGTGTGTTGGAGCGTGACTCCTATGAAAATTCCACTGCTGGTTTCAGATCTGTGATCCAAAAGTAGGATTTAAAGCTGATTACTCAGGCCCTAACTACATGGAAGTTCCATGATTACTATGATTAGAGCCACAACAAGATGAAAATATATGCTGCAGTTTTTATTTCCAACAGGAATAGATTTTCATTTGCTTCCTGAGTTCACAGAACCATAGAATCATAGAATATTTTGGGTTGGAAGGGACTTTTAAAGGTCAACTAGTTCAACCCCCCTGCAATGAACAAGGATATCTTCAGCTAGATCAGGTTGCTCAGTGCCCCATCCAACCTCACCTTGAATGTCTCCAGGGATGGGGCATCTACCACATCTCTGGGCAACCTCTTCCAGTGTTTCACCAACCTCAGTGTGAAAAATGTCTTCCTTATAACTAGTCTAAATCTTCCCTCTTTTAATTTAAAACTGTTACCCCTTGTCCTATCCCAATAGGCTCTGCTAAAACACCCTTCCCCATCTTTCCCGTAGGCCCCCTTTAAGAACTGAAAGGCAGCAATAAGGTCTGCTCAGAGTCTTCTCTTCTTCAGGCTGAACAACCCCAACAATTTCAGCCTGTCCTCATAGGGGAGGTGCTCCAGCCTCTGATCATTTTTGTGGGCCTCCTCTGGACCTGCTCCAATACGTCCATGTCTTTCTTGTGCTGAAGACTCCAGAGCTGGATGCACTACTCCAGGTGAGGTCTCATGAGAGTGGAGGAGAGGGGCAGAATCACCTCCCTCGCCCTGCTGGCCATGCTTCTTTCGATGCAGCCCGGGATATGGCTGGCCCTCTGTGCTGCAAATACAGGTTGTCAGCTGATGTCCAGCTATTCATTCACCAGCACTTCCAAGTCTTTCAGGGCAGCTCTCAATCCTTTCATCCCCCAGCCTGTATTGCTACCGGGTCTGCCCTGAGGTGCAAACTGAGGTGCAGGACCCGGCGCTTGGCCTTGTTGATCCTCATGACATTCACAAGGGTTCATTTCTCGAGCTTGTCCAGGTCCTTCTGGATGGCATCCCATCCCTCAGGCGTGTCAACTGCACTACTCAGTTTGGTGTCATCTGCAAACTTGCTGGGGGTGCACATTTGTTTTAAGCCAAGCCCTTAGAGCTACATAACACAGGCTGTCATCTATGTTTCACTTTCTTTTAGAGTCTGCTGGTCATCATGAATTTGTTTTCTACCTCATCATTCTGGTTTGAGAGCAGCATCAAATATTTTAAAGATAAGAATAGTCTACTTAAAAGTATGCTAACTACTACATAAGTATGAAAACACAGTACAGTTAAGGAATAGAAGTTCTCCTAAAAATATATTGCAAATTTTGTTCCTAATCATCAGCTTTATATTTTCATTAGGCTGATCAAAATATATCACCTGAATCAAAAATAAAAATAATGGCTATACTTCGTAAAATAGCTTTGTGAGATGCCAAATGTTGTGACCATGTGATAATGAACAGTAAAACTGGGGAATAAACCATAACCCATTAGATGGCCAAATCTTTATATTACTGAATAGTTTTAGAACACTAATTCTTAATGATGCGTTTAAGCTCTAGAATAAATACAGTTTCATTCTTTTTAATCACCATTCAATGCCTGGCATTGATTGTCAGTATAAAGATATGTCAGGCCTCAGGCCATCCTTGCATATCAGTCACCATGAATTCTGCTGAAGACATCAGTCATGAAACATTAACTTCTTAAGACAAAAAACAAACTTCACAGGCATCACAGCAGATGTGTGAACAAAGGAAATCAACAGTTGGGTTTGTTAAGGGAAAGCCATATGAATACATACAGGACAATGACTTGTTCTTTATTTTTCTTTTATTTTCTTATCGCTTTCCTTCCTATCCTCAAAATCCCAGTCTTCTCCATGTTCCCATTGGGTATGATCCTTAGCAATCCTACACATTCAAAGCATTTTCAGGTAAAAAGGGAAAAACTATTTTTCACTAGAAATCCTATGATTTCCAATTGCCTTAAAATGAGATATATGTATGTCATTAAGACAGACCAAAGAGAGACTGCAGAAGACCCACTTCTGTGTCTGTGCCTCCAGTGTGACCCTTTTAGGTGCACATTGTGAATTTCTTGTACCTGGAAGAACCTTCCTTCTCAAGTTATCTGCTGCAAGTGTCACGAGTTTCCCTTCAGATTCACATGGAAAATAAAATCACTGTTCTTCACTAGAGCTCATACACAGGAAAATCTCTCCCTGGCTTTCCAGCTTCCAGACACTACTAGTACCTGTGTTAGTATGCAATGTCACCATATGTAATCTGTCTAAATCTTGGCCTAGATTAAACAAGTAAGGAGTAGATTGATGACTATACTACTACCATATTGATTTCAGCTGAAGTTTGTTGAGCTTGCTGCAATTCAGTATCAGGCATGAAGAGTGCCTTTCAAATATATCTTCAGTGTTGGTGTACTTATCTAATTCCAGGAGCTGTATAATAAAAATAAATCTCAAACATGCTTCAGCTCACGTATGTGTCAGCTTTATACCTAATGGTTTGGATGTTCACCTGAAGCTTACCAGTATTAAAATTGCTTTGGGAGTCTTGTGCTGCCTGGCGGTGTTAAGAGATTCCCAGCACAGATGTTTTCAATGTTGGAAGGAAGACTATTTCTGCCATTTTTGGTGGCATGTCTATAATAAAAAAGACAAAAGTTTTTAAGGAAAAAGTAAGTGTCATGATATTTTGACATCTCTAATACACATCCGTTTGAATTCACTTCTTGCACTGGGCAGAGATTCCTGGATTTTTTTTTTAAATGTGCCTATAGGAAAAGAAACAATAGGTTAAAGGAGCAATATTTGGACATCTGGAGGTGGATACTTTTTTATTTGTAGGTCAAACTCTGTGTGCCTTTTGGAACAGAATTTGAAAATATTGATGTTAATGTAGCACAGATGTTATCTGTCTGTTTTTTAAAGAGTTTATATTTACAAATAAAAACAGTCTGGAAAGTAGATTTAATGTCAGGCCTGACAGACAGAATTGATGATGATCAGAAGTGGTTGGAATAGTGGAATGTCCTGAATCTAGATGGCTTGCAGTCTCCTCCACTTTCATGTTCACATTCCACATGTAGCTACTTGTCGCACTTGTTTGTTCTCACAGATGCGATGGGCTTAGAAGGATATTGAATTGCAAAACTCCAAAGGAAATAAATCTGGAATGATCTCAAGGATATAGTGATAACAATATGGACTGAATATTGTGGTTTTGTTCTCTAATTTTGCATAAGGAGTAACATTACTAACAGGTAATCAGATAGCCACCAGCTCATACGTTCAAGAAACTGAAGCATCTTCAAATTATCATCTTGCTTTAGACTTCTGCAGTTGCACAACAAAAAATAATGGTGTCTTATGACTTCACTTGCTGTAGTTAGCATTTCATTTCTGTTTTATAAACTTTCCAATGGTAGGTGCATGTCCAGTAAATGTGTCTCACGCTGCTGGACTATTATTGTTACTATGTATTTTCATCTCTTTATTGGAGTTGCATCAAGAAACAACACAACTGAGGCCACAAAGCTCTTGTAGAAATGTACAGTAAAGTGTTAGTTACTGTTCTAAAAGGGACCACAACCTGACCTGTGATATTGAGCCAGCAGCTGGAGCAAACACAGGACTTAGCAGGGGATGGAGAGGACAGTATAAAAAACCTTGTACCTGTACACCTACCTTGTCGATGGCACATTGCTAAGTTTAGGTATACCACAATAAAAATAATCATTATAGAACTGTTCAATTTTAAAGATTAACTTGGAAGAAGGTGTGATATCTCTGTAGAGGAGGATCAGGACAGAGATTAAACAATCTGGACATACATAAGAATATGGGATTTGATGTGATGTACCTATGAGTGCTGAGGAAGCTAGCCAATGTCATTGTGAGGCCACTCTTGATAATCTTTGAAAGATCATGTAATCAGGAGGCTCCTGAGGACTGGGAGGAAGCAAATATCACTTTTTTCTTCATGAAGGGCAAGAAGGAGGACCCAGCAAACTACAGACAGGTGATCCTCACCTCAGTCCCTGGCAAGGACAAGGTGACCGGGAGCAATCAGCATGAATTCATGAAGGAGGGGAAATCATTCTTGATCCACCTGATAGCTTTCTAAAATGAAATTACTAGCTTAGTGGATGAGGGCAGAGCTGTGGTTTTGTTTATTTCGACCTCAGCAGGGCTTTGAACACCTTCTCCCTTAACGTTCTCATACTCAAACTGATGAAGTTCAGGCTAGCTAATGGACAGTGAAATGGATGGAAAACTGGCTGAACTTCCAGGCCTAAATGGTTGTGATCAGCATTACAAGGTCCAGCTGAAGGACGGTCACTAGTAGTCTACCCAGGGGTTGATGCCGCGTCCAGTCCTCTGTAATCTCTTCATTAATGATCTGGACGATGGTGCACAGTGCACCCTCAGCAAGCTTGCAGATTATAAAAAACCAGGAGGAGTAGCTGACAGATCAGATGAGTGTACTGGAATTCATGGGATCCTCCACAAGTTGGAGAAATGGAGTTCAGCAAAGGGAAATGCCAAGTCCTCCACCTCAGGAGGAGTACCCACGCACACTCATGCAGGCTGGGGCTAACCAGCTGGAAAGAAGCTTTGCAGAGAAGGACCTGGAGGTCCTTCTGGAACAATAAGCTGATCATGTGCCAGCAAGGAGCCCTTGTTCATTGGACCCCTTTGGTTGAAGAAGGCAAAAAACTTCTTGGGCTGCAGTAAACAAATCATTGCCAGCAGGTCAAGGGAGGTGATCCTTCCCCTCCAGTGGCTCCGGGGAGACTCATCTGGAGTTCTAGGTTCAGTTCTGGGCACTCCAGTACAAGAAAGACATAGGCACACTGGAACAAGTCCAGAAAATGGCCAGAAAGATTATCAAGGTAGTGGAGCATCTGACCTGCAAGGAGAGGCTGAGAGATCTGGGCCTGTTCAGCCTGGAGAAAAGAAGGCTCAGGGAGATCTCCTCAATACGTAGATCTGATCAAGAAAGAAGACATAGCCTGTTTTATTAGTGCTCAGTGTTAATGACAAGAGGCAATAGGAACAAATTTAAATACAGCAATCCAATATAAACATAATAATCTTTCTTCATTGGGAGGTTAGTCGGACACTGGAGCTGGGTGCCCGGAGAAGTTGTTGAGTCTCCAGCTTTGGTGATATTCAAAACCTGAGTGGACACTGTCTTGGGCAACATTCCCTGGTTTAACCTGCTATGAGCAAAAGCATTAGACAGATGATCTCGAGTGACCTTCCAACCTCAGTTGTTCTGTGATTTTGTGCGATTCTGCAATATAATACCTTTATACAGGACAGCTTTTATTTTAATTCAACAGCAAGTGATACTGGGTTCTTTAACTGAATGAAAGACGAAATAATGACCTACTCAAAGGCTCAAGGAGCTCCTGCAGAATAAAAATATTCCAAATGATATTTCAAATTCAAAAGTGCTAAACAGGTGGTAATTATATTTTTGAGGTTGTGATTTTAATTGTCTTAGATGTTTATGAAAAATTGTCTTTGTTGATCTAGATCTGATGATTATGTTATAGTGAACAGTATTTCTGGGAATAATTATACATTAGCTTTTATATGATATATATACAACTCAGAAAAACTGCGATTTGACTGCATAAGAATTTTGTTACCTTATCAAAAATATTATGACTTTTCTAATTGTTTACTTGGTTTTCCTTTTGACTTCCAAATTTAACCTTGTTTACTGATACTATTTTGTAAAGTCGTCTCTAATCATTGCAGAATTAAGTAGTTAATAAGCACCTCTTGAATTGTTAAAAATAACAGAAAAGTCACAGGAATGGGAAAAGTGATAGACTTAAATGCACAGCTGAAGCTGTGGGAGAAAGATGCAGATATTTGATATGGAACTTCCCTTTTTCTCCTCATCTTTTCACATTTTATGAATCATTAATACTTTTTAGTGAAGTTTCTATATAAACAGAAAATGGAGTCCTAGTGAACTTTGATTTCATAAATGTCTTTGCAGGACTGAAGTTGACTCAGTCAAACTGTCTGTACATATTAATGCTGTTTGAGTTGTATATATGTCTCTTTAAAGAGAACCATTCAAATGTTTCTCCCTTCAAAATATGGCTTTATTTTAGAGACTGAAGAAATCCCAGCAATAACAAATTTTGTGGTGTTTAGAATTACCTAGGCAGTACAGAGCAAACAAAAGCAGTAACTCAAAATTTGGACCATGATTAAATTCCTTGTTCTTCTTTTTAAGGAAAAAATGTTTTAAAAATAATTAAATTAATAACAGTCGTGTCCTGGAAGATAGGCACTCACATCTCAGATTCAACACTCTTTAACATTTATGAAGGCTGTCAGCTGGGGAGTCAAATCTCAGGCTTAGTTCGCCTTCATGTACTAGGAATGATGTAAGCTTTCTAACAAACCCAGCATTAGCCAGAGATTATTCATACAGTTTTTTTCCTTTTCTTGCTCTTTGTGTGGTGTCCACAGTAAACTAGGTAATTTTCCCTGCTCTCTGTAGGTCAGACTCTGCTGTTATAAGCACAGTTCTACAGGTCTGCTTGTATTGTCCACGGCAACTTTCTGCTGTACTTGTGTTGTTGATTGTACCCATGGTTTCTGGCACCAAAGCTGGTAATCTCACACCTTTCTCAAACCTTCAATGTGCTAAGTAAAACTGTAAGAGTGTCTTTGCACGACTGTGTACTTCTTAAACTGTGGTGGCTTCCACGATGGAATAGAAGTTCAAATTCCGCAGCAATAGACAGATGGAAAATGGGAGTGAACCTATATTAAACTCTCATCCTCCATATTGAAGACTAAACATTTAGTATTTATATTCTGCGCAGAGCATTTTCCCTTCCATGTTAAATGCTTAAAAACTGAAAACCAGGAAGATTATCTCCTTAATATCAATGCTGAGACAGTTTTCCATTACTGTTATTAGTTTAGAAGTGTTTTCATCACTAATGTCCTGGATTGAAGTAAAACAGAAGCAATTTTCTGTTCGGGGGGTGGGGGGCGGGGCGGGGAAGGAGGGATCTGTCATTCTGATTAGCCAATCTGGCCAAAACCATGACAGCTGCTGCTCCCAAGGCTTCATCTTTAAAATCTGTGGCAAGCCTCACATATAACTTTAGGGATTAATAAAGAAGTTCGTAATTGATTCTTTATTTTGGGGAATACAATACAGAAGAAAACTCCTGACAAAATACAGCGTGTGTTTTTTCACATTTGTTTCAGCATGTAAAGCTCTATAGAAAGCTCTGTATCCATACTTATGCATCAACATTCAGATTTTAATGATTTTGGTATGGGGAATATTTTTTGTTTTATTCTCCTTATACATCACTTAGCACAATATAGGGGTGTTCTATGACTGGAGTCATTGAGGTGTTACTACCTGAATAACAAATAATAAACAAGAAAAGTGACAATTAGAAAGGCTAATGGGATATCAATAACTGAAGAACATGCCATGGATCTTACCAGAGAGGAGTCTTAGGTAAGAATTATAATATTTTTTGTAATTTTCTTTTAATAAAACCATTCTCATATTTTAAGTCAAATCTGATTTGGATATTGGGATGGGGTGTGTGGGGGGTGGTGGTGGTGGATTTTATTATTTATTTGGGGTTTTTCTTTAAATCTAGGGTATTTGTCTTGTTTCCTACCTGGAAAAGAATAGGAAGAGATAACAATATGAAGAGATCACCTGAATTTAAGCAAGAAAAGTATTCTTACAAGACAGGGAGTTACAGGCCATACGTATCCATGTGTCCAAATGCCAGTTTCTCCAGTTGTATCAGTTGATCTAGGAAAAGACATTACTTGCCTTACATCTAAAGTTGTAGGTATCTTACTAATGATGTAACATCAGATGCCTCTAGTAAGATGCTTAGTAAGGTTACTGAAACGCTATAGGAAAAAAAAATGAAACTAACTTAACAGAAACAGTCATGGAGTATCAGATCAGTGACAGGAAAACAGAGTACCAAAATCCTTGGTTAACATCTTGACAGTCAGGCAATTAATCAAACAAGATGGGCAAAGATATGTGACAATGCCCTTTTCAAACAGGATTGTAAATGCAAATACAATTACCATGTAAAATGGTGACAAAAGGTAATTAAAGGTAGCTTTCTGTACAGTGCCAGTAAATTCTGGTCTAAGTGGTTTATGTCCTCCTCCTCAGAATTACTTCTGTTATTATTAAAAGATTCATGTTCTTTAAAAGTACGAATTCAAATATTTACAAGGTTATATATATATACATATATATATATATAAAAAAGAGAGGACAGCCAATGCAGATTCCTTTATATTATAAAACTAATTAGAACTAGATTCCATTATCTGGCCCTGAGGCCACATATGTACTGCTAGGGTCTTTTTCTCTCCAAAACAGGGTGCCTGCATCCAAACTGCCCATGGTCCCTGGGTTGTGCTCACTTCTGAGCTACAGCCAGGCACTGTTTGAGAAGCAGTTTTGGCTGACAAACCCTGTGACCACTTGAACAACACAGACAATCAAGCTCCTGCACGAAAGGCTGAAACCTAACATTTTTAATTTACTAGCCTGTTGTAAACTAGTGTGCTGCATCTGTCTGGGATGGAGTTCACGTTCTTCATTATATAATGTTGTGTGTTGAGTTTGTAACTAAGACAGAGCTGATAACATGCCAGTGTTTTGGCAGTTGCTGAGCAATGTTTGAGCAGTGTCGAAGTTTTCTTTTTTTCCCCCCAGCAAGTAAACTGTATATAAAGTTGGGAGCGGAAACACACGGGACAGCTGACCCAAACTGGCCAATGGGATACTGCCTGCCATATGACATCATGTTCAGCGATAAAAGCTGTGGGAAAGGGAGGAATGGGGAACCTTTGGAGTTATGGATCTTGTCTTCCCCAGGAGCCATTATATGTGCTGAGGCACTGCTTTCCAGCAAGAGCCTGGACATCTACTTGCTATTAGAAGTGACTGAACTACTTATTTTGCTTTGCCTGCATGCTCAGCTTTGCTTTACTTATTAAACTGTCTTTCTCTTGACACAGCAATTTTCTCACTTTTGCTCTTCCCATTCTTTTCCCCATTGAGATGTGTGGGGAGTAAGTGAACATCATAGAACCATAGAATGTTTTGGGTTGGAAGGGGCACCTCCCACTAGACCAGGTCATTCAAAGCTCCATCCAATCTGGCCTTAAACACTTCCAGGGATGGAGCATCCACAACTCCCCTGGGCAACCTGTTCCACTGTCTCACCACGATCACTGTAAAGAATTTCTTCCTTATATCTAATCTAAATCTCTCCTCTTTCAGTTTAAAACTGTCATCCCTTATCCTATCGCTCCACTCAGATAAAGAGTCCCTCCCCATCTCTCCTGTAGGCCCCCTATAGGTACTGGAAGGCTGCTATATCCTCTTCTCCAGGCTGAACAGCCTCAACTCCCTCAGCCTGTTTTCATAGGAGAGGTGCTCCAGCCATTCGATCTTCTTTGTGGCCCTCCTCTGGACTTGCCCCAACAGGTCTGTGTCCTTCTTATGTTGGGGGCCTCAGAGCCAGACACAGTACTGCAGGCAGGGGCTCAACAGAGTGGAGTAGGTGGGAAGAATCACCTCCCTCGACCTGCTGGCCACAATTCTCTTGATTCAGCCCAGGATGTGGTTGACTTTCTGGGCTGCAAGCGCACATTGCTGGGTCGTGTTGAGCTTCTCATCAACCAACACCCCCAAGTCCTTCTCCTCAGGGTTACCCTCAATCCATTCTCCACCCAGGCTGTGTTTGTGCTTGGGATTGCCACAACCCACATGCAGGACCTTGCACTTGGCCTGGTTGAAATTCATGAGGTTTGGACAGGCCCACCTCTCAAACCCGTCAAGGTCCCTCTCTCTGGATGGCATCCCTTCCCTCCAGCATGTCAACTGCATCACACAGCTTGGTGTCCTTGGCAAACTTGCTGAGGGTGCACTCAATCCCGCTGTCCATATCACCAACAAAGACGTTAAACAACATTAATCCCAATACCGACCCCTGAGGAACACCACTCGTCACTGTGCTCCACTTGGACATTGAGCCGTTAACCGCAACAATTTGAGTGTGGTCATCCAGCCAGTTCCTGATCCCTTGAGTGATCCATCCATCAAATCCATGTCTCTCCAATTCAGAGATGAGGATGTCATGCAAGATAGTGTCAGATGTTTTGCACAAGTCCGGATAGGTGATGTCAGTTGTTCTTCTCTTGTCCACCAACGCTCTAACCCCATTGTAGAAGGCCACCAAACTTGTCAAACGTGATTTGCCTTTAGTGAAGGCATGTTGGCTATCACCAATGACCTACTTATTTTCCATATGCCTTAGTATAGTTTCCAAGAGGATCTGCTCCATGATCTTGCCAGGTACAGAGGTGAGACTGACTGGGTAGTTCCCTGGGTCTTCCTTTCTTCCCTTTTTAAAAATAGGGGTTATGTTTCCCCTTTTCCAGTCAGCAGGAACTTCACCAGACCACAACAGCTTCTCAAATCTGATGGATAGTGGCTTATCAACTTCATCTTTCAGTTCCCTCAGGACCCGCAGATGTATCTCATCAGGTCCCAGGCGTTTGTGCACCTTTAGGTTCCTTAGATGGTCTTGAACCTGATATTCTCCTATAATGGGCAGTTCTTCTTTCTCCCAGTCCCTGCCTGTGCCTTCTGTAACTTGGGCGGTGTGGCTAGAACCCTTGCCTGTGAAGACTGAGGCAAAAAAGTCATTTTTCAGCCTTCTTCTGAGAGTGCTTCAGGTGGTCAAATCTGTAGTTTATACCTTCAGACGGGAGTCACCTACTCCTATCTCTTGTTGCTTTTTCTTAGTTGTGCTGGTTCTTACACAGGGAGCCTTACTCAGCTCCAGCATATCTCCTGATATGACTGGTCTTTCCTCTTCAGTCTGCAGAGTGGTGAAGTGGTTCTGCAAGGGCACTTCAGGCTTTGGAGGAAGTCTCTTCCTTCTGCTGGTCCTTGCCATTACAAGCTTCCGTTCTTCTGCATTATTGGCCCCCCTCCCTTCTGTGTGTGCAGCTGGGAGAGTTCTTGTTTGTTTGGCTGAGAGCTGTGGGTCCAGCCCTCCAGATCTACTATTCTCAAGATCTGGTCTCCTTTCTTGATGCCTTTCCCTCAGATGCTCTCTCCCTTAAGATAGCAAAATTTTCTTATTTATAGAAACAGATAGAGATATAAGCAGTGCTTTATGACTTGGAGGACCCAGTTATATATCTTGGTCATCCAGTTACTAAGGGAATTGCAATGATATGACTATCACCATGGTGATTGTGATGATAAGAAAGTATTATGGAAGGGAGATCCCCAGGAGAGGAATCATTTGCAAAGATAATACAGATGGAGGTCCCTCTTTGTTTCTGTCTCTGCAGGTTGCTGTAATCCCAATTTTGGTCTATTCATTGATTGTATGTAGCTCCCACGGCCTTATTTTGGAATACAGCCAAATTCTGTTAATTCAAACTCACAGACTATTTCAAATATATGAACAAAAAGAATATAATTATGAATAACAAAGATGGAAAAAAGTGTATCATCTCCAGTGTGGGGGGAAAAAAACCCCAAACCCAGTAAACTGGGTCAAATTCTGAGCTTTGTATAAGTCATGGGTGACCCTATAGCCAAAAAATACAGTCCCTTGAGCCTTTTCCCTGTTCTTTTGACTCTTGAAAACAATGCCGCTCTTTCCAAAGTGTTTTTGGTGAGCCCTGAAGAAAAAAAGAGATATTCATGTGCTAATTTGCATTTAGCACTAGATGTGAATTCACTGAGTTTCACAGAATAGTGTAAAGACATCCTTATAATCCCCTACCAAATACCTTTGGACACATTGCTATGCACAATCTCAAACCTAGCTGTGCTGAGCACAGATATGCAGTCTTTAAGGAATGTCTGATTGAGAACCTGTGGTTGTCAAGGTCTTCAGTTGTGCATGGTGAGGTGCTATTAAGGCACTTCTACTGGGAGGCTTCCTGGAGTATGTATGCCAATTAACCAAATGGTTGAATGTAGGAAATAGTTGTTGGAGAAAGGAAAATGGTGATTGTGATTTATAATGTGAATTTTCATTAAAAACAATATGTGAATCTGTAGTATACTTCAGGTTTGCTTGGGGAAGAAAATCTGTCAAGCTGAAAGCCATTTATTTAAGTTTATCTTCCTCTAACTGACTTTGGGACCTCTGCAATGTTGCTAAATAACTGAAGCTATTCACAAAGTGAACCTTGGCACCTGCAGCAAAGTTACAAAGAGAAGAGATACTTCAGAATTCAATTTACTTTGTATTAACTTGAGATCTGATACTCATCATCTGCTTTAACTGCTTGTTTTATCTAAACTGCTAGGGTCACATGAACGGGAAAGAAAATTAAGAGATTTCAAATTTGTTGCTTTAAGCAAAATGACTTCCTTATCTAATCTAATAAGAGGCTGGATGAGTTTCCCTGTTTTAATAATCACTGTGTTCCAAACTTCCCTTCCATTAAAAAAATTAACATAAATTGTCTGGAGAATTTATCTTACTATAATCACAAAAGTTTTCTTCAATACCACCCTAAAACATAAACCTGATAGTAGGCTGACAAACTTTTGCTAGAGGCTTTTCTTAGCACAGTAGAATTTTAATGATGCATTTAAGATTTTAGAATAAGAAAAAAATGTATTTATAAAGACCAGAAGGATGTAGACATCTCCGTGTCAGTAGCTGATGTGAACTTGGGTGTGATTAGACTAGTACAAAGGCAAGAGTCTTTTAAAGAAAGTCTACAGGAAGTATTGTTGATTTAGAAGGTGGCATTTGGCTATTAAGGAAGCATAGTATGACGTACTGAGATATAAAATCAAGGTGTTTAATGTTTTGGTGTTCCATATTATGAATTCACATTTACCAGTCTGAGTCCAAAGCAATGCTATTTGACTTTAGTGCTTATTCTAGAGTCCCTGAGATTTAAAACCTGGTTGTCACTCCTGCTGAGATTTAATCAGCTGAGGTTTTTAATGTTAACAACAGTCTATCATTCACAGAAGAGAACTCGTAAGAAAGATGATTAAATGTAAGGAGGTCACATCCTTAGAAGGAGGGGGAAATCATATATCTCATAAACTTTGGAGCTGATTATTTTGTTGGTACTGTATTCTTTTTGGTCTAGCTGTGTGACTGAGGATGATACAGTCAGAAACTTCATGAAGGATTAAACACCAGGTCACGGCTTTATTTATCATACCTATAAATTCACTTAAAACATCGCCAAGCTTAACCAATGTTCTCTGAATATAGGGGAGACCTGCTACCAGGAAGCGTTAAAACCTGTAGGTCTATTTAAACAGGTTTTTTTGGTCAAGCATTTATGATAACTGCCATGTCCTTCTAGTGCTGTGTCTTTCACTGCAGTTCATGCCCCTGATAATAGTATTGGGATGTTTTATCTCTAAGAGGTGATCTTGGTTCTCTGAAAGCATGGACTTCCATTGACCCTGCTGTAGGAAATGCCATTGAAGCTGTGGTGGGTCAAATGTCTTTTTTAGCAAGATGGCTCTGTAAAGAAGGTGGAGAACCAGCGTTAGCCCTGAACAATCTCTCTCTGAAAGGAAATCTCTCTTTTGACCTCCACTACTTTAGTCAATGACTTAGAATGATTGCTACCTTCAGTTCAGCCTGATCAACCGTGTATGAATGGGTGGTAGGTTAGCAGTTTCTTAGCTGCCTTCAAGAACCATATGGATTTAGGGTGTTTTTCCTGTTGCATTAGTGACTGTAGCAGTCAGTAACTCACTGAGGATCCTGTTCTAGTGGCCCTCTCAGTAGCCACTTGACAAGTAGATGCAATTCCTTCAGCCTTGGCTTTTGTATCATTTTAGACTGAAAACTTTCAGAGTCATGACATGTTCCTTAGTGACTACAACTTATACATTTTACTTCACTGAAGCCTTCCAATTTTATTGCTGAGTGATTTAGTAATATTTGATAAAAGTAAATACAACCTTTTCTTTAGAAGGAATGGGTTTTCCAGTCAATTCTAATAATAGAAATTACATTTTGTAAAGATGTCTCTTTACCTTTCATATCTAATATCCCTTCCCTTGCTGTCCTAAGAGTCATGTAATGTTGCTGAGATCAAGACAATGATCAGCAGAGTGATTCCTGTAATGACAATCCTGGCTGTGATTTCTGGTCACACAAAGGCTAGATTATACATCTGTGGCAGTTTAAAGGGGTCTGAAAATGAGAATAAAGCGAAGTTTTGTCCACCAAATGGTCCATTATATTGCCATTAAATGTAAAATGGCTTCTGTGAAACTCAGAAATAGGCCTCAGTTGATTTTTAGGGATGAAAAGTACTGTGCAATTGTAAAATAATGTATTATTTTAGGAAAACATATATTGCAGTCATGGTATGAAAAATTTAAAGGTTCAAAACTAATGACAATTTTATCATTTTAACACATAGATATATATTGTTATAGTATGTTAAATGTACATGTTATGTATATTTATGTGTGTTACAACCTATATATAGATATAACATTGATTTTAACATGTAAACACACGCAGATATATATTGATGCAGTTTCACATATACATATATATATTCTTTCCAAACCTTTTGTAAGTCACCTACTAATTACATTTTTAAGGTAAACTACAAAATTAAAGCTACAAAAATTAACTTATATAAAATATAGAAGGCTTTATCATATAGTTGTTCACTGCAGAATAATATCTTTAGTCATTACCAACTAATGTGAGACTTGTGGGAAAGCTACAATAATTAGCAATATTCATGTGTAAAGGAATATGGAATCTACCCACTGTAGCCTTTTGAATGTAAAACAATCATTTAAAGATGCATCTTGATATAGTTTAAAGGAAAGTACCTTCATGAATTCAATATCTCTGTTCAGTAACTATTTGGCATAGATCTAAATTTGCTCTGAAAACTAAATAAAAAACATTAGAACTACTCCTGAAGCAATGACCGTTATCCCATACCATATAACATCATGCTCAGGAATAAAAGCTCAGGGAAAGAAGGAGAAAGGGAGAAGCATTTGGAGTTATAACGTCTGTCTTCTCAAGTAAATGTTATGTGTGATGAAGCTCTGCTTTCTCAGAGATAGCTAAACACCTGCCTATCAATGGCAAGCAGTGAATGAATTCTTTGTTGTGCTTTGTTTGCACCTGCAGCTTTTGCTTTCCCTATTAAACTGTCTTTATCTCAACCCACAAGTTTTCCCACTTTTACCCTTCTGATTCTCTCCTCCATCCCACTGTGGAGGAGTGAGTGAGCTGCCAGCCCAGGTTAAACCACAACACTCTCCCATGTAAAACTGAATGTTCTTAGAAGATTCACGTTTCCTTCCAATGTTAGAATAGCTTGAAGTATTTTCCAACAGCTGATTGCTCTGACATATGGCCTGGTCTACCACTTGGCTATGCAAAGATAACCAGCTATTAAATGATGTGGTGTTGTCTGTTACACCAGCAGATTTTCATGTAGGGTTTGGGCCTTACTGGCTTACGACACAACAGCCAATGCTTCAGGGTTGCCATGAACATTCAGAACTCTTTTATGTATTTCAGATACCAGCTGAATAGCAGCTTCTCTTTTGCTTTACAGATTACACAGACATCCACTACCTTGGCAGTTTAATCACAAATTTGTGAATTGTCACAAGTTCTTTCTGGCAAAACTGTGGTATATGCTCATAGGTTCAGACTGAAACTCCTTCCGTTTGCCTTAGAGGCTTGGGGTACAGGAATGGAATGATCATAAACTTTTATTTACTAACTCCTGGAAAAAGAACACAGGAAAGAACTCCATTCAATGTTTTCAGTTAGAGTCCTGGACATGTTATACCTATTATTTTCCAATAATCCACTTTAGTAAGCAAAAATAATTGAGGCCATTAATACTCTTTGAAAGTAAACTCTCCATCAGCAATTCCTAAAAGCCCTGGTCTAAAGAAATTATATAGTGCATAAGATGAATGATGCACTATTACTAGAAATTGTTATTTCAGGTTTCCCAAGCTAGCAGGCAACCTACCTTTATAAAATAAAAAGCTGAGTTCCAATCCATTCTTCTCCACAGCTTTTTTACAGTAACCTAACAAGTTACTTCAGCGTTGATCCCATGATACCTGTATGACTGCATCTATTCTTCATTATTGACGAAAGGAAATCTAAAATTACATTAATGACTCAAGTATGTCTAGATTTAGAACAACTTTAGAGGTCTCACTTCTACCAAAAAAAAAACCCTGAATGGCATAAGTTTTTGTGATTTACAAACAATCCAGCAGTTTAAAGGAATTAGAGCCTTTTCCAAGGAAGAGTAGAGGTCACAGGGGAAAAAAAGTGCTTGAAAGTCTGGTGTTGTCAGGCTATTTTGGCATTCTATCTTTATGCTTTATTTTGTGAGCTTTTTGATCACTGTCTGAGTGTGAAGCCTTTGTTTTCCTGAAAAAATTGTCACATAAATATAGGTATTACAGATGAAATAAGCCTATTAGATCATCTCATCCCTTTTCTTGTCAGTGCAAGATCATTTCCTATGGTAAATTATCTAGTGCAGGCTAAGACAGAAAACTACTCAATTTTGTAAAAAAAAAAATCCCAACTCAACCCAAAGCAAACCACCTCCCCTTCCCTACAGAGGCTTCAACATTATTTTCATTCTGGAAAAAAAAAAAGACCATTTGAAACTTGTGAGAGAACAAAAAAGATAGAGACCGATAGAAAACAAGTTCCACCAGTGTGAATTCACTGGGAATTTGAAAAACTTGAACTCCTATTTCTTATGCTGGAGGGATTTGACTGCATCTTTCCCTCACCCTGGCCACACAGGAAGGCTGCTAACAGCTCTGAAGAGCCATGTTTCCCTTAAATGACTATTCTACATTTGAAAAGGATGTACAGTTTAGGATTATTTTAATTTCTGGTTTAATTTTACCAACATTAATTTGCATTGCATCTTATTTAATCTTGGTTATACACTAAGACCACCTTAAATAATTCTTTTCTATCCTTGATTTTTATAGCCTTCAAATATATGTAGACAGCTAACATGTCCCTTCCCCCTTCCCCCATCCAGTCATTGCTTAGCAAGTTATACATATTTATTTCTTTTAATCTTTCACCGTAAGTCAATCCTTTCAGGCCCTTAATAATTTATGTTGCTTTTCCTTGAATTTCCTCCAATGTGTCAAGATTTTTTCTAATACTGTGAGGCCCCGCATAGTTTATTCTAGACATACGCTCAACTGTTGACATGGGGAGAGATAGAAAGAGGGGAATATCAGTAGCTTATGTTTGCTTCTTTATTTATTTTGTGTGCTTGAGATTTGGGGTTTTTTTTAGATTACCTAAAACAAATCTTGTTATTTCTCTACTTATAGTGACTGTACCTACATATATATATAAGTACACACACATATAATGGAGATATACAATTATTTCATGTCTTTCCCTCCTAAATGATCACCTGCCATCAAAAGACTGATAAACAAATCAAAGCTACAAACACAACTTAGTCAGATATCTGACAGCTATAACATCTCTAAATGTAGAACTCTCCATGTTGTTGATTTTATAAACATTCAAAGAGGTCCTCAAGTGAATATGGCTTAGTAGTTTCCAGTCTTGGAAGGTGGTATGCATACATAACAATCTGAGATATACCAAGCATAACAAAATGAAACATTCTCTACTACAGCTGGGTCTTAGGTTATGTGAGGGATTTAAGATGGTGCATAACTTCACAAGGCAGTTTTGCAGGTCAATGTCAAGGACAGTTCTGATGGAAAGGAAATCCCTGACATCAAGAAGACTAGCCAGACCTTAGGGATGCTTTCCAAGTGAGTTTGGGATCAATAGAAGATGAAGCTCTTCACCAGGCAAAAGCTGTGCGGCTCTAAGCTGACCATGCTGCTGAAACAGTGTGGAATTTGGTCCTTGTGAGTGACCAAATGATCAGCTGGGGAGATGTTTCTGGAGGACCTTAATCCATTCCCAGGTGACAAGACACAGGGATCACTGAAGAAACATTGCAGTCTATTGGGTACTGAGAACAACCAAAGAGCTAGTGATTAGGGTTTAGGTGATGTGTTCAGATTGCCACTGCAAACATTACCTCAATTATTAACTATAATTAGAAATCAAAGTTGTGCAGGGTGAAGGATATATCTGAATGAACAGCAGGAAATGTGAATTTGTTCCCACTTTCATTGTCTTAATAGATGTCATTGTTCATAAGAGTCATTTAGTGGTATTTGTTATTACATTAAGTGAATTGTGTGATAAAAGAGACTTACCATGTCTCAATACATCTGCTCAGCTACTCAGCGTCTCACAGTTACCTCCCTAGCAGTATTATCAGTCTCAACTGTAGGATACTCTCAACAACAAAGTGCTTATTGTCTCTCTGCTAAATTGAGATTAAAATACATGTGTATCGGGTACATTGGAAAAAAACAAGATATAATCCCTCATAAAGCTTCATTTCAGTTATTTTCAAAAAAACTATGGGTTGGGTCTTACCTTTCAATTTGAAATATTTATAGGCAAAAATTAGCTCACATTTCAAACCATCACTGACTTTCATAGTGGAGAGCTTTAACTTTCTAAATTCTTCCAAGTAAACTATGATTTTTTAAAAATAAAAAACCCAGGAGATTTACTAAAATTCTTCTTTCCACCCAAACTATTACAATTATTTTTCTTTTTTCCAGAATACTTTAAAATTAGTTTTTGTCCATGGTATTGGGCAATAATGAAAGAAAATCCTTGATCATGGCAGTAAAAATTTGTTTTACACCTTTTACTGTAAAAAGAAAATACTCTGCTGCCATAGAATCATAGATGTTTTGGGTTGGAAGGGACCTTCAAAGGTCAACTAGTCCAATGCCCAACAATGAGCAGGGACATCTCCAGATAGATCAGGTTGTTTAGTG
>KZ506003.1:8480-20840 GCA_002844005.1 Limosa lapponica baueri
CAAGACCTGTAAGAAACTACCAGTAGCCTTCTATATTAATATTTCATTCCTCATTGGAATGTGCAGTAACTCAGTACCAGCTTTGTCCTTGGGTATTAGCTCAAGGATTATCAGATTGTTATATTTTAAAAATAGCACACTTGACCTCACATCATTTCTTTTACGAACATTTGAACTTTGTGTGGGTGCATTAAAGGACTGTTAACTTGTAATAAACTTGTCTCATTTTTTAAGTTAATGTAACTTCATTTTCTGTTATTGTTGCTCCTCTGTTACATCAATATTGTACAGCTGAGAGTCTGATAGAAAAAAGAGACTTAGACAACCTGCTGCAGTTAGAAGTAACATGGTTAATAGCTGCAGCTAAAGCCTTTCCCATGGTATCCTAAACTATCCAGCAGGGTTGTCCTGTGCAGATTTCACCAGGCACCAGTGTCCCCCAAGAGGGAATTTGCCCTCCACCCTGCTGAGGGCCTCTGTGGGAAACCATTATCCATCCGATGACGCTGGTGCACACAGCATGTAGAAGAGAGGCAGATGGAAAGAGCTACAACTTCTATTAGAGACAGAGCCAGGGTAGCTCTTTACCATTTTAAATTATGGTAAAAATGATGATCAAAATCTTAGTCTGCTGACTTACTGACCTCCACTGGACTATTCTGAATGAAGTGCACTAAAAGCCAATCCAACAATTTTAAATCAACCCCAAAGCCAGCCCTCCTGATTGCAAGATAATATGTGAAAAAGAACCCCACATAGTCGTGTGCCACTTCTGATGTCTGGGAAAAAAATGCCTTCCACATATGAAAATGGCAATCAACCTCCTGCGTGGTGCTTAATGGGAGGTAAAACACAAGACGACTCCCTGGCTGGGAGTTACGAGGCCACATGCAGATGTCTCCATCTGAGCTAATCACTGAAACTCCCTTCTTAGAAAATGGAGAGAAACAAGTACTAGTAGGGCACAAGTCATGTCATTCTAAAGCAGGTGTCTCAAATAAGTGAGATGAATCATGTCTATTCTTTCCACTGACTGTAAAGGCAGCTTAGTATAACCAGGTTGGATGGGAGACATCTACATGGTTGATGTTTGAAGTTAAATGTGATAAATTCTGTACCAGATTTCTCTAATTAGCTCTTTAGTTGAAAAAATCTATTTACAGAGATGCTTCATAATAGCTGGACTTTTGGCTATGATCTTACAGACCAGTTTCCTCTTCTGAAGTCTCTTGTATTTTGAAGTCTTTTGTGTCTTCTCTGATATACATGTTATTTTGAAAGCTCTGTGCAAACATTTGCTGACTTCCAGCAGCCACTTGGTCCCAACTCATAGTCAAGTCTCATGATTTGGCCCCTACCAAAATATTGTGTTAAGTCTTCTTTTAAACATATAAATCTTCATCCCAGTTTTTGATTGGCTGTGATGCTGCTGTTGGTGTGGGACTTGTTTCAGCCTTTGCTCCTCTCGGTGCCATTGCTCTGTGGCAACATCTCAATCAATAAATGCTGTAAGCCTTTCATGGTCAATTAGTCCCCTTTTGCTAAGCCCATAAGATATGCCTTGTGCAATTTCTCTGTCATGCTGGCCACGCATCCTCTGGCTGGAGAAGCACAATTCCATGGTTCTCATATGCCAAACTGCTTCCAGTGTGCTAAGGCAGCTCAGCGACTGGCCCATGCTGTGAATGCTCCTGCTTCTGGACTTTTTTTCTGGACTGTCTGCTTTTCTCGAAATTGTTCCCTGTTACCTTTCTGTTCAGCTCTGTTACTCTCTAGACTTTTTGGTTTCTTGGTATGGTCTGCGTTCCTCTGTCATTCAGTCTGCTTTAATGGCAGAATCTGTATAAGTAAATAAACCAGTGCCAGGCTTAATTATCTAGTCCTTAGTCCAACGCTCCGTACACATCACATGAACCTCTTCTAGCATTGACCGCAAAGTGTAATGTCATCTGAACTGCCCACTGGAGACAGTACTTAACCAGCCTAACTTCAGATCAGGAGGTGTTTAGGAGTGTGTGAGCTGACCTGCACCAAAACTTTGCTGAGGTCAGGCTGAGCAAATAAAAGTACTAGCTAATTAAGTTCAGCACTGATGCCTTAGCACTGGTTAATTTACTAGCAGAGGTTGTAACTGAAGTGTCCAAGCACCAGTAGCCATATGAAATGTGCATGTGATAGCATCAAGACATAGCGTCCTGTTAGTAAGTAAATAATGGAGCCTACGTGGCCTGCTGTTCTTATAACCACTTTCAGCAAGCAAAGCCCATCCTAATGAAAACAAAATGTTTGATTCAGCAGCCTGTGTGTCTCTCTACTGTTGGTAGCTGAACCTGGCGTTCCTGGATATTGTCCCTTTCCTGTTCATGATGGGTTTTTTTCAGCATCCACCACTGATTGTCTTCTTATTAATTAATTTTGGGGTAAGTTGGGGTAAAAAATGAGTTATAATTACCTGGCACATTAGTCCTTGAACTCCTTTGTAATGTATACAGCACTTTTCAGGCTTAGACCTTAAACACCCTGATTTTCTTCTTGTCTTTTGGTTAGACCTCCAGCTCACGTACAGTAAATACATGTGGCAGCTTTTGCTGTTAAAGGTTATGTTCTGACCTTTCAGGAACAGTCTGGGCTCTCGTGAGACCTTTCTCCTTATCTTGGTGCATAGCTCCTGATTCTCCAGTCTGTTTGGCATTTATGCTTTGTCAATGGGCTTCCAGGTTGCCTCAAATGTGTGTCTTTTTTTCTCCAAGTGTAAGACACAGACCTGTTTCACTTTGTCATCAGGTCTTAAAGCCGCTTTTTTGTTCCCTTTGAACACAGTCATGTTTCACATGCTCAGCTCTCCTTTTACTGGTTTTGGGAAGTTAAATTTCTATGGATCTTATTCTTTTCAGGTGTACTCATCTGAAGTAAGTCTGTGTCCCACCCTGTTGTGACGACCTGAAGTGTCCCATTGCAAATCAGAGTATCTCTTCAACACCTCTCTATTGTAGTCCATTTAATTAACCATGATTTCCATTCTCAGAACCTTATACTTACCTCATAGTACCAAAGACTCAGAAACATAACTTCCATCACTTTGAGAGTTCTGCATGATACTGTCTGATGGTCTCTGTTCAGGCCACATGTCCATCCCATGCCAAAACATGAACTGATATGGCTGTTCCATTCCGAAGAGCACAGCTAGTAACTCCTCTTCCATTTGAGCACAGTCCCTTTGGGCCTGACAGGCTTTAATTGAAAATTCCATGGGCCAATGACTTTGCAGTAACTGCGCTTCCAGGTCTCCTCCTGAGGCCTCAGGCTGTAATTACAGATGCTCCACAGGCGTTTCAGGGTTGGCAGCTTGCTTATATTCATCTTTATTCTTTCAGATGATCTTGTATTTTGATGTCCTGCTTGTGACATCATGGTGTCTTACCTATTCCTCAGCTTCAAAAACATCTGATATGAACATGCAAAATGTAGAAAAACTGCCTTCTGCACCTGTACATCTCTAGACATTTCCTTGAAGGCTTTAAGTTCCTGAGGATCTATTCAGAGATATAGAGGACTTGGTAAGTGCTGACTGCAGAAAGAACATTTGTTCCCAACACTTTCTTTGGAATTATTCTAATTTTATAGTTTGCTCCTTTTTTCAACATAGTCTATAAAAATGTTTTGGGACAGCAAAAATCTTGGTGCATGGCATCCCTTTATGTTTATTCCCTTTAAGGAGTTCTCTGGGGCCAGATAAATAAAAAAAGGGAATATTAGGGATAGAAAGACCAAGTGGTTTCATTGCCAATAAAAAATAGCATTTACTTGTTGAAGGGCCTTTATTCTTATTGCATGCTTGACTTGAAGTCACCTACATTGAGCTCACACCTAAACTTTGAATGTTTTTTTCAAACATTCCTAAGCCTCAATTGATTTTCTATTCAACTTACTTGTTATTTCAAGTGCTTTGTCTTTTCACACATATTCAGTCTTTCCTTGGCTGTCTCCTCCTTTGCCATCAGTTACCACAGTGGATCTGCTCCTATGTGTGAATAAGTGCCTGAAAACCAGGGTAAGTGCAGAGAACACCATGGATCTGCTAGAAGGTGAAGGAAAGCAGAGTATAACTCATTTCCGTCAGAGATGGTAGGAAGTAGAGTTGCTGAATTCGAGGGAGGCATTCATGGATTTCTGGAGGCTTGAATTAGGCCATTCATTGTCCCAGTAAAATCACCAAAAATTAGCAGGAAAACGAAATTACTGCACTGATATGAACTAAGGACTAACTTAATTTTCTATTTTTCATGGAATATGATCGAATTCTTTGCCTATACTCTGTCACCCATGCTATTTAATGCACATGATTCTTGCCCTTCTTCATCCCCCTTTTAAGCAAATGAAAAGATGGGGTAGCAGAGGGAGTGGGAGCACTCACGTCCTAAGCATCTCTGTGCTATTAACATTCAGGGCAAGCTATTGTGAATAAACAGCTGTCAAACAGAAAATTCACATGCAGAGTATTTTAATTTCAAATTCCTAATCAAAGAAGTACAGGAAATGAAAACTAAGTCTACAACAACACTGAAGAAACTCTGATTCTGTTCATACCAAATATGCCTGAAAGAAGTGTTTCATAATAATGTTTCTACAAAGTCTGCAAAATCTAAGACCACTGGTAGCATTCACATTCTCTGAACATTCCCAATGCGTTCAGGTATTTTGGATCAACAGATAAACAGATCTCTGCAGTGTCTGCAACTCAAATAGTCTAAAACTGGGTTTGTGCCAAAGAAACTAGAACTGACTAGAAACACAGACAAACAGAATACCAATTGGTTGGTCTATATTCATTGCCCGAACCAAGAGAAGGGGAAAAAATTAAAACTCTTCTTTCAGTTCTTCATGCACAATAATCTATGATGTTATTGTAATATATACACAGGGAATACATATGTTTTATAAAAAAAACCCGCCAAAACTCCGTTATTTTTATTGGTGTTAATTCTTTAACTGTGTTACTTTAAAATGTGTTCTTTTTTAAAAAGAATTTTCATGCAATTATGTGAAATACATTTCACATATACACATATGTAACATATGCACATAGGCACATGTATGTTATATATTTTATAAATTGTATCTGCAAAATGTGTCTATTAACCATTTTATGAAGACTAAAGTCCTCTCAAAACTTTCTTTTCAATCCTCCACACATCTGGAGCATGGTCTTGAAATTTGTCTTGAGATTGAATGGAGAGGAGCAGGAAAAGGGATCTGCAGAAGAAAATTGCCTCTTGCTGTCCTCTTGAAAAACCTGTCTAAATTTGGCCAAGTTGGTATATTGTGGTTTGCACATGAGTAGAGATTTCCTAGATGTAAAAGCCTTTGATGCTTCTATGTGCACAGGTCAAGATCCAGCTGACAGCAGCTTGCCCTTTCCCTGAGATGACTCCTCTGGGATGCCAGAGGCAGTGCCTGCTCTCCTCCTAACTAGATACTGCAGCAAAGAGCATCTTTCTTCCTCCTGCTTCCTTGCGGGATTCAGGCAGGGTAGGAAAAGAGAGCTGGCTGATGCTGGTGGAGAGCAGGTGAGGGGAGATGGCTGTGGGAAGCCTGGGACCACAGGGAGCCCAGGGAGAAGAGGGGAAGGGGGACCACAGAGATGCTGGTGAGCAGCTGATAGAGCGAATGAACAGGACAGCTTTGGAGAGCATCTGATCATGGGGATACTGGCCTGGTTGTGAAAACAGAAAATAGCAGGGAGAAAGGAGAGTTTTGAAACTACAAGGGGGAGCATGAGCTAGAGGGGAAGGAGACTGCAGTGAAGGGGATGGGCAATTGGGCTGAGATGAGTACCCAGATAATGTGTGGAAGAGCCAATAGTGAAACAGAATATAGCTGGACAGGAAGGCACAAATGCACTAAGGACAAAAGCATGGGCTGGATGACACATGCTACTCTCCAGAACCTGAGATCATGGACATCTCTGTGTATCTTAGATTGATATGTTTAATGAAAACTGCTGTTGAATAGCCAAAATTATTATTGGTGGCAGCTTCTAAGGGAGCAGAGCAGGGCAGGTGACTGGGGTAACGGCTTAAAAACAGGAGAATCAAAAGATCTAAGCAGTAGGATGGAGTGACAGCACGAGAGACATTGGTGAGAAACTGAGGGAAAGATGCTGCTGTGACTGGGGAAGACCATGTCAGACCACAAGCCAGGGTGATACGGAAAGGTACCAACTCTGAGATACTAAAGCAAGATCTGGCAATAACACCAACCATGCAGGGAAGAAAAAGAGCAATTAAACATTCAACCAGGCTTGCAAGCTGAGAAGGAGATTGATAGTGGGTATATTCATGGCTGTATGAGGATATTTGCAGTGGGAGTGTCAGAATTTCCATTTGCTGAAAGTGTTAGGTGGCAGAAGACACTGACATCAGAAGCAGAGATGTGTGATCAAGCTGCACAGGAAGGTTCAAGCTAGTCAGATGAATGCAACAGTTGTTCTTTTAGTTATGACAGATGTATCCCTGCAAAGCTCTGATCTTCTACATGTGAAGAATACCAAGATCACTAAGGGACTCAGCTACATGATTCTAAATAAATAAATGAAAATCTGTGACCACATCCTCAAGACAAACTTGCAAAATCTCAATCTGAAACTTTCTGGTAGTTAAATCTGTCCCATTCTCAGGATCTTGGCACAACACTGGACCTGCTAAGCTTAACACATAAAGTGATTTGAATATGTTATTCATGATGAGAAGTGTGACGCTCTCTTCTATCTGAGGGGATGCCGATAGGGAATTCTTTAGTTCGGGGATTTTCTTCTCCTTACCAGCTGTCCAAATAATAATAACAGAACTACCGACAAAAGAAAGTTTATGTTTGGGCTACACAACCTGATTAAATGTTCTTTTCTGGTCGACTGGCAGTAGGATGGATCTCAAGTAGGGCAGAGCAGGAACTGCACAGCTATCAGTATTCTCTCTGCAGTGATTTCATCTGTCAAGCTGCACACAGCTTTCTGCTTTGGTTTTACAAAGCCAAAATCTTTAATAGAAAAAATAATAAGAGATACCATGACCTGCCAGTTTCACTGATGTGTCCCTGGTTCTCTGTACCCAGCTCCAGTGACACATTGTGGCCATAACCTTAATGTTTATGACTCTCTTGCTCTTATGGCATGGTACAAAATAACCCCCTAAGTATCTACAGGTGAGAAAAATATATGCTAGAAGTACTTTGTTTTCAAGGTTTTCTTTTTTTCCCATTACCTTGCCATTGTGGCCATGAGCTATTTTGTGAAGAGTTTCAGCACTGCATTTGCAGAAAACCAATTTGTATATTTTAACTGACATTTTCTGATGTTTAAGCCCTGCCCTGTTAGATTCCTATATTTTCCTGAATAAAAATAAATTCTTCAATGATGAACCTACACCTAATTTAGAAGTCAAATGGAAGCTACTTCACGTAGTTCTTATTTTCCCTTTTTTATTTTATTTTGGTGGCTAAACCCAGGTAGGACACGATTATCACATACTTTTTTTGAAGGGATTTAACTGAGTGCATAAACTCTTATACAGTATGAATCACATTTGAGAAGCTTGGTAACAACTGCTACAATATTTCTGTTCAACCCAGAATGGCAACATCTTAGCTATCATTTACTGGAAGTACATTTTATAGTGAAAAACTTTAACAGACCACTGTTTAAACTCTTCCCAGAAAAACAAAATGATGAGGGCAGGATAGCAGAGAAAGAAATTAATGAAAGAAATATCATGGGCAAGTGAGACTTTCTTCAAAAAACTGCAGTCGTGAGCTGGAGTAAAATTAGCAAGTGGGAACGTGGGAAGGTCTGACAACAGAACCTGATAAAAATAGATGTTTTGTAGCTTGTCCCACCCGTTAAAATTTAAGGAAGAAATTAAAGGAAAAAATGAAAGAAGTTAAACACTTCTACATAGTGACTAAGCCACCATAAAATCTCAATTTCTCTCTGGGGTATCCTTCCCTAGAGAGATAAATTCTTCACAGGGATTACGGCACATATACCTCTAGAAACAAGTAGATGATTCTGTGTCTTGTATGATGCGGCATTCATAAAAGCATGCAAAAAGCAATGTGTGAAAATATTGGCAGTACTAAAGTCCAGCCCTTATTCTGTTTCTTGAAACACGACTAAGTGATAAACATTAAAAACCAGGTATTTGAAGGAAATGACCCTCCTTGAGGCTAGCTGAATTCAAATTGGAAGCAACTAGCTAATTTTCAACAGTGAGAATCAATTAACATATGTGGCATAGCTTTCAACAGTAATTGAGATAGAGTGTCTTTCTGAATAGTTACACATTAGTTAAATCACAAGTTATTTAATAATTGCTGGTCAACTTAGTTTGTGGGTTTTTTCTGTTCAGGCTGGTCAACTATTTTCTTCCTGCCTTAAAAATCTATAAACCAGTTGCAGTAGTCCCATATAATCTTGTGATATTAAGTGAAACCTTAATACTTTCTTTGGCTCATGGATTTAGGGACAAGGTCTTGAAAAAAAGAGTAAGTGACTCTGTCATCATGAAGGGTGTACAACTCAATAAAAATGAAAAGTTACTGAAAGGGGAAGTTCAATTAGATGTTTCTGTGAGACATCTCCTCCCTTGCTGGGGAGGAGAGGTGAAGCTTTTCCCAGTGTAAAAGATATATGACAAGATAGAGCTGTCTTTGCGTTCAGAGATGGGGATCGTTAATGATCCTGAGTTGCGTGCAATTCCTTGTATATTATCAGGCTGAAATTTTGAGTCACAAGCTTGTCATATTTTTGAAATAAATGGGGTCATACTAAGTGACGTGTTCTTCAGCACTGGGAAGGTTTGGCCCCCAAGGACTTTGTTCGCCCGTGCTAATTCTGCTTATCAATCAACTCTTCATTCACATTTAATCCTGGCACTAAAAAATTCTTGCAGAAGAATTTTAATTTGTGAGCTCTTTGTGTTCTCTTGCAAGTCAAGAAGTTAAACTAATTTGATATTGCATTCCCTTGATAATGAAAAAGGCTGATGAAAATAGGAGAGAGTTTATAGTAGAGTGTCTCATTAAATCATTTTGCATTTCAGTAGTAGGATGGTTTATCTTTCAAGTAGTGTTTGTGATACAGGACAGATAAAAGAAGTTGTCCAACAATCATACTAAAATATAAGTGTTCATCATTTTTATTACAGTAACATTCAAATTTCTACTAAAAATCCTGGCTGAGTGGTGCTAGAAGTTCTACAAAGAGCCCCAGATCCATCAATGAGATATAATGTTGCCAATGGCTGCAATTTCTGCTGCACCACCTCATAATTCAGACTGGTGCGAGTATCTCAGTTTTAATTTAAAACATAAGAATGCATTTCTAATCTGGTGGTGGTGCAGAAAAGCTTGGGAGCATGAACTAGAAAAGGTTAGAAAAATGAGAAGGAAGCAAATAGAAGAATTTTCCCTTTGGGGGAGGAAAAAAAATCAAGTGCATTTAACACTTAACCCAGGAGAACTGGGCTTATTTTGTGCACTCTAACCACATCATTCGCAAGTGTGACATCCCCAGGTGCACCCAAAGAAAAGCATCCAGGAGCGGGCTGCTGCCACTGGAGCAGCCTGGAGAACTATCTGCTATGGAGCTTCTTTCCTTGGAGGTAGCATGGGGTGGGGACAGCTCTCCTCAGGCCACAGGAACTGTCCTTGTTACAGCTGCAGCCCGCTCCTCATCAGTATTTTTCCTTGTGATGCTTCCCTCATGACATGACAGAAGCAAATCAATTTATTAGACCTAACCCTTACTCCCTGGCTCCTGCTGAACTGCCGGAAGAGAGAGGGATGCTGAAAGCAGCTGTGTGCTGGATTATTTTTTCTGATAGGCCACATGAAGCCTCGCTGGATGCGAGTTGAGCATACTTGGGTTATAATTTTATCATAAACCTGAAGGCATTTGGCTGATACTTAATTATGTATGAACACAGTGAGGCAAATTTTACCTTCACCTGTAATTAAAATGGTGTGAGCTTTAAGATTTATCAGAAAAGAACCTGCTTAAAACCAAACACAAAGCTTTCCTTCATACAGGAGTTGGATTTCCATGCACAGCAATGTGCTTATCTATGCAAGAAGCCTGCTTGATCATATTCACATAATAATCTACTTACTGCAACATACAACAATGCAATGTACCATTCTAATGACAGAACTGTTATCTGTAGCCATAAACTCATAAATAAGCTTCTTTATCCGACCAAATGCACTGTCCTTTTCATTGTTGCAGCTTGTGCTTGTGCGACTCTAAAGCAAATTTTATATTCTTATTAACATAATTGTCACATAATAGCTCTGCTCTTGGCAAGAGAAATACAAGCCCTTATTTTTCATACTTTTTGAAAAAAAATAATAATTCTACAAGTCCTTTTATAAAAATGAAGATTAGTCTGAATTGAAGTCACATTAAGGCAGACCTTCAGTATTTGCTGTTTAGAGGGGAAAACTGAGTCTAGGAGATACCTAGTTCTGGATGTGCTCATTAAAAAGATGCATAAATCAACTGGTTTAACTCACATTCACAGGTAAAAAAAACACAAAACTTACCAACATCTAAATTGATGATTTACAACTTCATGAAAGAAATGTTCTTTTAGCTTAAGGGTGAAGACAAAAAGGAGCTGATTTCTTATCAGAATATGAGTAGAAACACTCTCATGATGCCTAAGAGATGTGTTAAATGTTCCCAAGAATGATGAAAAGCAGGTCACATCCATAGGTGCCTAAATATGGGTTAATGAATATTTGGCCATGTGTAGCCTCTGTTCGTGAATCAGAGAACAGCAGCATCTTTGCAGAGTGTTTAATCCTAGAAATGTTAATGAGGCAGTATGCAGAAGTCATAACTGTTGCCCCTGTCAACTGGCCATGAAAATGATTATCTAGTAAGATATCAGAGGCAGAGCTACTATCCCCTAAATTCTCATGGAACTCATCTGATTTACTAACTTCTCATTGCATCAAGATTTTTCACTTGTCATGGCAACCCAGGAACAGATAGAGGCTGCCATCAGGCAGCAGTCATAATGCAAGCATAAGTTAAATGACTCTAAAGTTAATGATCCAAATTCTTCACTGCAGCCGCGAGGCACACAGTGTAACTTGGGGGAGGTGCACAGATGCTCTAAATTACTTTGGATGCCATTACCATGACCCTGGGCCAGCTGTGTATCAGACCAGACCGGTGGCATAAGTTACAATATTCCAACTGCTGCTGTGAGTGGTCCTGAATAGCTGTTGTGGCAGCCATGTAATGCCAGTGTCATGCTGAGTCCCTGCCAGGCTTTTTTCCCCTTCTCTTCCTTTCTTTACTCTGGCTGTAGGGTTGAAGGTAATGTGGGAACTGCTACGTTTTTTCTGCCCTGCTAGAAAGTTACCCCACCCTGAATAATCTTTCCATTGCTGCAGGCCCTTTTAATTCAGTAAAATGCTGTAAGTCATCTTCAACGCAAGGGACAAGCTAAGGTAATATATTTTCCCTTGATTTGCATTTGTTTTTGTATTACATTCTATTTTATTTTAATAGCGTAGATGCTAATTTTGCTTTAATTGTAAAGCCTACATCAAAGAAAATGCTTTTAATGGTATCAAAAAGCTATTCACCTGGGTAAAAAATGGTAACCGAAAAGCAATGCTATTGACAAAATTTTCCGTCAGTGCAACAGCATCCTCTCTACAGTTTTCACAGCGTGATAATATTAGTGCATGTTAAAGCTGCCTGCCTGCTCTGCTGCCTGCTTTTTAGTGATAAGTATTATCTATTATATTGCTGGGGCTTTGGGGCAAAGCCTTGTCTATTTTGCAGTTTTCTCAAAATATTTCAAGATCTTCAGGTTTCACCATCTGCAGATAATTGTTACAGACAAACTAACAGAAATTAATCCAGTGAAGAACAGGAAGAAACATCTGCAGCCAGGGACACCAACAAACAGAAGTTCAAAGGTAGCAATTGAATCATGTGAAACTAGGACAGACCTAGCAGGGAACAGCCACTGCTCATCTGTGCAATAAAATCCACACAGTTTAAGCCACAGCTGTAAAATTAATGGGCTTTTTGGTGAGCTGCCACTCCCTGGGGATAACAGCCAGCCTACATGTCTAGATTTCTTACGTTCTCCTTTCCTTATGCTGGAAACCTGGGCTGCTGAAGTCCTTTTTACACTGCCCTCCTCTCTTTTTTTTTTTTTTTTTCCTCTGGGAGGAGCATGGACTTTTTTTTTTGCAACAGAAAAAAAAATCTTTTTGAAATGTTTCTGTCCCGTTTAAATAGAAGTGTTAAAGAGTCTGCTGTTAATTATCCATCCAGGATGA
>KZ506003.1:20855-43262 GCA_002844005.1 Limosa lapponica baueri
GAACTCTCATAAAGCAGTCACTGTATTAGGAGACAGAAACTGCCAAAGCCTAGGTAAATGTCAGTGCCGTGCAGCAACTTTCACCCCTGAAAGGTCACAGACTGCAGTTCCAGCACATTGTGGGCCAGTCAGCAAGCACTCACTCAAGCATATCAGTTCAGTATAATACCACATTATTACATTTATCTGGCCAGCATTAAATGAGCTGCAGTCCCATGCTTTGTTTTCCTTGACTTTGAATGAATGAGGCAGCTTTTGTAGGCCATCCTAAAGCTGTTCATTCAAAGATTAGAAAAAGGCCACGGTGTCTGACGAGGGATTTAGACTGAATGGAAACACCTAACACCAAAACCGTGATCCTCAAACCCTCACCCTGCTTCTATCTAATCCTCACCATTTACATTTGCTAAATACCTAGTACAGAACATGAAAGTTACCTGGTTGCTCCTCAATTGTGACGGAGCCAGGCAGCTCCTGGGACGAGCTTCCATCTGTCTCAGTCTGCCTTTTCCTCCCTGTGTCCTGAGGTAGTATTTGCAGAGAGATGAGTCTTTGTCCTCAACACTTCCTCCTACAAAAAGCAGTGTCCTGAATGAAAGCAGTAGATCCTAGTGTCTTTTTTTCTGGTAGGTTTTTTTTTTGTTTTTCTTTTTTTTTCCCCCTTTGTTTTGAGGATAGAGGAAAAAGGGGCTAAGAAGCTTCCAGGTTGCACATCCCTAATGGAAGACTGTGCTGCCAAGTAGCGCTGGGGCACTAACTCAATGCAAAGCCTCGCTTCAGGACTTCCCCTTTAGATTCCTCTGGGCTTGGTATACTGGTTTTTGTGGGTCCAGCTGTCCTGTATCGGGGTGCCTAAAGGTTAGGTGCCACACTACTTAACATTTTGAACCCTAAATTCTTTGGGATGTGACTGGTTGCTGTGCATATGGGGAGTATTTTGGAAGTAAGAATTTTATAATCTATTTATCAAATTTGTCAATTGTATGTCAGGAACAAATTCTTAGTTTTCTTGAATTTACATATATATACATACACACCTTTTTTAACCAAACAGCAGCACTAGCAAGACAGCAGGGATGCATGACACTACACCCTTCATGCTCTTATTGATTATATATCACAATACAGTACAGATTATGTATTGATTCCTTAACATTTTTAATATATTAGCTGAAGTTTTCACAATTGCCATGACCAATTATTTAGAAGATTAGTGATAAATCACTCACCTGATGATTACTTGCTCCTAAGGACTTCTTTTCCTTGGATGATTATTCTGTCAGAGAATATTTTACAACCCATACAAGTTTCTAAAGATGTGTTTTGTGTGGGTGAGCCAACACTTGGTAGAAAAGCTCTGCATGTTACAACTTTGCTGTTTGCTGGGGCAGGCTGCTGATCTCTGCCTTCACTTTTCTGAACATTATCAGAACATCTAATTTCTATTCCGCTTTAGGGTCATGCTAAATTACCAATTTAAAACAGTTGCTGTGATGTTGACAGTTTTAATTTGTTCCACTTGATATGCTAGTAGGCCTATTGTCTGTTCAAAGTAGATTTTGTGGTTCTGAAAGAGGTGGTTTCTGTATTTTCTCAATGCAATGCAATTTGTACCCATATTGCAGCTTCAGACGTCTCCTTGGGGGTAAGTCTAATTGAAGTTGCTTGATTTCTGTTACCAATCATGGCCTTTTCGAACTGGGTTTCTTCTCATCTCTAATGCTTTAAGCCTCTCCTGTATTAGCAGGCCCACTCAGGTGTAACATTTTCTCTGAATCTATCTGCTTGACCACAGCCCTCTGGTTTGCTTTAGTCAGTCTCCCAGCTAACACTTAAAAAGCACCTGATGAGCTCTGAGACCATCTGATACTTATGAGAATTTATTTGTCCTTTCTTAAAACGATTGCATGTAAATTAAGCCATAAATCAGACTTGCCTTTCAGCAAGTTGCACCTCAGCTGGACTCCCCACAGAGCAGGGGAGGATTCAGTGTGGATGCAAGGACCACAATTGGGATCTGTGTCATTCGTTAGTCGTTTAAGGGGGTAATATTTCAACAGTTCCTACACAAGACACTTTACTGGATCACCATGCAGAACTGTAGGTACATTTTTTCTTGGGAAAAGGATTGGTTGTCAGTTTCAACAGTATGCAGTGGGTTATGGAGGGGTAAACATAAGTTTGGATGCACTTGCATTGGAATTAGTAGTTTGTAAAAGAGAAAGTGAGGGTGGAAAAATATACAGATATAACAAGCACTGCTTTAGTTTTTGGGAGAAGCATGTAATGCATTACTTGAGGGTTTTACTTACATCTTTGATTTCAGCAAGATGGCAAGTGCTTGACATTTGTGGATCTCTTCTATATCAAAGCCATAAACAAAATTCTGTTAAGTGTAATTATCTTATCATTAATCATTGCATGATCTGGAGTTTTTTGGAACTTAGTGTAACTTGCATTTTAAATATCTTCGGTTTATGATGAATTTGTGTTAGACTGATGTTGCAGGGCTATATCAAAATGACTTTTTTTTTCTTTCTTTCCAAGTAAATAGCTAATCTTGCAAAGCTTTTTCCTCAGCAATCAATGAGCTGTTTCTTTTCCATTTGGTTTTCTATCTACACACAAGGCTTATCCTCCCTCCATTTTTCTTTTTCAACATTTGAATCTTTTTTTTGTATTTTAGAAACAAATGTTTGATGTTTGTGCCTTTTACTGAACAGCTGTCAGGAACAAAGACCATTGTGGGATGTGTGTAGCACTGTCTTCAGCTCCCCTTAGCACAAGCAGTCTTTGCAGCTGAGGGAACCCCCTGGGCTTCTTTTCTCTCCCCTCAATGCCAGCTTTTTGTGGCTAGGAAAGACACTTAATGAAGAACGTAGGCAGGGGATTTGAGTCACACAGAGGAAGGAGGAGGATGGAGCCTGTGACAGGAGGTGGTCAGGATGGTTAGCAGGAGAGTTGTTTCTTGCAGTCTCAGCACAGTGGTATGTTCTAGGGCAAAACAAAATACTACCAGGCCAAAAGAACACTTGCTTCTTACTCTAGACTTTTGGTCCAGTAGATTGAAGATTTACGGATCCTCTCTGTCATATGATCTCCATAGGCTGAAACATTGGCATGGCTACTGAGTGTGTAAGGCAGGACTTGATTGCAAGTTTCCTGTGAACTGTGCAAGGTATGCTTTATCATCTTTAATTTGAAGATAGGGAAATAAGACAAATAAAATTGATTTACTTGTGGTAACAAACACATTCAAAGCTAGTAACAATAGCAGAATTAAAGCACTCCCATTGCCCTTTTTTGTTCTCTATTTCATTTATGTTTTTTCATGTTGCTGCATGACTTAAAAATTAATTTCTCTTGTGAAATAACTTACCACACTAACTCAGACCTTTATTAGGTTAGTATATTGCAAAACCGTAACAAATATTTTAGGGTGTTTCAGGAGCAGCTAGATTATTGATTATGAATTAGCTGATATGTAGCTGTTGTGAGAACAGTCTAGTTCCAGATCCAAAGCAGACCCATGCACTTCAATTGAAATCACACTCCCTGAGCAAGTTCAGCATTGCTATATTTCCCTTAGTAGTAATATATACTAGATAGACTATTTCAGAAATTACAGTATGGATATTATGGGCAAAACTGCCATGCAAAGAATAATTATTGTTAATCCTTAATAACATATTGTATGCACAAGGGTCCAATTGTACACCATAAAGAATTTTTTATTTCAAAAGTCTTTTTTAATGTGCAGTATTTTTATCCCATACATAACATTATAAAGATTTCCAATTAAATAAAATTATGTGTAAGAAAAATCACATTTTTATACAAAATACAAACTTATAGTACTAAAAAGACACAGATTGAGAAAGACTACTGTTTTTGTTGCTTGTCAATATAAAGGTATGTAAGGCAACCTTTTCCCCACAGGATTGATGACCTTTAAACGTATTATTAAGGGAAAGTGAATTCCTCAATAGAAAATCAACATTCAGGCTAAGGTCCTGAGGATGTATTTGGATCCTGTTAAATCATTGCTGATAAAATACTATCTATCAGATTGTTAGCCAAAACAATGATGCTCCATTTTGATTTCTAAATTAAATCATAATGCGCCAGAAATGCATGGAATTGGTGTAGTTTACTAAATCATGTTATGAAAGATTAGTATTGTTTTGCATAAGCCTTGGGAGACTCGAGGTAGTCCATGAAGCTTTTGTTAAGCTTTTTTCTCTTGAATTTGTCATGCTGTTAACTGATAAAATAGATGTACCAACAGACTTCTAGCTATGTTAGAACCTCCCAAATCCAGCAAGATTTGAGGGAGAACTGTTGTATACTTATTTCCTTGATAGAAAAGTTTTCAGAAGGCTCAACTTTCTCATTTAAATCAACTTCTAGCAAAGAAGAATACTTCCATAATGAGTGTTTTATACTTTCAGCACATGGTAACTATACTAATGCTGACAATACCATGGGCAGTGAGAACAGTGAGTACCATTCCTCAAATCTCAGACGCTGGAAAGAGTAAGTTATTTTTTTACATTCAGCAGAACTTAATAAACTGTTTCTAGAAAGGCTGTTTGCCATTAATATATAGTTTACATATACTACAGCTGTTTTAAGCCACTGAAACTATTCATGATACATATATTCATTACTGTGTGGTAGTCAGCATGGCTTTATTGGGTCAGCACACTAAATTGCAACATATATTAGTTTGTTTGTTTTTAAGAGAGATTGGAATGGAGATTTTATAGTCAGAGATACTAATTATAATATAATTTATTAGAGTTTACATCAGCTGTTGACATTTTAAATCCATAGTCCAAATTTATTAATTGAGCTCAGCAGCAGAGCATCATATTTAGCTTACTGTTGACTCCCACAATTTATTGAAAAATGATCTTGCTTCACCTTATGTATCAGAATCAGTTTGCAGAGAGAGAATCAGTTTTCTGCTGCAGAGGTATCTGTATTAAATTACTACCACAGATTAAAAGAGAAGGAAACATTTAAAATGCCATTAAAATTGAGCAGTAAATCTTTCACATTAAAAAAGAGAGGAGGAGGAGGAGATCTCATTTCTCATTAAAGGTAGGCAACTAATTAGTCTCACTCCAATTAATACTTGGATTATATGGAAGATGATTGATTCTGTCTAGGTTTTTCTCCTTTGAACATATGGCAAGAAGAAACATGGGAAGTTTTCATCTTTCATATTTGTGTCGGTACCTTAAAATGGCAATGTATGTGTTATGTGCAGGCAGTAGTGTATTATTTTGGAGGCAGGAATAAATGCATGCTATTTCATCATTTTTATTTTCACTGTTTACAACTGTAAAGATCAGATGTTGGTCATGCAGAAAGCATGTTGACCACCATGTTGATACAGTCTACAGATGGCTTTTGAAAGTGCATACAGACTGCTGATTCCAGTGCATAGGAGAGAACATAACGATAATGGTGACATGTAAGATTTAAACTCAAGGTAAGATGCAGAGTCTGGGCCCAAGATGGCCTTCCAGAAAAAACAACTAGCCAGTCTCAATTTTCTACAGCCAGTCCCATAAGGCTGCCCACTCCCCCAGTTCCTGCTTGTTCCCCTTCTTTTAAGTCTGCCGTTTGAATCCCCACTCCCTTGTACAAGCAGACCTTGACAACGGCTTGACCAGGGAAGGCTTTGGAGCTCCAATTTTCTTTCTCAAATAGGAAAAGCTTCTATGTGCTCTGCAGAAATTTCTTGCGTGCAGGCTAGCAAAATACAGGAGTTTTATGAAAGCAGACCCAGGGGGAAGCAGACTGAAAAAAATCGCTTGCTGAAGATGGTAGATAGTATGATGGAGGAGAAGGGTCATGGGTCAAGCTCAGGAGCCCAGGAACATGGGCTTTTGAGCAATCTCTTGGAATGCTCATGCCTATAGCTGGGCCTGCCAACGGTAGGAGGGTTGCCGGAGAAACAGTTGTGCAGAAAAGTTGTAGCTTGTGATTGTTTCTAACACAGACGAATTACTAGTCTCTCAATTTTTGGGAAAATTTTACTACCCTTTCCATCCCCTCCAGCCCCTCATTTGGAAGATGATGATTTAGGAAAAGAGTTTGCTAAGCCAAGTATTAATTTACCTTAGAAAGAGTTAAATATGATTAGCTCAAACAGGTGCTCTGTCATCTTCATTATGGGTTAGAATTTCTCCAGGCTGCAGGGCAGATTTTGCCAGGAACAGAGGGCAGATCTCTGACAAGAAGAATACACAACCATGTTCCCTACGTAAATAAAAGCTGATCTTAGTGTGCTGCCTTCTCTCACTTTCAGTTGCTTTCTATGAACTCTCTGTCTTTGTCTTTCTCTGTGTTTCTCCAGTGTCCTTTATGCTATTTGCCTTTTTTTTTTTTCCTTAAACAAAAATGGGGAGATGAGACTGTTTTCCAAGGAACTGAGTAGAAATCAAGTGCAAATTCTTACACACAGATGTCCTAGAAGGTGAGGAGATGCAGGCAAATGCAATTTTCTCAGTGTCACCGAACACTGGTCCACTGCAAACTCCTACAAGCGCTGGGCCACCTGCCTCAGTGGCTTTCTGCATTTTTGCTGTTCAGAAATGTTTTCTGGCACAGGTAACAGCAGCACATATTGCAGCTCTTTTGCTGACTGCTACTGTGCTGGCCTGCCGCAAAGGGAGAGGACTGCTGAAATGTGGACTTGCCACAGCCAGACTTCCTTCCTGTTCTGCATATTTGCCTCTTGTACATATACATGGCATGCAGGGGTAGTATAGACATAGGCTGTTACTTAAACATAGCTGCACTGTGAGCCAGCAAAACTGCCATTGGACAATATTGCTGAGTAGTCACTCTCTGTTTAGTGTCATCTTTCCAAAATCTAACCTGTCTCAAAGTCTCCTCTGTAGCATGAATTAGGCCCATGATGCTTAAGAGTGCACAGAAAATGAGAGAAAAGGAATTCACTCGTCCTGAAAAATAATAAACAGCATAATTTGAACAGTATATAATTGAACAATGTTACTTCTGTAAGCATTTTCTGGTCTTAGCTTGTAAATGAAATCAATTCCTGATAAAGAAATATGTGGAAATCCAATATCATTACTTTACTTGTTCATATACCTTGCTAGGGAATTATTTTTCTTTAACAAAGCATATTTTCTGCACTGTTGAACTACATCCATCATAACAGGATCTGCCTCTTTTGGATTTATACTTTTACTTGAGTGGGTGGCTTGCCTGCTTGAGAAAGGGAGTTTCTTGAATTATGAAAACAAGAAAATCTCATATCCACAAACCACTCCCTACAATTTTTATGACACGATATAAATGTTAACAGAAGAGTTATTAATTTTCAAACATAATCATCAGTAACTATTCAGGTTTTTGCTTCCTCAGTAGTTTATGAACTGGCAGTAAATCTTACGGTGCTTTGGTGATTCACCTGAATCTGGGAAGAGAGTATTTCAACGAACTGGGTATGAAACCACTGTCCTTTCTTTTTTTCCAGTATTTCCAAAGTACTTCTGCTTTTGCAAACTGCATCTTGAATGACACCAACTGTGAGCAGTTTGTTGCTCTGTGATGAGGCACTTTGCTTTCTTGGACTGAAAGAGAGCTTCAGGAGCCAGGTCCTCAGCTGGTGTGAATATATGAATAGTGCTGAAGTAAATACAGTGCCATTTAGGCTGCCTGCTGATATTCCCTTTCATTCCCTTAGCGTGATGTGTGTCATCCCACTCGCACAAACCTAGCATGGCTGCTGTTACTCAAGATGCTATTTGCCAAGCAGTAGGGCTTTGCTCACTGTAAGGGGAAAGGGGCAGTGATTCTCTATCCAATTCATTCTCTCCACTGCTGAAAAGCTGTTCACAGGCTATCGGCTCAAGTAAATCACCACAACATATTTACTTCCAAAGTGGAAAGCAATAAGCAGTTACTCAAGGGTACATCAGTAATTTGAAGACAATGGAATGATGGTCATTTACTGTGGTTGAAGGTCTGCCCTAGTTTTTAAGAGTAGATTTTTAATATCTGACCAAGGCTTCATTTTTCATACATCAGTTTCTATTGCAAATAACTTATTTTCCTGGTGCCTACCAAGTAAATTCAGGCACCATCATGTACCATATGTAACACTGTGCAAAAATTCCATTATGTTAAATCTAGAGACTGTGGAGCAGAGACAGCATTGCATAATGAGTTGGAGGGTGGAAAAAAAAGAGACATCATTGAATAATATGCAGCAGAAAGATAATGAAAGAAGCTACAAGTGAGCATTTCGAGAAAAACAAAAGTAGAGTAGAATATAATCAGAAATGGTGAAAGATGAGGAAAGAAGGGACAGAAGAAAATTGTTTACACTTGTTTGGCACTAATTGTAGGAAGACAAACACTGGTTTTTAATTTTTTTTCTTGTTATGGTCAGTGGTATCAACACTTCTAACATGGATGTTTTAATTGAGCAAATCAATCTAGTTTAAGGAAACTTTTGTAGATCTTTTATGTATATTCTATTTAATTATTAGTGTTATTTTTGATTAATAAGTAGCCATACTACAAAATTATTTTATTGTGATGTCCTAATCATAAATGCTTCCATTTCTTTTAGAACTATCAAATGGCTTGCACATTAAAAAAATGCTAATTTCTTTGACTGTAATGGGTATTTCAGGTGACTATCTCATGCATAGGCAACTGAGCTGCAGGGCTCAGATTAAGTGAGTTGATCATCACTTCTCTGGAGAAAAACTGGGAGAAGGTGATTTGTGTTCTGGGTACTAGTGTAGATGTCAGTGTTTGAGGCTAGATAAGAGGAACACTGTGTGAGGTCCCCCCACTACCTTTGAGTATTTGGAATCTCTTGAATAATATTTCCCATCTCCTATAGGGTCTTCTGAGTATTAATTTGTTATGTATACATAAGACATGCATATGTATCAAAAAATCATTGAAGAAACCTGTATGTAAGTTTGGACTGGGCACTGGCACAGGTTGCCCAGAGATGTGAAGTCTCCCACCTTGGAGATATGCAAAACCTGTCTGGACATAGTCCTGGGCAACTGGCTCTCAGTGACCCTGTTTGTATGCTAGGTGACCTCCTAAGGCCCCTTCCAACCTCAAACATTCTGAGTGCATAGATAACAGGTTTAATGATTAGGAATTAACAAATGTGTGAAACTATTCTACTGAACAAAATACCACCACCTTAGTGTCTTCTTGTTGCTAGGGATGTAGAAATGTTTGAAAGACTGAAGTGACAACAGTCATGACAGGTATTCATATCACAGCTATTGAAATAAGTATATAAAATTAATTATGTTTTCCTGGCTGAAGGACAAATTAAAAGAATATCTTATATTATAAAAAAGCCTTGGGTTACAGCTAGTGATCGTACATAAGTGTGGTAAAAATAAAACCAGCTTTTTTACTTCTTTTTTTTTCTTTTCAGTCTTTGAATGATGTAGCTAATAATATATTCAAAAGGTATTAAAAGTTCAATGGAATTTACTATAGATTGCATGCAGACTTTTTTTATTCCTAAAGGATAATTATAATTATTTGAATTCTTCTCTTCATTAAAGATGTCTAAAATGAAGTTAAGGAAAGCATGTGAACATTCTTCCAAGGCTCAATTCAGATATGAATACAACATTGCTGCTTTGGTAAAATCTGTTTTGTGAAACAGAACATTTGCTTCTTAAAAAAAGCTAATTCCTCTGTTCTTTACTGGATTATGCATTTTTATTGGCTGTATTGATATAGTAAGGGGAATAATTGCTGGAGTTTAATTTTTTAAACTGCTTTGGTAGATATTCTGCATCTCTGTCAATTGCTCAGAAGAGAATACACCCTGGAGCTAATTAGAAGAGGGAAAATAAACCTACAAGCAGTCTGGTTCCATCTCAATTGTTATCATAGGGGTTTGATTTTGGTACAAAGTCTGATAAATCTACCACAGTAAAAGTAGGAGTTGGTAAACCAGAGTTTAATTATAACAAAATCAAATGTAAGTTTGTAGATTTGTAGAGGTATAGGAAGTATAGTCATAAGTTGACACTTATGACTATAGTTGACACTATATTAGTTGACACTAATAAAACATATCAATGTCTACCTTCCATGGATCTCTTTACAGAAGAAAATCTTTGCAGTATGCCATATTATAAAAAGCAAGAATAGCTTTGTAGTGTAATACATTTATACTGCAATACTGAGGAATCAACTACATGAATCAGACACTATATGCAAATGGGACAAAGAAGAGTCAACCTTACACACAGAACTGACAATTCGGAGTCAGCAGAGGGACAGTAGAAGATGGGTGTGTAGAAGACAATGAGAGAATCCTGGTTAGTTCTGCACACAGGTAGGTGCTAAGCAGTAGTAAGTAGGTGCCACGTGGTCTGGATTCTTGTAGCCATTGTGGCAAAGAAAAGCTTTAAAGAGTATCTGAAGAAAGATAATCCAGTAATGAGGATAACTTCTGCATAATTTTCTAGACTGATTCTAATCAGTCACAACAAACTAAACTCTCAGTTCTGTGCTTTTCTCTCTGCTATAGGGCTGTGATCTCTCCTCACAGCTAAACGTTGTCTGTGTTCCTCAGTATTTGATGTCATTGTACCAAAATCATGTGATTGCCAGGCATATCCACAGAGCACTGATTTTCCTGGGGTTTTAATTTCAGAATTTTTTTTCCTGTGTATCATCTGTGTACACTAATGTACACTGCACATTCTTGCCCCTGAAGCTTATCCTTCACAGAATCAGGTAGATTTATTTAAAAGTCCCAAATTCCAGATTTCTGACGTACAAATCTGCTGTGATTGAGTCTCATATGGAAGACTGTTGTGGTTCCTGTGGTCCAAGCGGGTTCAATAACTTTCCCTTTCTTTGGTCTCATTGTCATGCTCTGTAGGCTCTGATTTGATCTTCACAGCACTTCAGTTTTGTGATTGAGCTACCCTACCGCCTGGTGCCAATGCTCACCTTGGCTGCTGTGTGGGTATCTGTCATCAAACAGACCTTTTCATGGTCAATCTGTAGTACAACCACAAAATAGAAGGACTGCCAAAAGGTTTATAGCTCAGCTACTCTTCAATTGTGATGGCACAAATGATGTGTAGGTACAGACACAAGAAGTAAACCACCTATACCTATTGCTTATTGTACCCAAAACCTAGAAATAATCTCTGCCATATGGTCTGAGCCTTCCAGAATGTCTTTTCTGAACTGTGCCTTTTCTCTCAGTCATAAACTCACAGTGTGCCACTCCTCTTTTTTGTCTTTGTTCACTTGTGTTTGTTCACTCATAGCTGATCGCATAAGAGAAACAAATTCTCTCTGCCACAAGGGCATGCTCTTACAGTTCCTTTCCCATTTCTGTGGTTTTAAAGTCTGCACTCATATTTAGTTTCTATGGGATGTCTAAATTGAGGGATTAAGTAGAGATAAAACAAACTGCTTGGAAGCAGTTTGGCAGCATAACACAGAGCTAAATGAAGGTTAATTTACTCAAATGAGAAATAGAATATGTTAGTACACAGATGCAGTATGTGTGGTGGATGATATCTGAGCTTAATTTTACCACAGCTCATCTGCTTTTAATCTTTTGATCAAGTTTAGACAAGAACAGAAGAATTTACTTTACTTATCTTGTATATGCTTATTTACACAGGTAGGCATATTCAAAAACGTACAAGTCCTCACAGTCTGCTCAGCCTACACAGATATGATGATGTGATGCACAGAACATGTGCATGCTACCCCCCTCCTCCCCCACATCAAGTTAAACAGGTAAACCAAGTCATAGAAGCAATATAGAACTACATAGTATTTTCACATATATGATGATATTTCATGGTTCATTTTGTCTGCTCTTAGCAACATTATAGATACAGTGTTATTTTTATGGTAGAATGTACTGTTTTTATAGGAGCCTTTTGGATACTGAACATATATCTTTCTTTTTACCTTTCCTAAGAATGTTGGACAGGTCTGATTGTCATTTATTCTCACTTGAGCTTGTAGCACTTCTAGTTTATAGGCATTATTTCAGTCATATATTACACTTTTAATGCACTTTCCTGCTTTTGTGTTTTTGCCATGTGACAAAGCCATGTGAAATGCTTTCTTTGACATTAATTACAGAAAGAGCTGGGTAAGTTTGGATGTTAATGACAAAATATTCAGAAGACAATGGGAACTTGGCCTGAAGTGCTGTAGTTTTTACTCCACATCTTAAGATGACCAGCTGTTCTCATTCCTAATGGAGTGTTCATTGTTTGTTATTGTCACTTTCTTGAGTTGACTAGCTGTTTTATTGAATGTGTTTCTGAATCTGCAGCTGTCAATAAGCCTTGAAAGAGGTGTTTCTGTGCAAGGAGTCTTAACATTTTTGAAAACAGTAAGTCTTGGGACCTTTGAGACCGTTCTGGTTTCGCAGTAATATTTCTGTCCCTTAGGAACACTGTGTAAAATTGAGGAGCAGATTATAATACTTCTTCTGGAAGCCAATGAAACACAAGCAAAGAACAATAACAACAGTGACTTTTCTGTAAATGCACTGCAAAACAAAGGCGGCTAACTTTTCCATTCACATAGACAGTACTTTAATAGATAATCTCTTCAGAAAGCTTTTCAGCATTACTGAGGCTTTAATGCACACTAATTTTTGCACTCAAACTAAAGGTCAGCTTTAAGCCCAGACCCACAGGCAATCTAGAGTAAGAACTTTTGAGCTTAACCCATGCCTGCAGTTCAAGGAGATGATGGAAAGGTCTTGGTCGAAGGCAAAGCTTTGCCTCCAAGTCATCCAGCCCCATTCCTTAAACTCTAAGCACTACAGCGCTAAATGACAAGCAGCAGATTTCTTGTTCCTGGTTTCCTGCCCTTTATAGCCCATGGTTATCTGCTTAGCTGAAAGTAGAAGACTAATCCTTGGAATGGTATTGTGGGAAGAAAAGGAGCCAATGTTTACAGATAAAATATATGCACAAATTAAGGTGTAACTTGGTTGAACTCTCCACCTCTGTGTCTGCTTTTCAGGGGAATCTAGACATCTACCATCCCAGGCCTTTCCCATGGGTTATTTGTGCTAACCTGCGCTCCTCTGTCAATAGGCAACTTCAGCTGGAACTTTGTTACACTTTTTAGAACCAGTTTTCTATATTGAGAAACAAACAAAATGTAACTCAACCTAAAACATGTCTCCTAACAGTGTTACTGGTGCTATCCCCAACAAACTCTGTTTCCCGTGAACACACAAATCGCTGATCAAGTGTGCCCTTATGGCAGCTCTGGGAGATGTCAGGTTTCGAGAATCTAGATGTGTGTCAGAAGCCTCCAGTCTGTGGCAGATTGGCCTTAGCTGGCAGCTGAGGCCCCTGTGCAGCCGCTCGCTCCATCCTTCCCTCCCTCCCTCCCCCTCTGCCATCAACGGGACAGGGGGGGAAACAGGAAAAATAAGAGTGAGAAAACTCATGGGTTGAGATAATGACAGGCATATCATTTATCAGTTACTGCTGTGGGAAAAACAGGCTTGATGTGGGAAAATTAACTTAATTTATTGCCAATTAATATAAATGTTTAATTACTAATTTGGATATTGGGAAAGAACAACAAAACCAAGAAACGAAGATTAAAACAGTTAGGGAAAACATACCCCTCCACCTTCCCCCCCTCAACGACACCTCTCCCCCCCCTTGGTATCACAGGAGGTACACTCCGTCCCCTCCACAGCGGAACGGGGTAGCATGGCGGGGGTTGTGGTCTGGATGTTTTAGGTGTTCTTCTGCAGCTCCATCATTCTCACACTTTTCCTCTGCTCTTGTGCAGGCCCTCTGTGGCTGCAGTCCCTTCGGGAACACCTGCTCCCTGCCTGGAGCACCTCCTCCCCTCCTTCTCCTCTTGTCCCAGCTCGAAGGGTTGTTTCCCTCACTTTTTTTTCCCCTCACTCCTTGCTGCCTGTGCAGCGGTTTTTGCTGTTTCTTACGTATACTTTGTTCGAGGTACCCCCAATATGGCTGCGGGGCTCAGCTGTGCCCAGTGGGGGGGTTGGTCAGAGCCGGCTGGAACCGGCTGTGTCTGGCCCAGGGCAGCCCCGGCCTGTCCTCACAGGGGCCACCCCACAGGCCCCGCTGCCAGCGCCTGGGCACAGCAACCCAGTACACCCTTATCTTAAAACTTAGTGTGAGAGTATCCTGTTTGCATTTCAGTTGAGGACACTGAGATCCTGGGTACAGCGTAAATTAATTTCTACTCCAGTTTTAAAAGAAGAAATGGGTAAAAAGTTAATACTTCCGTGTTTTCCAGTCGTCTTGAAATCACTGTAGTGCAGCTGCAGGTGAAGGTGCGTCGGGATGCACTGAGATCAGAGCCGAACTTCAGAGTGAATGCACCAAAAGGCATCATTCCAAGCTTGAAATCAGTACTTTAAAAGTGTATTGAACTGCAACAAGGTAAATTTTAAACATGAGAAAATTCAGATATGACAGGCTACCCTGATTAAATGGAAAGGTTGAAAACTTGTCTCCTACTCACTGTGTCCTTTCTTGTCAAATCCCTTCCTCTAGTCTTCTTTCCAGTCTAGTTTTTATCAGTGGCTTTCTTGAAAAAGTCCCAAACAGTATCCTTCGGATTTTTAAGAAAATATTCTTTCTGTCTGTCACCTCAGAGTCTTGGATGTCACATCCTGCTGCCGGCAGGCCCCTGCTCCTCTCAGCATTCAGTCAGTCTGCACAAAAGTGTCAGCTTCTGCAAAAAATAGAGCAGGTAATAATTCAGCTAAGTTATGTATTATTATTTTCATTGGCTAAAAAGAGAAATCGAAAGATTCAATGAAATTTTGGAGTCCGATAGACTAAAGACTACTAAAACAGTACGACATGTTTACGGAATCACAGAAGCACAAAGCCATTGAGGTTGGAAGGGATCTCTGGAGATCATCTACTCCAAGTGTCCTGCTCAAGCAGGGCCAGAGCAGGTTTTCCAGGACCGTGTCCGGTTGGGTTTTGAACACAACCAAGAATCAAGACTCTACGACCTCCCTGGGCAACCTGTTCTGTTGTTTGACCACCCACACAGTGAAAAGATGTTTTGCTGTCCTCAGCTGTAACCTCAGGTGTTTCAGTTTGTGTCCAATGCCTCTCCTTCTGCCAGTGAACACTGTTGAGAAGAGTCCTCATTCCGTACCATCAGGTATTTAAACACAATTATAATAACTCCCATGAGCCTCCTCTTGACAATCTCAGCTCTCTCAGCCTCTCCTTATACATCAGATGCTCCATATATGTCAGATGCTCCAGTCACTTAATCATCTTCACAACTCTGTGCTGGACTTGGTCCAGCATGTCCATACCCTTCTTGTACTGCAGAGTCCAGCACTGGACAATCCAGATGTGGCTTCACCAGTGATGAGTAGAGAGGAAGGGTCACCTCAGTAGTGTGCTAGCAACACTCTTTCTAATGCAACCTAGAATGCTCTTGGCCTTCTTTGCTGCAAGGGTGCATTACTGGCTTATGGTAGACTTGCTGCCCAGAACCCCAAATCCTGCAGAGCTGCTTTCCAGCCAGTAGCTCCCTGGTATGTACTGGTGCATGGGGTTGTTCCTTCCCAGGTGCAGGACTTTTCACTTCCCCTTGTTGAACTTAATGAGATTCCTTGCTGCCCAATTGTGCAACCTGTCCAGGTGCCTCTGAATGGTAGCATAACCATATAGTGTATCAGCTACTCCTTACAGTTTTATGTCATCTGTGAATTTGCTTTTGGATGGATTATGTATATTTATATTGACAATTGTGTAGTACAATGTAGTAACATGGAGAATGACTTTTTAAAAGGGCATACAGTAATAGGACAAGGGGTAGTAGTTTTAAACTGAAAGAGGGTAGATTTAGATTAGATAATAGGAAGAATTTTCACTATGAGGGTGGTGAGACACTGGAACAGGTTGCCCAGAGTTGTGGATCTTTCATCCCTGGAAGTGTTCAAGGCCAGGTTGGATGGGACTTTGAACAACCTGGTCTAGTGGAAGGTGTCCCTGCCCATGGCAGGGGCGTTAGAACTAGATGATCTTTAAGGTCCCTTCCAACCCAAACTGCTCTATGATTCTATCCAATGTCATGCTAATTACAAAGTTTGACCTATAGAAATAACAGGAACTCAATCAGATTAATTAAAGGCTTATCTACTGTTCGTTCGTTGCAAATAACAGAATTCTCTCCTTGGACTAGCATTTTAGTATTTATTTATATAGCAATTTTCTTTATGGTGATGAAGCAATTTACCAGGCGAATCCAGCCATGACATGACTATTGATGGAAGAATAACCAATGAGGACTGCATGTTCTTATATAGGGACATAAATTAGAATCATAGAATTGTCAAGGTAATTGATAAGATGCCAACAAAATGCACTTTAATGCTGAAAAATAAGTTAGTTTAGGTAAGAAGTGCAGACAGTCTACAGGAGGAGAATGTAAATCCTGGAAAATAGGGTTTCAAGATACCAGGAATAGCCAGCTCTCCGTGTCCTCCGCAGTGTAATGCTGGGGGCAAGAGGAGCTAATGTGATCCTTGTATAGGTAAAGAGTAGAAATAGGGTCATGAGCTTGCCTCTGGCTGCACCACTGTTAAGGTTAAAATGATAATCCATTGCATCTGCTTCCATAATTTAAGGTGGATCTATGGAGACAGCTTGAAGGAAGATGCTCAAAATGATTTATGAATTGCAAAACAATGCGAGACTTGAGGTGCTCAACCTATTGAGCTTACTGAAAAGCAGGCTGAAAAATCGTTTCATGTGTAAGTGAATATGATGGGTGGAAACTTCCTGATATTCCTAGAAAAAGTCAAAACAGGATTCAATGACTGGAAGTTAATGTTAGACAAAATCACCCTTAAGGTAAGATGAATTTAACTTGCAGTGCAGGTAATTAAACACTGGGGAGGGGATGGATTCACCATAGTTCAGATAAATAAATTTGGATAGTAAAAAAAAGAAAAAAAAAAACCAAACTTTAATTCACCTTTTGAGAGCATTCATATTGCCCAAGGAAGTGCAGCTCAGCATTAGGACAAACTGGATTAGAAAACACTATTTCTAATATTTTCTCCAGGGTCTGAAGGAAAGTTTTCCTTGAGGCACAATCGAGCAGGTATCTTGCTTGACTTAAAATTAAAAAAAAAAAAAATTTTTTTTTTTTCTTTCAGCTCTCTCACCTAAGACAGTGTCAAGACAGGCCCTCGAAGTGCCCATGTCACCTGTCTGTCACCTGTCTGGGGAATAAAACAGCCATTTATGTTCACAAAAACATAGCCTGAGCAACTGTCAGTGCTGAAGTTGGAGAGAAATATTCTTGCCATTCCAATTCACAGGGCTGCAGAGTTCCTCCTTTTTTTCTCCTTGGCAACCTGAAGTGGAGAGCACCTGCAGGATTATTGAGGCATATATCCTCTGTTTAGTTCTCTGCTATTTTGGGGCCCCGAAGTGCTGCTGTACCCTGAGCTTCTCTGCTTGTGCTATGCAAGTCCCAGCTTCTGCTGAGTGAAATGCTTTAACATAAGACATTTGATTTTTTTTTTCTACTAATAAAAAGGTTGCTGGGTGAAAATAAATGGTCTGTGATATCCAGGAAATCAGCCTAGATGATCTGAAGATCCCTGAAGCCTCAATTTCTATGAAGCGATGGAAGGTTAATCAAAGTAGTACATAAAAGCACAATAAGACCCATTCCTTTAAAAGGGTTATGAACCACAGGATCCAAATATAAATTCTGAGTAGTTCTTGCTCCCCCTCCCCCATTAGAGGGCAATGTTTATGTAGGCAAAATTTACATTAAAGTCATCATCATCCATTTGCATATGTATTCACAGAACTAAAACACTAGAGGCTAGTTTATCAGCCTAAGCCATCAACCCTCATGGTTCTTCAAATGACATTGAAATAAAGGAGTTTGCTTAAGAACTGCAATCAGTGATACTAATACCAACTTCTCCCACATCAGTATATGCAAGTGCTTAGAAAGTCATGCTGTTTGGGTGTTTGTCAGTGAGCAGGGAGATCACTGTAAGGCAACAACATCAGTAAGTTTAGAAACTGAGGTTTCTAATTAAATGTTAACTTTGTTTGCCTTGAGCTTGGAAAAGAGATAAGAAGCTGCTTCATGCCGATAAACAAATATGCATGCAACACAAGGGACAATGAGATCACTAACTTTGCTTTGCAATACGTGGAATTATTACTTTTTCACTTCATTTTAATAAGAATTATAATACTTAACAGAATGTCTGTTTACACAGGTCTAGGGCATGCTCGAGGTTACACGACGAAAATGAAAATCAAGCTTGATAATGTGGTCTGTTTGTTGCTTGGGAAGTGGTGACAGATAATCACTACCATATTTTCAGGTAAGTGACCTGTAAATTATCTGTAAATCCCTCTGTTTCATGACCACTACAGGTGATGTATGTGTATAGGCAATGTAAAGAACTTAGCTGAGAAGTCCCTCCTCTTAAAAGCCTGCTCCCTCCTATACTAGTACTATTCTTGTATCTGAATCTCATGTTACATCTCCCTTATTATTGGGGTTTTGCGTGATTATTTGAGGATATGGGTGTCTTGAAGACTCATTTACAAGGGTGCTGACTTTAAGTATATATGCTGAAATTTGTATTTCCTTTACAGCAGAATTCAAATTTGGAAACTTCCTAGTGTTTGTAAGTGGTTGATCATTTTGTTTGTGTTTTCGACTGTGTTTGGAGTAGATTTTCGGAGAACTTAAGCTTACAGTCCCCAGGTGAAATTATGTAAGTGACCTGCAAATATTCAGTGTCTTTTTTGTTGAGAAGTGTGTTTCAGCAATGGAAAAAAAAAACAAGAACAAAAGTCAAACACTGAATAAAAACCCATCACTTTGTTCTTTTATTTATGTTGCTTTAGGCAGTCGCTAATGCTTTTTCAGCTCAGTTTGATCCAAGAAACTATTTCACTTGAATGGTTTGCACATTATAAAAGCTACACAGAAAACAGAATATGCAAGTGGAAGAAATTATTTTGTTTCCTATCCTTCTCTGTGCTTATAGTTGACCTGTTTTGGGAAAGGAGTTTTAAAGCATGTGAATTTATGTGCAAGGCTGGTAAATGACTTAAGAAAAAAGAATCACTTCTTTTCATTTGTATCCTTTCTTTCTCCAGCCAAAGGTTATGGTATCAAACTGTGATGAAAGAATGCGTAAAAGCAGTGGAATGTGATGCTACATGATATCCCAAAGAGATCCAGGTTGACTGAGTGGCCTATCCCATCTGTAAACCCAATGAAGATATAGAAATAAGTGATTTTTTTTCCCAAAGGAGTCTATAGAACCATGGTTCAGGCTGAATTTTCAGAGTGTGTCCCAACTCACACCAATAGTATCTGGTACCTCGCAAAATACATCTGCAGTTACCACTTTCTTTTGAATTCAATTCCCTTCTCAGCTTGTATATTCCTGCCCATGTTCTCCATGACTGTTTCAACCATGAGGAAATGGCCTTTTCTGGGTAGAAGTACGTTGCAGCCTTTTCATGCAATTGCACTTCCTACACTGCTGTGCAAATGTGGTGACAAGATTTGCTGGATAATAAGAACATACAAGAATAAGTATGACTTCATAAGGCAGGAAATTCTGATTGGATGGATGATGTGACCTCTTTGCTCACAGGATTACTCCTGGATTTTATTGGAAGATCAGCTAACATCAAAGATAGCTTCAGAAATGAGAGACGGAGCAAGGAACTTCGACCTATCTGAGGTTCAGGCCTACACTACTGACATTGTAGTTGAACTTAGCTCTTTCTGGAGACACATTTAGGTGCACTGTTCTTTGCCATATATCTCACTGGGTATTGACCATGGGTCCTTGCAGTCAGATACTTTCCAAGATGCTTAGTGTTTCTCTCAGACCGTGTATAAAATAGTAGCCATCTAACCAAAGCTGAATTCTGCTGAGGGGCATAAAAGCATTACACTGTGACTACATCTTTTTGTTACTTTGACTAGTAAATGTGAGAATGCCAAGGAACATTTCTGCATGCTGAAACTTCATCATGCAAGTTGCCAGAGCAGTTCCTGACATGCTTTTTGAGCTAACACTTTCTCAGATAATTCCTTGACATGGTTCAGGGTTAATATGGAGCATGGACCACTCTCACTTAGATAACTTGCAGTTAGCTGTCTTCTATTGGAGCATGACTCAGTAGAATGGATGAAAGCTGTTTTGCCTGAGCAGGTCTTTCTTAAAAGTTGTTGTTTGGCACATCTTGGGTACAAGTCAAGTCATGGTCTTAAGTCTTCTCTGTGGGTCAAGCCATGTTGTCTACAAAGACCACTCATAATCAGGAAAGTTTCTGGGCTCTAATTCTGATTCAGTAAAAGAGAAGACAAATAGGCAATCACCAGCTCTTTCAAAGCTCCAAATAGTGCAGAACATAACAGCAGACTCCTCAAAGAAAGGTAAATCTGACTGCTGGTCTTTATAGCACCTTCCTCTAGGATAGACTCAAAGCAGTCTCTGTTGGTCTTTCAGTTGATCAATTCGGCTGAACAAAATGAAGTTCCTGTTTTATCCTATAAATATAACCACAGAGAATTTTTTAATGGTTTCCTCCTTATTTCTTATATCCTTTGTTATAGATACACATCTGGTACCAAGAAAACTTGGGACTATCTGGATTTAAAAATCATTCTCCTTAGTTTACACATAGATGTGGGCTTTCTGCAGAGAGCTGTTGATCCTTTATTGTTCCAAGACTTTTCTTGTCAAATATCAAAGGGTTTATTGCAAACCACAGGTATTAAATTTATTCAAAAATGTTTAAATAATGGCAAGAGAATATTTATTTTACTCACTGTACCTAAAAATTGCTGAACTGTTTCACCCATGTCATGCAAAAATGCCTCAGGCAGAAAGTAGAGGCAGAAAATGACATTATGAAAAATTTAAATTTGGTAAATTTGAGTGTAAGTATAAACAAATAATTTCCAAATATGAAATCATGCAGCCTTAGCTACTGAGGGTGCTACATGATGCTGTTTCAGTAATAGGTGAATTTATTAAAGAGATTTTCTTTTGCTACCTTTTAGGTTAAACTTAGCCCAGATAAGTCCTAAACAATAGGGCCTCATATCTGTTTCATGGCACTGAAAACAGAATAAGAAGAAGGTGCATTCATTAATAGCTGTCCTTGGGCTTTGGAAACAGAGTGCTCACCTAGCTGACTTTCACGTCCATTTGCTGAAGAGCCAGGAAGTGACTTGGACGTAGCTGGGAGATGGTTGAGAAAATGCCATCCTCTTTTCTGCTAACCTGGGACCATCCTATTCCAAGACAAGGCAAAACATGGCCCTGGGAGAGAAGTGACTGCTTTTTTGTGTTAGTAGCATTTGTGTGCAGTCTTTCCTCTCTCCATAGCATCAGTACTGCTGGTCAGGGCTGGGGAAGGTTTGAAAAAACAGTCTGATTTGGACTTGTGGACTCTGAATGTACAGTGCTGATGACAGAAAAAGCAGAGTACCCTGACAATTCCTCTGTTGTGTGGAGGGAAAAGCAATGTGCCTTGGAGCCATCAGATGTTGTCATGTGATGCTGTAAGCCAAAATGGTCTCTAGGATATATATGGTACTGGCTAGCAGCACACGTTTTTTTTCACCTGTAGTATCAAAGAGTTTCATTGCTAGAAAGATTTGTTTTGCCCAGCATATTAAAAGCAGGCATTTAATCTGCAACATCAAGCAGGCTTTCTGGATGTTAGCCTGGGGTGTCAGTCTGCCTGGAGCCCTTTCCATTCCTAACTGTGAGGGTGAGGTGTGGGGCAAAAGGGGAGAATTCCTTCAGTGAAAAGAAATTACTGGGAGTCCAGTGAAGTTTAATGAGATTTTAAATGTTTTCTCAGCTGTGTGGCTTTCTTTCTGGCAAGACCTCAGGTGTTTTTTGTTGTGGCCTGATGGTCCAGGTAAATGAGAGGACTAGGCATCTTGTATGTGAAGGCAAAAAACACTGGTGTGTGATCTACAGACATAGAATATGTTTTTTTTTCCTACGATGCCTAATGAGTATGGGCCTGTTCCCTCATGAGAAGGTGCTGGGAGACCACTTCAAGGTTGGGCATTGCTGAGTTTGACTCTTCTGCAGCATAAACACCATTGTGCTGATCTTGAGAGCAAGAAAGTACCGTGGCAGTCACGGCATTAGAGTCCTGGAGCACAGCTGCGGCTGTTCTTACGGTGAGTCCAGCTGCAGCCTGCAAGACCAATAAACTCTTTTGCAAAGCTGCAGAATATGCCAGCAGGAATCTACATCTCCTTCTCACTGCTTCACAGCTCTCCCTCAGCCAAGGTCAAATGCTGGAATATAAA
>KZ506003.1:44237-98696 GCA_002844005.1 Limosa lapponica baueri
CACAAACCAAACCCAACCTCTGAACAATGCAACCAAGTCTACTAAAAGTGTTAAACGCAAAAAATTGCTTGCTATGTAATTCAGTTAATGTTGTGGCACTTTATTGGGCACTTGGAAGAGATTTTTATTAGTTCATATAATCTGAGACAATGGTGATTACTGATTATCACATAATTAGAACATAAAAGTTGAATGTTGATTAGGTCACACTTCTTTTAAATTCCTTAATGAACTGTAAGACCATTTTAAAATTTTAATATTCTTTTGTAACCAGATGATTCCCTTATACCTTGACCATCTCTATCAGTGGGATAGAAGAAAACAAATTAAGTGAGAAGATATAATATTATTTTTATAATTGCATCCATTTTCCCCTTAAAAGGTTTCTATTAGGAAATGATGAAGACTCTTTTAAAGCAGGAAGCACTTTGCATATTAAAACAATCATGAGTTATTTTAACTGTCAGATCATTGTATAATGTGCACAGTATATACTTTTCCCAGAATTTAAGGAAGTTTAGAAGGGCAAAAATATTTTTATGCTGTAGCTATCACTCTACTATTTTGCCATCAAATATTGTTTCTCCCGTATTTTTACTCAGTTGTCAGACAAGATGCTTCAGAAGAGACTGCACACTTTGGAGCAATGGTAGGTATTGATCACACTACTGCTGTTGCCGAATTTGCTTATATCAGCTGTATCTATGACCAGAGCTCCTTTTATTTTTATTTTTTTTTTCCCCTTAATGAGAAGGTCCTTAACTGTGACATGAAGTGATAAAAATGAATTCTTGAAAACATTTCATCATCATGTAGTCCTTGTGGTCCGTCACAGATTGAATTCTCCTGGCTAGGACCCAAAACATCAGGAAAGTCTGTAACAGTCCACTTCTCTCAAAAGAAAAACATAATTTTATTATATGCTCTTTTAGTTTGGGCATACTAATTGCCCATGTTGAGTCACAACATCAAAACCAACATCCCTACATGTCTGGGGATGGAGTTCTTGGTTCCAGCAGTAAAACACCTTCATATTTTGGGAGGGTGTCTAACAGAGTGGCAGAAGAGATGCATCAGACATCCTTCCCATCATGAAGAAACAGAGGTCTGCAGATCATTAAATCAGAGAACAGTTTGGGTTGGAAGGCCACCATGCTGGACACAACTCCTAACATATATCTCAGATTAATGTTAAAAGATAAGGTAATATGTGAAATCTAATGAAGCTAGAGTGAAAATTAAATAAAAAAAAGACTAAATTCTAGCAATATTTATCTTATTCAAAATAAAATATTTAATGTCTTATAGCTCATATTTATCAACAAATTCTTCTGTAGAAGATAACTAGCATACTGTTATTCAAGATCTGATACCTAAGATTCTGGAAACTATATTATTTTTCAATGTTCAAATTTAAGCCCTTCGATATATTATTTCCAGCTCTAGCTATTCAACTGAATTTGCATGTTTATGGTAACTTTTGAATTATAGTATCAGTTTATAGTGGTTGAGAGCTTTCTTTGTAGATCAGGTATTTTTTCGTCTGAGTCAATTCTTGATTAAGATTAGTCCTCCTAAATTTCAGTTCCACTCTTACCATTGTAGCATGTTGTTTCCCATTGCATGACTAATATCTTTGCTTATATTGTGGTATCAAGGACTTCTTTTGTATTACCATAAAATCCCTAGGTTTTTGACAAGCATTTTAGGATGGTTTGATTTGCAGACATACTTCTAGGAAGTTTATGTTTATATCATGTAATTTTAAAGGTTATTAAAATGTGCCTTTTAGTGTTTTTCTCCTTTGAGGTATTACATGGGTTATAAAGCAGTGAGAGTTTCTGGTTGGCCTTATAGCAGGTAGAATAAACAAATAATAATAATTAAAATGAAAAAATCTCCACAAATTAAATAATCTCTGTTTTAGACAATCCAGCTATGTAGAATTCACCCTAATGTTGTGGCATAGCTCAACCCCTCAACGCCCCAACTTTTTATAAGAAATTTATGTAAGATTAATAGGAACTGAGAGGTAATCAGATATAGCAAACACACACACAAAAAAAACCCTAAAGTTGCACAAAGTTGCAACTTCTTTTCAAGAATTTAAAAAAAATTGTCCCCGATTCTTCAGCTACCTGGCTCTTGAGATCTCAGTTGATACTAATATCATTTTAATTGCTAGTCAGGAATTTTTGGTGTTAAATACAAAAGGTAAACAACTGTAATGAGAAGTGACTGCAAACTGTACTGACATGTTATGTTTAACAAGTTTTGCTGTTCGGATAAAATTATATGCTGTTATCTGCAAGATTTTATAATGCAGTCTTAAACGTTGCTGCTACATTGAAATGCTCCACAAAGCATAATGTGGATATATTTGCTTTAACTGAAGATGAGTAAATGTACTGGCCAGTGACCTGATTTAAAAGCTATTGGACTGAAATTAAAAACAGATCCAAATCAAATAGCATACCCAAGTTTTGAGTAATAGTATAGGCTCATTAAACTGAAATTAATAGACCAAGAGGTTATTTACAAGAATTAAAACTATTTTCCCCCCCCAGCTAATGATAGCCAAAGTATGTAAGACTGAAGAAAAGCAAAGTCATAACACAGAGCAGTGTATTGTTTGTGAGGAATATACTTGAGTTGTTTTTAATACTTTGCAGTGACAGCACATATCGATATTTCTGTTTTTCAACCTTTTACATCAGATTATTCCTGCACACTCAGAGCTTCTCAGACATCTGACACCTATGGATTTAGAAGATAAGTATTTAAATACCTTCAAGGTCCTGGGCTTTGATCTCAGAACTGATTTGAGGAAAGCTGTGTCTATGTAAGCATGCTGTGTGGTGGAATCAGAGGACAGATACAATCAAATGACTGGTGCTGAGGACCTGACATCCACACTGTGCTTTCAGGGTTTTCTTCTGGAGCAGCTCAGGAGTGCTCCTGTGGGCTGGAAACACATTAGCAACTGGAAAATGTTATGCGCATGCATGAAGTTAAGTTTCATCCAAAAGTAATTGTCTGTGCATGCTCCAGGACTTCTCAGAGCATGAAACAAAGTGTAGTAAGTGGGGGAAACGGAAAAATTTGGTTAGAAAGCTTATTCAGTCTGTTAGATAATCTACTTTATCCTACAGACAGTTATTATTATAATGGTGATACTGTATTGGACATATGATGAGGTGAGTTTTCCAGGGAACACAGGCTTTGTTCTCTCTCAATCAATTTTATGTTTGTTTAGTCCTTCTTTTACATGAAGCTGACTGCACCATGAAGAATCATTCTGCAGAAAAATACTTCTGAAATTTCATCCTGTTAACCATGTTTTTAGTGAAAATATGAATCAGACAAAATGTTACAATGGGAAAATCCTTAGAAGTCTGGCTGCTATTTTCCTTACTTACTTCCAAATTCTTACTTCTGCGAGGTATCATGACAATATATTTGGGAATTATGAAAACCAAGACTTTAACTTTAAAAATGTTTGATTTTCATCTTCTGCATCCCTTGGGCTAATACTTGAACCTATTTATAATGCTGTACCTTGCAGTGATCAGTGTACATTCAGGGGCTTAGGCTGGATAGTTCTGTTGGTTGTTTTTGTCTTCAGAGTTTATTAAGCTACAAATCATCCTATTTGTTCCTTCCTTCTTGGGAAGAATATGAACCACTACACTGACCTCAACAGACAACAATTTTAGCTGTGCTTTAATATAGAATCATAGAATCATAGAATCATAGAATGGTTTGCATTGGAAGGGACCTTAAAGATCACCCAGTTCCAACCCCCCTGTCATGGGCAGGGACATCTCCCACTACACCAGGTTGCTCAAAGCCCCATCCAGCCTGGTCTTGAACACTTCCAGGGAAGGGGCATCCACGACTTCTCTGGGCAACCTGTTCCAGTGCCTCACCACCCTCACAGTAAAGAATTTGTTCCTGATATCAAATCTAAAACTCCCCTCTTTCAGTTTAAAACCATTACCCCTCATGCTATCACTCCACTCCCTGATAAAGAGTCCCTCCCCATCTGTCCTGTAGGCCCCCTTTAAGTACTGGAAGGCTGCTATAAGATCTCCCGGGCCTTCTCCAGGCTGAACAACCCCAACTCTCTCAGCCTGTCCTCAAAGGAGACATCCTCCAGACTTCTGATAATCTTCATGGCCCTCCACTGGACCCATTCCAATAGGTCCATGCCCTTTCTGTGTTGAGGAATCCAAAGCTGGACGCAGGACTCCAGGTGGGGCCTCACCAGAGCAGAGTAGAGGTGTAGAATCGCCTACCTGGACCTGCTGTCCACACTTCTTATGATGCAGCCTAGGATGCAGTTGGCTCTCTAGGCTGACAGCACACGTTGCTGGCTCATGTTGAGCTTCTCATCCACCAACACTCCCAAGTCCTTCTCAGGGCTTCTCTCAATCTGTTTTCCTCCCAACCTGTATTTGTGCCTGGGATCGCTGTGACCCAGGTGCAGGACCTTGCACTTGGCCTGGTTGAACTTCCTGAGGTTTGCACAGGCCCACCTCTCAAGCCTGTCCAGGTCCCTCTGGATGGTGTCCCTTTCCTCCAGCATGTTGACTGCGTCACACAGTTTGGCATCATCAGCAAACTTGCTGAGGGTGCACTCAATCCCACTGTCCATGTCTCTGACTAAGACGTTAAACAGCACTGGTCCCAGTGGTACCCATTCTCATCTCCAGGTTTGAATTTTATGGAGACTTTCAGGCAGCTGCTGCCCTCTAAAATGCCACAGGTCAACCCACCTGCATTCTGTACTGTGTCCAGTTGTTTTCCTAGGGGAAATGGAGCTCCCCCTGACCATGGGTCTGCCCAGGCTTGCTTGGCTCTAACAGCTGGACCAGTGAATGGACCTGGGGCTGAGAAGGAAGTTCAAGGAGGATGGATAGAAGTTGACTGTATGTAAGTTTGTGGAGGGCTACCTTTTTTGTTTATTTCTCACCAAATCAGTTCTTCTATATCGTAAATATTACTAAGGTGGCTTGGTCTCACTGCGCTGCATGTGACTTCCCAGTGATGGAAAATTTTTGTCTTAATGCTATTAAATTAAATTTAGTTTAATCAAGATAAAAATGAAAGGTCTGTGATAAAAAAAAAATGATTTAGTGTTTCCTTTTTGCATCAAACTCCTTGAAAGTAGAAGGATAAGTTCAGCCACTTACACGGGGTTGTATAACATTTATTTTAGACAGCTCTTCTCAATTATTTTTTTACTTTAGATAACATTTCAATTTTCTTTTAAGAATATGTTATTCACTTGGGAAATGAGGCATGTTTTGGATTTACCTTGGATTTTTTGTAATATTTGTATTTCTATGATATCTATTTTTATTTATATTTAATTTCTATTTCTAATTTATTTGGGTTTCCCTTCAATGCATAAAGCTTTCTGTATCGCTTTTTGAATGTCTGTATTAGTCTTGGCAAAATGGCTTCTTCTGTGTCAGGTTCAGACATCAGTTTCTTCCATGGAAATATAAACTTCTCGAGTACTGCAGGGTTCAGTTCCGGATACCAGTTTACCATATGAGTAAATTTACTGATGTCAAAATTAAATGATATCTTTGGTAGCATGTTTAAATTTTCACTATAAGTCTGCTAATAAATAACTTCCATAATTCAAAAAGTAGGTATCTGGGATTTAAAAGCCCTTTCTGTTCCACACTTTGGGATTTTTTACTCTTTTTGATCGAACCTGAGCCTTTGATTTATGAGATATATATTAAAATAACCAACGAGTTAGCCAAGTCCCCACTGGAATGCACAGAATGACAGCATAATTTTACTGAAGGATATAAATCTTCAGTATCAGATAATATGCTGAAAGTATTTTATCAAGTTGATGTCAACTACTTTGTAACTTTCTATCAAACTTCTTTCTTCCATTAGAAGTATATTGTTGAAGAAGTATATATATTTTTCCTTGGCAAAAAAGTTGCATCAATGAAGATATCTTTCCATCATAAAAATGGCAGTGCAATCAGCACATAATTTTGTTTCTTATCTGTACCTACTTCTTGTTAGGTTATGTGTTCTCCTTCTTTGTTCCTTTAAAAGTATTCCACAGGATAATACCTTTTCCACTGTTGTTCCTGAACAGGGTAAAAATATCGCCTTAAAATATTGACTCTTTCATCCATAAGTGATAAGGTGATCGTATTTTTGGAATGCTACATTTTGTGCTTTCTTGTAAGCCATGCACATGGGCACTGACATCTGTTTAATCCTCTTTCCTTGCCTTAACTCTGGCCCTCAAGCAGATCAACACTCCCACCTAGTTTGGTGTCATCTGCAAACTTACTGAGGGTGCACTCAATCCCCTTATCTAGATCATCAATAAAAATATTAAACAAGACTGGCCCCAGAACCAAGCCCTGAGGGACACCACTGGTGACCGGCCACCAACCGGATTTCACCCCATTAATCACAACTCTCTGGGCACGGCCATCCAGCCAGTTTTTTACCCAGTGAAGAGTACACTTGTCTATGCCATAATTCCCCAGCTTCTCCAGGAGAGTGCTGTGGGGGATGGTGTCAAAGGCCTTACCAAAGTCCAGGTAGACAACGTCCACAGCCTTTCCCGCAACAAGAAGGTGAAGTTTCTATGACACATGGTCATAGAAAGAGATCAAGTTGGTTAAGCAGGACCTCCCTTTCATAAACCCATGCTGGCTGGCCCTGATCCCTTGGCTGTCCTGCACTTGCCGTGAGAGCTCACTCAAGATGATCCTCTCCATGATCTTTCCCAGTATCAAGGTCAGGCTGACAGGCCTATAGTTTCCCTGATCCTCCTTCTGGCCCTTCTTGTAGATGGGTGTCACATTGGCCACCCTCCAGTCATCTGGTAACTCTCCTGTTGACCAGGATTGTTGATAGATAATGGAGAGAGGTTTGGTGAGCTCTCCCGCCAGCTCCCTGAGTACCCTTGGGTGCATCCCATCCGGCCCCATAGACTTTTGCATGTCCAGGTACATAAACAAATCATTAACTACTTCCTCCTGGATTATGGGGGGGTTGTTCTGCTCTCCATCCTTATCTTCCAGCCCAGGAGGCTGAACACCCTGGGGGCAGCTGGTCCGACTATTAAAGACGGAGGCAAAGAAGGCATTAAATATCTCAGCCTTCTCCTCATCCTTGGTCGCAATGTTTCCCCCCACATCCAGTAAAGGTTGGAGATTCTCCCTGACTCTCTTTTTGTTGACTATTTATAAAAACTTTTTTTGTTGTTCCTTATATTAATGGCCAGGTTGAGTTCCAGCTGGGCTTTTGCCTTCCTAATTTTTTCTCTGTACAACCTAACAAGATCTCTGTTCTCCTCCTGAGTTGCCTGTCCCTTCATCCAAAGATGGTAAACCCTCCTTTTTTCCCTAAGACCCGTCAAAAGCTCTTTGTTCAACCAGGCTGGCCATTTTCCCTGGCCTTTAATTTTGTGCCTCATGAGGACAGCCTGCTCCTGGGCCTTTAGGATTTCCTTCTTGAAGAGCGTCCAGCCTTCCTGGACGCCTTTGCCCAGCAGGATTATCTCCCAAGGGACTCTCCCAACCAGGGTTCTGAACAGGCTAAAGTCTGCCCTCCGGAAGTCCAAGGTGGAGGTTTTGCTAACCACCTTCCTTACCTCACTAAGAATTGAAAACTTGACCATTTCATGATCGCTAAGTCCAAGACGGCCTCCGACCTCCACATCTCCCACTAGTCCTTCTTTGTTTGTGAAAAGTAGGTCCAGCAAGGCACCTCCCCGATAGGCTCTTCTACCAGTTGTGTCAGAAAGTTATCTTCTATACACTCAAGGAACCTCCTAGCCTGCTTGCTCTCTGCTGTGTTGTATTTCCAGCAGATATCTGGTAGGTTGAAGTCCCCAACCAGAACAAGGGCTGGTGATTGTGAGACTTCAGCCAGCCGCTTATAGAATGCTTCATCAACCTGCTCATCCTTGTTGGGTGGTCTATAGCAGACTACCAGCACAAAATCACCCTTGTTAGCCTTCCCCTTCATCCTTACCCATAAACATTCAATTTCATCTTCTCTGGAATCAAGCTCAATGCAGTCAAAACTGTCCCTAATGTACAGGAAGAATATTAAAAATATTCTTGATTGAAAGCTGTTCTCTGATCATCCATAAACAGAAAATGTTGAAGGAAGAGAGGAGAATGGGCACAAAAAACCCCTCTGTCATGGTCAAGTGAGGTCACATAGAGCCCAGGAAAGTGAAATGGTAGTAGTAGGGAGTGGGAGGAAAGGCAAAGGCAGTATAAGGAGGCTTGTGGGGAGAAATTATGCTTATGAGAGAAAGGAAAATATAGAACTCCTGAGGAAGATGGTGTCTGGGGAAAAGAAAGGCAATAAAAAGAGGGAATGAGAATTTGCAAACCACACTACTAATATGACAGGCCAGAAACCATCCTTTGGTCCTGAGACCATGTGATATGGCTCAACTTGCATTCATATGTCCAAACTCTCTTTTCTTCCAGACCAATTCACTCCAGACTGTCTCCTGAGAAGAACCTCTAGAACATTTAACAGCCCAAGCACTGTACAAACTTAATTAACTTCATTATAAAACTGCTGTGTACACTACTATATCTAAAAGAAGCATGTTCCAGAATCTTGCAGTTCAATCATATATTTTACAAAATCTATCAAGTTTTAGCCTCCATTCATTCATGGTTATATCAGACCAATTTGTTTTAATCTTTAAAGTTGGGATTTGTTTTGCCTCCTTTGTTCCTGTCTCCCCCAACATATTCAGAGACAACAATCATATTCCAGTCTTCATTTACTGGATTAAACCAGCAAGTTCTTAAAAATGAGTTGAAGCGTGAATCCTTTAAAGAACGTAAAAGAACCATCTTTCTTTTAGTATTTAAGCAATGTATAGCTCAGTGAAGTCCTGCTTCATGCCTGCAATCTTTTGACACAATTACAACACTAATAAGAAATAGTTGCAGCAAAGACATTTTTCTCTTAGTGGTATGTTTTGAATCTGCACCTTTTTTTTATTTCAAGCAGTGTCATGAGAGCTATGAACAAACTGCATTGTGTTGTGTTTGATGGATGTTTAAAATTCCTCTGAAAAGACATGCAAAGCCACAGACATGTTCAAAGACCCAAAGTCTTGAACCACAGCATAATGAAGGCATCTAATTTCTTTTTCTTAGTGTCAAGGAGTTATGCATCAGCTCTGAAAGAAACACATCAAATGAAGAGAGATGGAAAAAGAGCATATAAACTTAGTTGAAATAGAATGAAAAAAGGAAAAAAATACTTATGCTTAGGTCACATATGAAAAGATCACCATGAATGTCATTCATGGTATCTTCAATGGAAAGGAGGTGGCCTAAATCCTTAGTGCTTTAGTGCTGTTAACTGGCTGATGTCAAACGCTTTCTTAAATTCTACATTTTCCCCTTTCCAAGGGAAGGGATATTCTAGTGGATTAGCTGTGAGTCCCAGGCTTCTTTTGAATTCTCTGTAAATGTTCGCAATCTCTGGGTGCTTGGAGATTGAACTGAATGCACTGAGACAGCCATGACTGATATCTACTGATATGCTTATCCTTGTGAATCAGAAGAGGAAGCTGCAACTGGAAATGGCGACTGAAAAAAAGTCATACTAGTAGGAAAACTGGAGAATGGGTCTGAATAAGAAAAAAAGAAAAGAAAAAAAAAGGGGGAACTAAATCACAACCTCTGGGACACAGAGGATAGTTTTATAGAGGCATGTCCTATTGCAGCTAAGTATTTAGTTGGAATAACTTTCTCCCCACCATCTATACACACAGTAGCAAATATAAAAGAAGATAGCACAAGTTGTCCCCTAGCTGGGATAAGCACTTTAATAAATTCCACCCCATCTTAAAATGTTCAAAAAATCTGGCCCATAAACCTGTGATTGCCTAAGGAGTCCATGTTTTTACTCTCTGAATACAGCGCACATAGGGATCTGTTCAGCTGCAATACTTCTAAGAATTTTTAACTTAAGAATACACAGGAGATTTACCAGCAAAATCACCTACATACCTATATATCACAGTTATTATGTTCCCACTCTGTCTTAATTGCTTGAGCATCATTACATTGGCTGTCCATTCTAAAAACAATTTATATCCCATGATATTAATATATTTTTATTGTTATCATCCAGCAAAGTTCTGGTTAGGCTCATAGTAACACACATTTATCAGCATGCAGATAGCTGGATGGGCTTTAATAATCCTCTGTTAATGAGCTAATGTCCATCTTTATTAATGTCCATAAATCCAAATTTAATCTCTTATTTAGCTCATTTCTGCCTTGAGTGCACACTTTGGTTTTATCTTTATTTGTATCAACATCTCTTTACACCTTTCTTCCTTTGCTTTGTGTTACTGTGTTTGCCTTTTTGTGCTCTGTTCTACTTTGAAAAATGTTTTTCATGTTTTAAAGCCAATCCACTAACAAAGAGTCATCCTGTGTTTAAATTCTTCAGTATACGACCTGTTCAATTCCAAATAACACTTTGTGGCTTATATAAAACTTTTTTGCTCTCTGTCATTGCATCAAGATTTATAAATCAAATATATCCTGGATTATTTCTGTTCCCATCTCTTCCGAAGTTCCCTTTATTTGACTCTAACATTTTCTCCTTCTCTACTTTCATGATGCTAAACACACCCTCTCCTCTGAGGGATCTGTCTTTCCAGTTCCTCAGTCTCCTACATATTTTATAATGGAAAGAGAATGGACCAAGGCCCACTAGGCTGACCTCAGAACCAGCAGCATGGCACAGCATGGTTTAATATGGCTAAACTCCCTCCCTAGCCCCACAAAGGGGAAAAAACATCATGGCCTCGTCCTTACTGCTTGCTGGGAACTGCCTCTACTGCTTGAACCTGGGCATTTTAAGGTGGAAAATATTGGCTTGAGTGGAAACTCCATCAAGAAATGTGTTGATAAATAGCATGGATATGCCAGTCTGACCTATTGTCTACAGAAGTTCGTTGCTTGCCAGCAGCCCAGATTTGGGATGTTGCGGAGACACTGCTGAGTCCTGTCCAAACCCTGGCTATTTCTCTCTACCATTCTTTCATGTGGACACCAGTGGTACTGCGAGGCATAACCAGGAGACTACCCAATGAGACTACAGAGGTCTGAGGGCAATGGTCAAGAGTATGGAAGACAGGTTGTGCTCTCCAAAATCCTGCTGGCGAGGGCAAGGGGTGTAAGGAGGAGACTGATTCTATGTGTCAACAGTTGGTTGCAGGGCTGGTGCTGGCAGCAGGATTTTGGTTTCTAAGACCATGGGACTCTATTTGAAGACCAAGATCTGCTTGGGAGGGATGGGATCCACCTCACAAAGCATGGCAAAGTGTCTATGCCAGCAGGATGGCTGACCTAGTATGGAGGGCTTCAAGCTAGGAATTCTGAGGGAGGTATAGAGTTACCAGCAGCCCTGGCAGGGGCAGTAATGGACAGGTTTGATGAGTAAAGGGCCTGGGGTAATATGAACAAAAGGGAAGAGAAAATCAACAATGCAGGGCTGAAGTGGGATCACCTCAAGCATTTGCATGTAAGCAAGGAAATGCCTACAAGGCATGACTATGAAACACCTATCCCTGACCCCTTCTGGGAAATCAGCATGCTGGGATGCCTCTCTGAAGTGTCTGTACACTAATGCACGGTTTCACAGATAAACAAGAGGAATTACTGAACTGCATGGAGTTGCAGGGTTATGATCTTGTGATCATGGAGACCTGGTGGGATGGCTCTCGTGAGTGGAGTGCTACAATGGAGGGATACAACTTATTTAGGAAGGACAGGCCTGGAAGATGAAGAGGGGGAGTAGGTAGGTAGCTTTTGCCCTTGCAGCAAAGGCGACTAACGATATCCTGGGCTGCATTAGGCAAAGAGTTGCCAGCAGGTCAAGGGAGGTGATCCTTCCCTTCTACTCAGCTCTGGTGAGGTTGTAGCTGGAGTGCTGTGTTCAATATTGGATTCCCCACTAAAAGACAGATATGGAACTACTGGGGATAGTCCAGCACAGGGCCATTCAGGTGATGAAGGGACTGGAGCATCTCTCATGTAAGGAAAGGCTGAAAGCGCTGGGACTTTTTAGCCTGGAGAAGAGAATCTTAGCAAGATCCTGATGGTAGGGTGAAAAGAGCACAAAGCCAGACTCCTTTCAGTGATGCCCAGTGACAGGAAAAGAGGCAGTGGGCACAAACTGAAACACAGGAGGTTCTGTATGAACACATAGAAAAAAATTTTTACTGTGAGGGTGACCAAACACTGGCACAGGTTGCCCAGAGAGAGGTTGTGGAATCTATATCCTTAGAGATATTAAAAACCTGATGATACACAGCCTGAGCAACCTGCTTTGGCTGACTCTGTTTTGAGCAAAGGAATTGGACTAGATGGTCTCAAGAGGTCCTTCTAGTGTCAACCAGTCTGAAAATTTGTGGTAGTCCTGGACCAGTGATGAAGCCCATGCTTTTCCCGGTTCATTTACTATCATAGAAATAAACACAGATTCTCAATGATGTATTTGAAAGCATTTATTTAGATTGCTTTACCTCAGGTGCTCTCTTCTGTATTACTATTAGTTAAAGCAATATATTATAATTTAATGAAAGTCAGGAAACAAACTAAGGATAGATTGTTCTTAGCATATTTTTAAAATTGCAATTATATTTTGAATATATATCTGGTAGCTTTAGATGTCCTTTTGATTCTCTTTTTGGATTTTGATTTCTTTTGAGTGTGTCCTTCCCCTATGACCAGAGATTATAACTCATTAACTCTCCAGGTCCAAAATCTAATTTTAGTTACTCAAACTATATTAGAATTCATGAAGACATATTCCTTAGCCAGATTGTCACTGTCAGCCAAGTTCTGTATGTTAGAATCCAGAGCTGGATGTTCTTCTGATTAATCTTTATAACTAATTTAATAGAGCTGATGTTTTACAGATCAGCAACTTGGTAATAAACACACCAGAGCTTTATTGATATAAGCAATATCTTGTTCCACATACCACAGAGATAAAGCTCTCTAAATTGTATTTTACCTGCCCACTAAATAGGAGTAATGGGAATATATTTTAATCAGAACCTACAGTATTAAAGATCATCTTCTTTTCATCAAGTCCAAGAAGAGACTTCATTGTTTATTAAGCTCCTTGTATTACTTGTGTGGGCGGCAGTATTTAGAAATAAGGACAAAAAAGCAAACAAAATAAAAATGGTTCTCTTGAAGAAAACAATTTCCATAGCTTAGCTCTGTACTAAGCTCCACTGCTAGAAAGATAAATTGTGTCTTAAGTAATTGCATATTACTAAAGCAGTCTGAAATACTGAGCTACAAGCAATTTCTGTCATTGTCAAAATAGGCTTGATCCTCAATTCTCCCAAGATTTGCAAAAATCATAAAATAATGCTATCAGTCTCTCTTCTAAGTGGCAGGAAAGTTAAAAGAAGGCCTCTGTGTAACAAGAATATCACCTTCAGTCAAGGACTGTGTAAAAACAAGAGGCTGGGCTCTGGCCTGTCCTCCCAGACTGTTGCATCAGCAATGGTACAATCTACAACTGTATCTGTTTAACAAGCAGCACAAGACTATAGCAGAGTAACACAGATCAAATAAGAATTCACCTGGTCCTTTACTGGAGTAGAAGACTTTGTTAAAATTATTCCTTTGGGTCTGAGCTAGAGTTTACACTGGGTTTTTGTTTCCTTTTTTTTTTTTTTCTTTCTTTTCTTTTTTTTTTTCCCCTGCAGAATAATCCCAGAGCCAGTTTCAAAGCAAAATCTGATAATCACATGTGCCATTTACTTTCAGAAGTTCACTTGGGTCTGAGGTTGAGGTAAACCAGTTTGTATTCTTTTTTAGGGAGGAGAGCTTCAGGTATACTTTCAGCTGTAAAGCACACCTAATTTCATACTTTATTATTGCATTAGTTAATGTTTTACAGTGTTGAAGGAGCAAAGCACATTGGGACTGCTGTCTTCCTTTTGCAGCCCATCTCTCTGAGGTGATGTTGGGTTGGCTGATTTTGAATAGGCAAGATGGCCTCAGCACTGTCTGCTGCAGAGTGAGCTGGAGCCTGGACTTCTCACAAATGCAGTGAAGACACATGGAATTGGGCTCTGCTAACCTTCAGGCAGCACCTGTGACCTTCCAGCAAAATTATAGTGTAGAGGTAGCCTTAGCATCTGAAGAGTGGGATGTTTTGTCCCATCTGTTTCCCTCAGCCTGATGTGATATCACCTTTGCGCTACTGAAAACTGAGTTCAGAGACCTGGGCATGAATCAGAGCAGGAGAATCCCAGATGCAACCAAGCAAACTAGAAGAAACACTCTTGCAAATCCAGAAACATTTCTGACTGTTCTGTCTTTGTTAGGAACAAACCTACTCAACGGACAGGCAGACAGCAAGGAGATTCCTCAGCTGTTTGGCTCATCAAGTCAATGTTGTAAACCCATTCAGAAAACACAGAAGTGGTTCAGGACACTTCAGATGCAGGAAAACCTTCCCTCTGTAAAGAAGGCAAAAATAGATAGAAGACTAAGTAGGCAGACAAATCAAGGAGTGTAGCTCTCATTGACTCGCCCAAGTGGTGGTCCTGTAGCTTGAGGTCTGGACGTTCTCTCTGTAAGCAAGTGGAAAGGATGGCAGGAGAGAGAATGGAGGAGATACTGTCTCTTCTGTATTTACCAGAATGATGGCAACTGAAACCAACAGAAACCAGTAGGAAGAAAGGACAGATGAGGATGCCAAAAAAGGATCACGTGGAGTTAAGACAGAAATAATTTGTATACCCTCAAACATGAAATTAATACAGAAAGGTGAGCTTGGGACACTGCTGCTTTTCCTTAGAAAGGCAGATCTAACTGTCATGCTTCGATTGCTGAATCAGCAAAGCATAATGCCTACAAAAGGAGGCTGCTCACCACTCATGACAACATATGCATAAAAACCATGGTACCTAATATGAAGAAACGTGGAGAATATCCACACAGTGCAGAGTTCTGGTAAACCATAAGAGAAGCTTTCTTCAAAGAGGATCAAAAGATTAGAGTGATGAATTTGAAAAAAATAGTCTAATAATTTCTGTTTCTTGTCAAAACATTTTTCACCAGAGATTTTGTTCAGCACACTGCATGGTTGTTGCGGAATATGTGAGTCTTAATGTTATCTTAGTTATATTCTCTCCATTACCTGGTTTCATTTTCTATAACAGTTAAAATGTTCATGTAATTAAATAAGATAACTTCACATGATGTATGCTATGCATGCACATTCAGGTGTTGCGTGTTAATACACCTCTGATTTCTATGATAAAGTAACCAAACCTTTTTAAAGATGCGTAAATTTTAAGTAGAGAGGTCTTACGCTTGTGGGTAACGATTTTTGGCTGTCTTTAAAACTAACTTTAAGTATAGTGTACCTAAAATTAGGCATAAAAAGAACATGCTTAACTTTTTCAGTCTATTAATCACTGATGCAATAATCCTGTAATCATTTATAAAATTGAATCCCTTATTCATATAAATAATTTTCAGGATTGGAGATTTAATATTTTTAATAATAAACTTTTTACAATACCTTTAGCTCCTCCTCCAATGGCAAAACATTAACATAATTTTAGCTCATGATTATTTTAGGAAGACTTTTATAAATGCATCCTAAACTGTTTGCAATTGAAATGTATATGTGCTGTGATTAATAGTTTTGCATGGTAATTTGGTCACATTTTACTGCTTGATGAAAATGATGATTTAATTATGATAACTTGATGAGGCATGCATTTAAAAACCTCTCAAGAGTTGTTTTTTTCCCCCTAAATTCTTGATTAGGACCAAGGTCATTGTTGAAATGCAAGGTTATGTATGAGTAATTTATAGTATAGTTATTCTGGTTTGAATATTCAGATTTTCCCTAATTTTTGATCTGTTTCAAATGTTCAAATCTTACATGTATGGTGATTTTGTAGTGTTCAGTTTTACAGCATATGGAATCTGTCATAAGAAGCCACAAAGTTTTTTGAAAATTAATTCCATCAGAGCAATGGAAATTGCTCTATTCTCTACTATTTTGAAAACATACGCTGCCCCTGTGGCACTGACTGACTCTTCTGCCCTTACAGAGGTAAAGATTCTATTAAGTCAATATGAGGTCAGGGTGAAACATAAGGTAAAAAAGCACTATTTATCAGTGTTACAGCTTTGTGTTTCCTCAGGGGAAAAATGTCTGCAGAGCTGGTGATAATTTCTGCCAGTGGATATTCTAAATATCTGTGTTGAAGTCAAAGAATAATGGAAGACTTGTCACTTGCTTTTTTAAATATAGAGCAGGAGAAAATTATCAGTGTTTTCCAGAGGTGGTTTGAATACAGCAAATTTGAGTGCCGTGGCATGACCCTCCTTGGGAATAGCTAATAAAATGACCAAGGAATTTAAATAAATGAAAGAAAAGCTAAAAATGGCAAAATAACCTGGGAGAATTCAATTATGCATATCTGCACAGAAAGAACAATGACATAGAAAAGCTTCCAGGAACAAGGAGCTGAGAGAAAGCATGTAGACAGTCAACTTCCTCATATGCTGAGCTTTCTCCTTTCTCATAAGCTTGAAGCATTAAGTGGAAAAAAACACCTTTTGAAGAATGTGATTTTTTTTATTATTTTTTTTATTTTTACGGAACCATGCAAGTTCTCTGGAAATTTTGAGAAGATAAAAAAAATAAACATGTATTTCATGTACAAGATGAATAAATTTCTGCAGGAGGATCATTGTACCCGAGGGATAAAATTTCCAGATGTAATCCAACAGTCCTGTTCTAAAATTTAAAAAATTCCCAGAGTCTCATTACATTGCCTTCCCACTGGCTTGTGGCTGCCACCGAGAACTGTTTTTTTCCATTCAAAACTTACCTTTGTTTTTTTTTTCTATAATGGAATACCCTTCACTTACTGTCTCTGCTGAGCTTTGAGCTTACATTTGAGGTTATCATCTTTCTCTTTATTTTCTGTTCAGCTCTCACACTGATCAGCCTCTCCACCACTTCATTCAACCACTACCATTTTCTCATGTCCTTGACTTTCTCATGTCACACTTTCCCCCAAACAGTGGAATATTTTAGGAAGTACTTATGAAGTCAGTCTCTCTTCAATACAGATCTGTTTTTTCTCTTCAGTGCTACCATCTGCCTAGCTAAATAACCACTTCTCAACTACTTTATATCTCCAGTCCCATCTGCTTTTTCCCACCATTGGTTCAGACTTCAAACCCTTCTCTGCTTTCTCCTTCCTTCCTTCCCTCCCTCCCTCCTTCTTTCTTTCTCTCCCTCCCATATGAGACCCTGCCAGTTTTGTGCAAGATGACATTGTTGAAATGCAGCATGGCTTTCTTCTCACCTTCTTTTCCCTCCTTTTTTTCTTCCTGAAATTCAGTTCTCCTTCTTTCTTGCTGCTGATCTGCATATTTTCTACCAGTTCTCTGCAAACTTCGCTCTTGTTCTTGTGATCTCTCCGTCTATGAAACTATTCTACAGCACTCTCACCCTTGCCTGTATTTTCCACATAACTTCTCACTACTTTCTGGATCTCTTATTTCACAGTACAAAAGGACAGTCTTCACTCTGAAAAATATCCCACCTTTATCTTAATTTTTCTCCTCATTTATTGCCGTATCTTGTTCCTCCCTTTTACTTCAAGCTCATTAAACACAGCATTTACTGCTGCAGCCTGGATTTCCCCATCTATTTATACCCAGTTTCTCCCTTACATTTCAAGGGTACTACTTTTGCCAAAATCTTAAGTGACATTTTAGCAAAATCTCAGAATTCTCCAATATATCTTAGTCGCCTTTGACCTCTACACTGCCTTTTATTTTGTTGGAAATCTTTTTCTGTCTTTGCTTCTGTGACTGATCTTACCCGTGTCTCTCTTTCTGCCTGTCTAATCATTCCTTTGACATATCCTTTAGAAGCCCTTCCATGTCTCTGCTTCCTGTGGATGCCCCATAGGTCATGTCCTCCATTCTCTTCCTTTACTTAAGCTTTTTCTCTAAATAACCTTATTTATGTATCTACCATCTTTGCTCATCTATCATCTTTGTGCTGGCCTTTAGATTTAAGTTTCTACACCAGCAGACCTTTCTTTCTGTGCAAACTAAAGCTAAATGAAACTATAGCCTCAGTCAAAAGGCCAGGAGGATTTTAAGTTATTTCTTGTTTATAGATGCACTTATTCCGGGAAAAAAATAAAATCCAGCAACACACAAAGAAGTTTCTACAGATTAAATGAAATACATAATCACATGAGTAAACCCAGTAGCAAATAGAGTTTTTCTTAGGTTAGAGTTTCTCGTTCTGCTTAGGTCTTCAAAGAACGATATTCTAGTAAGAAGCTTGATTTACAGCAGCACACTGTACATTGTCAAAATAAAGTGGGAAATAGTTTACCGTAGTACCTTCCAGTTGACATGATACTCTTGATGCATGATTTTCAACAAACATTTAAATTCTGATATAAAAATGTGGGGAGGTGAGTTCTGGGCTGTCATTGAGAGGAATTCATAGCCTTGGGTGAGTAGGACTAGTCAGTTGTGTGCCACAGTTGTGCTACTGCGTTCAGATGACTGTTCAGACTTCACAGATATTCTGGCAGTTTCTTCAAGAGTGTAGTTATACACAATAAACAGGGCTGTTGGCTGATAACCAGTTTTACTGTCTGAACGTAACTTTCTGTTTTTATTTATAACAGTGGTCGATATCAAAAGAACTAGAGAGAACAAGGAAGGAAAGAGGAAGGAAAAGCAAAATAAAGGCAACAAAGAAAAAAAATAATCAAATAAACCCTCTAATAGAAGAAAGGAATAGAATCCCCCAAACAGAAGTAAAAGATACTGTCTGGTTTGAGCAACATAGGACTAATTTGTCTTCTAATGCTTGGGAAAACTACACTTTTAAAAGACTCTAGTGTCTGAATTTGTGAAAATATTTACTTTATAGCCAGTTGGCTATGTGGATTTCAGTGTCTCAGTGTTTTCAAGCTGTGGAGGAATGAGAGCTGGGCACTTGACCCAAGCTGGTCAACAAGATTATTTCATACCATGAATGTCACATTCATTGTAAATCAGAAAGTTTGCTGTACAGTGCACTCTCTCTCTCTCCCTTGATGGCGGCAGTCCAGAGAACTTCTCGCCCCGGTGCTGAACCCCTGAGTCCCTCCCTTCCTCCCGAAGCTGTAGCGCTCACAGTGCCCGACATTTGATTTCCACTGCTGGAAGTGCACAGCTTTCTACTCATGAAACTGGATGAGTATAATCTTTGTATATTTTATGTTAGTGTTGGGATCAATACTGGTTCTTTAGTATTATTGTTGATTATTTAGTCTTATCGTATTAAATCTATATATATTTCAACCTTAATGTTTCCTTGTTTTCGCCCTTCCCCTTCCTGGATGGGAGGGGTCATCGGATGACAGAATAATTGTCCAAGTGACAATAAATTTGTGTGGGTTTCTGAAACCATAAAAAACACTCAGAAAAATGGGTAATAAAAAAAATCTGAAAAATAAATAAAAAAAAAAACTAGAAGAGAAAACTGTTATGGAACATGGATGGAGTGAAATTTTGCTTCAAAGTTAGAAGACTAAACCTGGACTGTGATGCAAACATCACAGTTTTGCTCACAAACTTTACATAGCGATGAAAGGAGATTATTATGTTATTTTTAGGTTACACATTAGGAATTATTATCAGAGATGGAAAAGTTTTATTAGTTTCTTTTCGTAGGTCATAAACTGTTAATTTCTTAGAATTTACAGCCACTCTAATCATCAGACCTCAGGTCTCTTTTGCTTATGTTAAGTGTGATAACTGATCTCTTCGCATCCAAAAATAAGCTGGATGCTTCCAAGGCGCCTCTGAGACATATGGCTCTTCTACAAGAAATTGACAGAGAGCAGAGAGCAGATGAGAGGCAAATATATACAGCAACAGAGTGGCACAGCAGATTAGCTTAGGCATGTAAATATATTTGCTGATTAATGAATTTTCTTTTTCTTTTTTTGCTGCTGATAAAAATAAAAAAGATTAAAGTATGACATAGTAATGGAAGAACATAGTTGTTTTCATAGCAAGTCCTTGCCACACAAAATTTAAAGATGTATTAAATTTTTTTGAAGATTTTGAAACAACATTTATTTTCAGAAAAAGACAGACTAAATAAATCTTTTATTGTCCAGCCTCTTTCTCCTTAAATCACAAGTCACTACAGCACTTTTGGTGAGAAAAGGTCAGGACTAGTGAGAGAGATTATCAAGTTTTTAGTAGGTACAGTATTGTGCATATTTTTTTAATAGGTACTGGGTAAGTGAAGTTGTGACTAAAATGCTTAAATCAAACCCTAAAAAATTTAATCAGAATACAGAGAAAGACACTCAGTAATTCCTACTTCAGGAATTAAAACAATTATGACTGGCTTGCCAATTTTTAAAAACATATGACCTTGAACTGCACTTAATAGTGGCAGTTTCAATAATAATACTAGGAAGGTCAGAGTTAAAAAAAAGTAAGGGTTAAACAGCCTAGAACATGGTCTCAAGCATACAGAACTTTAGAACAGCAAACATAGTACTTAATAGACGTTCTGTAAAATGATTTGGCTCAGCAAACACCAGCTGTTCAGAATAAAATGCTAATATTAGTTTAAGTACTTTAACATCAGGTCCTTGCTAATGATGTCCTCAGCTTGTACTCAAATCACAGAAAACTGAGGACTGTCCAAAATAAGATATAATGCAGAGATATTTCCTTCTTCATACTTTTTGTCAAGAGAGGAAAGAAATAGCATTGATGTAAATGTAAACTACAAATGTATATCTGTTCATTTATGTATTTAAATTCTACTGCAGTATTATTATAGCACATTTTTTTTCTGGCACCAGATGTTTATGTTGTGGCCCCAAAACTTCAATAGACCACAGGTTTTAGACTGCTTTCTGAAAGAATAAACTATAAGTTAGGGTGGCCATCAAATAGTGCTGTTAACTTTTGCCTATAAGCAGCATTTAATTATTTATGACCAACTTAGTGGAAAACCATGCCTAAAATTTAGATATGTCTTAATGTGACCCAATTTATATTTTTACTGAAACTCTGCTTTCAAGAATTGTTCCCTTGTAGCATTATTAGAACACGTGACAAACGTAATGGAGTGGCACCTTCTGCTTTTCTGTAATGAAAGTTGATAAAGACAACTGCAACGAGGCAGATTTTTTACTCCTTTACCATCAGTGTGAATACTACATGTGCATACGAAGGTATTTCTGAACATTTAGGTGCATGTCTCAAACACACAAATACTGAAACCAGATGCCAGATGGCTTATTGTTCCTTCCTTTATAAAGCATTTTTCTCGCTGATCTCTGAGCACTACCTGGGGAAGCTGGTTGAAGAAGTACAAGTGAATGATCGAATTTCTGCTGAGAAAAGACAAAAGAGTGAGAGAGAAGCTCTTAGCTGTTTCAGCTTTCTCTGTGCATTCAAGAATTTTTTCTTGAGCACAGATCTTGAAAATCAATATGGGTACTGTCTTTTTTCCTTTGTATTTCATGTAACCTAAATGAACGTGCAGTTCAATATACTTAATAAAAGCATGTACTTTCTAGTTTTAGAAAATCTTAAAATAGTCACCATATTAACTGTCACACAGTTTTTCTTGTATTACAATATAATAAAGAGGTAGTAGAATCCTCTGTCTCTTTTGTATTCTAGTACTTATACCCAGGCACTTTACAAGTAATGGTCCCCAAACCAGTCAGTGTTCCAGTTCCTGTTTTTATTCTTGTTTTATACTTGTAGTCTATCCATCCCAGTGGAGAGAGAGAAGAAACCATTGATCAGGCAAACAGAGCAGAGAGCAAGGCTGAGCATCTGCCTGGCTCTAGGGCTGCAGTCTGGGTCCTGGACAAACTTTCTGGAGGGACAACAGGAATCCCCTGGAATATTTCTAAACTGGGACGCAAAGGTTAAGTTTAAAATAAAATCATGAAAGAGAAAACAGTCCACATTTCAATGAAGTAAAGACCAAGTAATAGATTCCAAGTTCTCTATTTTGATCTAAATTACCTACTGATTCTGATCTTTTCCTGCTTAACAAACTGGTCTTTTAGTATTTGTTTAGAGTTCTAATGAAACATTGCCCTTATATGTGGAAATATTTAACTTTTCATTGTTTACTCACCCCAAAATTACATAAGAAAGCTTTGGCCAAATTTTAGTCCTATTACATCACTTTTACCCAAACCTGTTCAGATACACAGTATTCTTAAGCATGCCTGAAGCCTTTGGCAGACAAAGATGAAATCGTGTCCTGTGGTATGGGCAATCTGAGATCCTGTCTGTTCCTGTAAGATCTTGGTGTCTGCTCCCATTTAACAAGACTCAGGAATACGTACTTTGTGCCAGGATGCAACCATTCACCCTGCAAAGCATTTTGTGGCTATAATAGGTTCCTTTATGAGTGATATGTAATTCAGGTAATGGAAAGGAATATTTACAATTGCAACGAAGAGGCAAATAAAATAGACAACAGGATTTAATGAACAGATAAACTTTCCCACCACTTAAAGCAAGAGTCCTGAGCAAGATTCTTAGCTGTACCAACTGATAGAATGGAAAAGCACTAAATAGGGATGGCTTCCCAGTTACTGATGGGCTTCTTTGCTGCTTGTCGCAGAAACAACTCAGCTTGTTCCACGTGAGTCAGGAACAAGTTTCCACTCGACTTCTAGGAAGTTCCTGATATTTGTTTCTGTCCAAGCAAATATCTGTCTCACAGTTATGTTTTTCACTTTTTGACTTTTTGAGCTGTTATGCATTTTATATTTTAAGACTTTTCTTAAGGATTAGCATCTGTTTCGGTCTCTCTTTTTTTTTTTTTTTTTTTTTTTTGTAAAAGGAGATTTCCATATTGTGGCTGTCGTTCTTACTGTTAGTTATGAAATTTCTTTGCTGCCACAACAGAATCTCTTCATACTCTGACAAGGAATCATTCTACAGATGGAGTTGCAGATAGGCTAATCATAATTCCGGTAGCAAAGCCTTGGATCCAGACAATTTGCTGTGTGAACTACATGGCTTTAGAACCTAAATATCTGCCTTTACAGAGTGGGATTTATTCATTAAAAATTGGGCATTTATCTTCCCATGTACTTTGTATTAAATACTATGACAACCACAGAGGCTTTTTTCATGTTCTGTTGATAGATTTTATTAAAAAGTGACTCACTGCCATCAATGAATCCTTAATTCTTCTACTGAACGAATTGTGGAGATTGAAAGTGTTTACTTTGCTTTTATAATTTATTATATATTGTGATCCACATTTGATGCTTACTTACTCATCTAAATGGAACTGAACTTGACAAATTTGATCTATGATTTAATGTTTATGCTACTTAGCTGACTAACTTTTCATAATGTAAAATGCTCTAGGATTCTAGAAAGACCTGGGCAGGTGAAAAGAAGTCAGAATTCACTCAGAGTAGCTGGACATATTCCCTCTTGCCTAAGCAGGTGTCCTGGATGGCACCACAGGCACAGGTCCCTGCTAGCTCAAGAGGTCTTTTCCCATCTACGTGGCTCCCTTCCCTACTTGCCTACCTCTGTGGATAAACACTGTCAAAAAGACCAGGGCTGAAAGTAGATTCAACTTTTTGATAGTGTATTGTGGAGGGGAGAACAAGATGTCCACAAGTCCAAGGTAGCTTCACATTTTGCTTTTCTCTTGGGAAAAGCAAAGACTGCTGTCTGGTCTTTCTTTCTGTTGGGGGCAGACTAGGTCTAGGGAGAACAGGTTGCTGCTGAAGCTATATCATGTGGGCTTGGGAGAATAAGATGAAAATGATGCAGAGTCAGGAAAGGTGGGAAAGCTGGGAGTGGAGAGGGAGAACTTGAACTGCTGAAACGATAAATGCAGTTGACCATTCAGAATTTGTAATCAGAGTGACGCAAGAGGTATGGAAATGGGCATGTTTTGGAAATGGGGGAAAGGAAGGGAATGGAGCTTTTGTTGCTAAGCAGAGTGTAGGAGGGGTGGCAGGAATTGGGGAGTTTGGTAGGAAGGATGACAAGGGCAAAAATTTACCTTTCGGTACATGTGTGAATGTGAGCATGAGTCATTGTCACACACCTTACAAACTAGCACAGAAAGTTCATATGCTACAGATACATGATTATTATAGTAAAATCTTTTAACGAATCTTATTTTTATTACCAGTTTGGTGATTTTTACTCATGTGATTGGAAATTTTTTATTTTTTAAATTAGTAAGACTAGTCACTAATCACGAAGACTTTGAGTGATCTGAAAATATTTTTCTTCTTAGGATGAAAAAGTCATCATTTTTTTCATTGATCATATTATATACATGAAATAGAAGCTTTGCATTACATTGATCAGAACTTAAAAAGTACAATTATGCAAATTAACCTTATGAAACAATTACCAGACCCTAAGTGTGACTACAAAAGTAACCTTGCTCTTTTTTTTCTTTTCACATTTGAACAATACTTACTGGGATAATGAATGAAAATCAGTGAGTTATGAATATGGAATTTGTATGGTCAAAGACAAGAAGCATTCGGTTCAGTACCTTCAAGGAGAAAGAAGACCCAGATAGAAGATTTAAGTTTTGTTGGTGCCTTGTTCCATGATTATGGTTCCCTTGTGTTTTTCAAGGAAACGTAAAACAAATATCTTAGTAGATTAGGGTTAAAATGAAACCTATAGCATATCCATAAATACACTATCACAGTAAACCTGTAGATTTTATTTAACACAGCTCACAAGAGAAGAACAAACTGAATTCACAATATCTCAAAAAAACATAGCTCAGAGAGATGAAAAGATAGTGATAAGACTCAATGAAGGTATTCTTTTATACACTTCAAAGCCTGAAGCCTGAAGTCTGAGACAGCCTCACTCTCAAATCACTATCTGCTCTTGCTGTCGTGTCAGAATAGGCTAACTTGGAGTATGCTGTGAAAAATGTTCCCCCTTCGCTACAATTTTCATTCCACTGCACTGAGCAACACTGTTAGTAGAAAAGCTACTTATCTGGGAACTCATTTCAAAAATCACTTTGATAGAAAAAATAATTTCCACATAGTCAGTGGCCTAATATTTAAAGAAAAGGGCTACATTATTACATATCACAGCCGTCTGGAAAACATACATGTAGATGCTTGATTTTGGCAGACCCCCATTCCCTGCAGTCATTTATCAATATTTATTTTTAGCTGAACTGAGCTTTGTAAAACCCCTTAGCAACTGTGCAGCAGCTGTATAGAACTGTATAGGAGGCACACCTCTGCTGATATGTGTAGACAAGGCAGACTGCCCACCCACCTTACTGAGGACTGGGAAGCTGGTTCATGCTGGTGGCTGCTGAACAGGAGGTCCATTTCATTCCTTTCCCCCGGCTCATGTTAGCTTTTGGGAGGAGACAGGGATAGCATGCAACTGTTGCACACCATTCTGGGGAATGTTCTGCCTCCATTCAGTCCAGGACTGCTTCCACAGAGAAGAGAGGTCTTTCTTTCCAGGCACTTCCAATTTTGCTTTCAGTGCCAAAATCTCTTTATCAAGCCCTATGTACTTTTATTGACTTTCACTAAATATTTTCCCTTGTAGACGCTCTTATACGCTCACAAAATATTGAGGAATGAAGGCTCTACATAATGTCCTAAAAGCATCTTCATCAAAAGCTAAGGAAAACCTAGCTTTTTGTTTTGTTCTTTCAACCTGAGCCATTGAGAAACAAAAATTGTATGAAAAATGTTTCTGAGGTCTCTTTTCTAACAGGCTGAAGTACAGCCTACATGCTCAAGGAAGTTCTGAAAGCCTGAGATATTTTAATTTGAGAAATATGTAAAACTGCAATTAAAGAGAAGACTGCAAATTGCTTAAGCAGTATTATTTGTAGGTGCATTTTATTTCAGTGTGAATCAGTAATGGCAGTTAGTGGGACTCTAATAGACAAAAAGAATCCAGCAATTTAAGAGATAAGGACTCGGTTGAGGCACCATAACTACCCTGAGCACCACCATAGCTATCCTTGAAGTAACCTCTATCCTAATAAAGAACTGTAGGGACACTGGAATACTTCCCTGCCTGGTCTTCTAACAAGCATATAACCATCTAAAGCAATCCTGGAGACCACAATTTCTTATCTCATAAATCATCCAGTAAGCACTTGATAATGCCAATTTGCAGATGTGGGACTATCTTAAAATTGAAGTATCTCTTATCAAATCTGCCTACTTCCTTCTACGGTTCCCAGCAGTGTAGACAGCTACTGAAAATTGTAATTTTGCTTAGTGGTGGATATTTGAAGAGATCTATATTTCTATCTAAAATCTATGTTTTGGTTGGACTAGATTATCTTAAATGTCCCTTCCAACCTAGACAATTATATGATTCTATGATTCAGTTCTCATCCACTCCTAAATTTATTCTGAAATAAAGCATATTTGTTTTTTTTAATTATTACAATATTACTGTATGCATAATAACAGGAAAATAGACCTTGATATATGATAGTGGGACATAAAGCGTAAATGTTTTTTGTAAATTGTGCATTTAAAAGCTAACAAAAATTCCTGTACAAACTATATTTTAACCTGACATTTCTACTTATTGTCTCCTCTTACAAAGCCCTACCATTTCAGATACTATAAGGTTTCCTTAACTAATATTTCTAAAAGATTCTGAAATTGACTGATGAAAGAATCTATTCAGGTGAGTTATTACGTTACTTCACTGTTTTAATTAGGAAGCACAAGGCCACAGTGAGAATCAGACAGTCTTTCTGAGCTATGGAAATGAAGAATTTTCTTTTTGTTGTCCAGGTGTATGGACTGTTGTCCCTCTACAGGTCTGTTATCCCTCTTGTCCCTTAATAGTAGGAAAAAGATTATTTTAATACAATGAGGTCATAAAACTAGCTCAAGGTTTGAACTTAGGTAAAGAAAAATCTGTACTGCATTTGAGTGTCATGGCTGCATACAGTCAACATTCAATCAACATTATGGGCTTAAGTTAAGAAATTCGAACAATTTGCAAAGACTTGCAAAACTTGCAATATTTTCTGCTGAGCTTGACCATGGGTTTCCCTTCGCTTTTTCGTCTGGAATGTGGAGCAAGAATTATGAAGCTGTTAGAGCTGTTCAAAATATTTGAATGCAAAGTAAAGAAAGCTTTTTGAACGTTTGTCGTGGGAACAGTAAAACTATATAGAGGGTTAAACATGTGAATAGGAAAATACTCAAAAGCTCGAATAATCCAATCAGAAAAGCCCTCTAGACACCTAGTTACCTCAGTATATATTTCAATATTTATGGAATTCTGGTCTTTACCATATGTCTGCCCAGCCACATATAAAATACTAGTACCACTATACTATACGATGTACTATACAATACTCCTACTGTACTATTCAATACTACTAATACAGTACTGCTACTACTGTTATCACTGCTGTTGCTACTACCACTACTGCTACTTATACACATAAAGTAATACTAATACTACTTCCCTGCCACCAGGAATTTTTGTATTTACATTATAGATTATGAAGGGCACACACACTGTAGGAATAACAGAAATACATATGACAAGTATTCCTACAATATAAATGATAGAGAAAGTTAAAATACAAATTATACTTCTGGGTATGTACTTAAAACATTGAGGTGTTTGTCAGAAGATGCTTAAAGAATAACAACAATTTTTGCATAATTTTTCCCTTCGGGTTCTTTCTATATCTAAGAAATCAATTAAAAAACAGAGAAAAAGAATGGAAATTTGTAAAAATTCGGAGAGGAAGATGATAAAAAAAGTCTGTGTACTGTCTGAAGCTTACCATCATTTCATCTGGTGATTCATTCCTAGCTTTCTAAATGTGTGTACTACCTTTGAAATGTTGGTCTGTACGTATGTGAGTATGTTATGTAGATACAGAAAAGTGTGTTTTGTGCTGGAGAAGTAACAGGTGCAGCTGAGGGGAGGACAAGCTGACTTTGCTTTGCCTGGAAAGATTTTTTTATTGTATAATCTGTGGCTCAGATGAACTCCCACCTCACTGCATCTTGTCTTTGATGAGGAGCAGAGATAATGAAACACACTATAATCACTAACCTATAGGGAAAAGCCCCAATGTCATTTAAGCCTCATTAATAAAAGCAAACGTTGCTGTTCAGATTGCTGCCTTGTAGATCTTGCCTGGCATAAAAGAACCTCGTGGACCCTTAACCTCAATATGTATAAGGAGGTCAGATTTCCTTGAAATTCAGGCACTGATAAAATCACGGCCGGTATCTGTCATTCTAGACTGTCTCCATACTGTGCAACAGAAGAAAAGATATTTTCAGCTCTGTGAGGCACTGAGGGAACCACTCCTACATCTCTGGATCTGTATGGGAACTGCAAGAGAAGTTATTACATGGTTTGAAAACTGAGACATTTCCTAAAGACCCTCAAACTAGCATTCAGCTGTGTTCATTCCTGCAACTGTAGAGAAGTTTCTTAAAGGTAAAAAGGTAGATATAGTGATACTGAAAGTGGAAGACTGTGGCAGTGACCTCTCTGAGGTGGGATGTTCTCACATGCTTCCTCACTACCAGAGTAAAATAATCCTCCTCACCCGTTGGTGGCAGCTGTGGAATGGACAAGAATAGGAAGAACATAGATGCTATGAAACAGAAGGAAGGAAGGTATCTAGAGAAGCAGAGTAAAAGGTAAAGATGAAGATCAGGAAAGGAGAAAGATGATAATCTTTGGGTCTCATGCCTTGTCTTCAAAAAATGGCATGCTTCTCCAGAATTCCTGATCTTCAGCAGTAGAATGAACATTTCTCCGTACTCCCAGAAATGCGCTTCTTAATATCTTCTCCTTCTCTAAAATGAAAAAAAAAATATGTTGGAAATGAGGAATTAAGAACAGTAAGTGCATGAAAATATAATAAAATCAAAACCATTGCTACAATTCTCCTGTAGAGAAGCAGCCTGTTCAAATGTAAACAGGTGCAACTATGATAAATAGAAGAGTAATTTCTATTTTAGTAAACACAAGAAACATTTTAGGTACAATATCATGTGGAAAATTGCTAGGATAATTAACAATAACAGTCAGAAATGAGTATACATTGGATGTTACCCTTAAATAGCAATGTAATTAACACAGGAAGTTTTCTTTCAAGTATTTCCTGAGCAACTACACCAAAAATTTGTCTTTACACTCCCACCTCAATCAATCAAAGAAAATTTTGCATTTTGGAATTTATGATGTAGTCAATGTGTGATGGAATAAATAATCTCTTGCCCATAATACACATCTATGCAGTGAATTGTAATACCACATACCTTAAATGAAAATGAAGCATGCCACTTTGAATGAAGTGCATGAAAAATCTGTTCAACTATATACAGATTTTCAATGCACTGGCTCAATGATATATCAGGTTATTTCCCTCAATGAAGGTTGTTCTTGCAATCTCATCTTCATCAGTTGAGGCAGAAAATGAATATTTGAATTGATGTGGTTACATATTTGTGACTTGGTTTAAGCAAGTGATTTTAGAATAAGTTTTGCTTAGTTTTAGCATAGCTATTTGCATTGAAATTTAACAGTCAGTAAACACATATTTTTTCTTGCAGTAGTGACAGAAGTGCCTCCTGCATATGCTGCCTGGCATTCCAATAGATGGTTAGAACTTAGTTTCTATTAAAAATGATATATTGTTAATCTCAGAATTTGTCTCTAACACACATATTCAGGTTTTACAGACCTTCAGCAGCCTGTTTGTGTGTGGTAAAATAGGACTTTTGCCTTTTGCTTTGCACCTTGATTGTGCATTGTGTTATTATATTATTTGTGTCTTGTGTTTCTACTTAATTTTTACAATGCATAACTAAAAAGTAAGTCAAGGAAAATATTTCTTAACAAAAGACTGCTGATGTGTTTACTTCTCGAAAAAGGGAACAAACTGAACTATATAAAGGTGTCTTTGCTCTAAGCAGTTCACAATTGCTTCAGGTCATGGGTTCATTTCTCTCAAAGCTAAGAATTTGAAGAGGACGTAGGGTTTAAATATCTGTTTCTAGCTCTGAGCTACATTTTAATCGTAGCCTTTTCACCTATTATCGCTCCACAGTGAAGACATTCCCCAGGCTCATAACACTTTCCAGCTGCTCGGTGGTGTCCTGCAGTGCTCCCAGGGTGATGGCCTTGCAGGGCTCACATCTGGAGTAGGCTGGGGCATAGCACAGGTAATGGTAGAGAAGTCAGACCAGAAGCAACATAACTTCTACAATTTCTTGTGCTGATGAGTATAGAGTGTATCTTTTCAGCATTTGTACCCCTTTAGTCATTTCCAAGTTATCAGCGTGTTTTATTATTCATTAGCGTATTTTGAGAAGTACATGAATTTAGCTTAATTCATCCATAGAGAAATTACTAAGTGATTTGACATTATACACAATACCATTTTTAATGGAGTTTAGAGAATCATTATTAGCATTCTGCTTTCAAGTATTGGCTTGGAATGTAGCACAAAGTTCAAGGACCCATTGTACTGCAGCATAGGGAGTACACACAACAGAAAGATAATCCCTACTCTGAAGAATTCATAATTTGAGATTAAATCAGTGAAAAAAACAGTGCAGGAAGCATGGGGTAACAGCTAAAATCATGCTCAACAGTGTTGTAAACCAGAAAGCAATTCACGCCTGGAGGAAAAGCAGGACAAATAGTGTCAAAATATGTTTCTGTCACCTAAATGTGTACACACATAATTTAGGTAAGAATGCCCTGAATCCAAGACTCGGATTGTATACATTCTCATCTTGACTTTTCTAACCAAATTGTTTTCTCCTTTTCTTGTATTCTGTCCCCAAAGGACCACTTTGAAAAAAGCAGGCAGTAAACTGCTTCCTTTATAATTCTGGACTGTAACAGAAGGGCCAATTGAAGGTGATGAGAACATATTACACTCTCACAGTATAAACCACAACAATAAGCATTTTGTAGCAAACTATCAATCAGATAGTCACTATGAAGGCAGAGGAGTTATTTTAGGTATCCTGAACTCAGTGTCATACATCCTCACACACATAGCATGCCTTCATAAAACTTAATTATCCACATTAATAAGCATTAATAAAAGTTAATTGCATGTGTCCACCCAGGATTCTAGCACTTCTTCTGGAACCATGACAACGTGGACTTTCAAGGTCTGTACATGCTAGGAAAAACCAATGATATTAAGAGTTCTACAACTTTCCCCCAAATAGAATGTTTTCTGGAGTGTGAGTCCATTGCTGACATATTAGCTTGACAGAAACAATTAGAAAACACTCCCAACTCTGTCACTCATCCCATCAAACAATAGCTACTTAAATATGACTGTTGGTGTCTGTAGGAGGGATAGGCACTTCCAAAAAGAGGTTCATCCCATTTTAAAATAGCTAATTAATCAATGGAATCCATCACCCTTGAAAAAGGGAAAGAATAAAAGAATGAGAGGCATAGCTTGATGTCCATTACCTAGAAAAAAACACAGTAGGATTTGACACTAAATGTGGAAAAAGTAACAGATTGCTTGTGTTTAGAAAGTCAGTCTTTAAATAAATATCTATCTTAAACATTTGTCAGTCAGTATCCTAACATTTTCTCTTTGAAAATCTCTTTTTTTTGTTCATTTATGGTAATCTATTGTACTTAGCTTTAATGGGAAAAAAGGGTTCAACAGCAAGGTATAAATAAAGTGTGCTTATTTTATACTCAATGGGGCCCAACGCATCAGCACTCTGTGTACTGATATGCTTGAACATGAAGAGCTTACTCACACAACTGCCATCAGTTATCAGTGAGACCACTTCTGTCACTAAATGTTGATGGATTTGGCTTTAATTTCTTTGAAATATGTTTACTTCATTTATCACCACTTACTCACACCTCTATAAAATTATCTAAGGAAAATCAAAATAAAGGACTACTTTACTTGCAATGTTTCCTCAATGGTAAATCCCTTGTCCTAATAAAACTCATTTCAGGGTTTTTCGCACCTGTCCAATATCTTTTACTGCACAAAGATTTCCCAAAAGCCACTACAACTTTGACAATAATTCTGACAAGCCAAAGTAAAAAAAGTTTCAGTTTGAAGTGCATGAGGCAGCAAAAGAGAGTTGCTGATTATCTCCTTTGCGGTGAGCTGTAGTATTGGCAACTGTATTAGGTATCATAGAATCATAGAATGGTTCGGGTTGGGAGGGACCTTAAAGATCATCGAGTTCTGACCCCCCTGCCATGGGCAGGGACACCTCCCACTACACCAGGTTGCTCAAAGCCCCATCCAGCCTGGTCTTGAACACCTCCAGGGATGGGTCATCCACAACTTCTCTGGGCAACCTGTTCCAGTTTCTCACCACCTTCACAGTAAAAAATTTCTTCCTGATATCAAATCTAAATCTCCCCTCTTTCAGTTTAAAACCATTACCCCTCATCCTATCGCTCCACTGCCTGATAAAGAGTCCCTCCCCTTCTTTCCTGTAAACCCCTTTTAGGTACTGGAAGGCACTATAAGGTCTCCCAGGAACCTTCTTTTCTCCAGGCTGAGCAACCCCAACTCTCTCAGCCTGCCTTCATAGGAGAGGTCATCTCCATCTTGCTGTACCAGCAAGATAGTTCCCATTCCTGACCAAATTGAGATATTAGTATCTTTTTTTTTTAACCCAGAGTGAATCCTGCATTTGACCTATCAGCTTCACTGCATGTTAATAAGAAATCATTCAATTTTCCATCCAACTTTTTAGTTTTAATTAAATCCTCCTCCACCTGGGTTATCTTGCTCTTTTGTTCCATTTCAAGAAGTATGTTCATTTTCTGTCTCCTGAAAACAGCGATAATCTTTCTTATTTTAATAACTCATCTTTCTAGTTTTTCTTTATTTGTGCTATTTGAATAAACATTTCCAACTTGGAGAGGATGATAAATGTTGCTAAACTGGTGATTAAATTGCATCCCCATCCACCAAATAATAGTGCTAATAATCTCTGCAGCTATTCACATGATTTAAAGGTCCAAAAAGCCAATAGAAGCACTTACTTACATCTAGAAGATGCTAAATCAAGATTTAACCTTAGCATTTATCTTGGAAGAAACCACATGACAGGAACGGATTGCAACACTTGACATAAAAATTCAGCTTCTTGATGAATATACAACTAGTGAATGTTATGGAAGATTGCACAGAGCACTCTATAACATAACTACACTATGAAATAATTGCATTGGTGAGGCAAGATACACACAATGGCCAGGGATAATGCCAGAAGCTGAGCAAGCAAAGCTGAACTTTGCCTGTGTTGCCTTGGTGCTATCTTCCCTGTGAGTAATGTACAGGCTCAATCTGTTTCATTGAGATCTGACCATGTGCTATGGCTTCTTGAGTTCTTATTCAGAAGAATATGCACGCTGGATCACTTGTAAAAGGGTGGCAGCATGTATATGAACACCAGGTAAGCAAAGAGAAGACAGCACATGATCAAGTTTTTTCTCTGCCTCTTTTTCTAAAGGTTGACGACATCTGTCCCCTCAGAAGAGTCCAGGGTTTCAGAACATGTTTGAAATCTTTGACCCATGTTTCATGTGCTGTTAGAAGTAAGCAAATGTCTTCATTTAGGAAGTTGAATGATGAAAAAAGAAATTCTGTTTAATTTTATCTCAGTAAAAAAGGCTGCTTCATAGCCTGTCCAGATGAAATTTCTCTTGGGTTATGACTAAACAACTAAAGCAAGGCAAACTTTCATAACTATGATAATTCGAATGAATCTCAGTGATCTGCCTACATCAGAAACTCTTTATCTCTAAAATAGAACCAACTTACATTTTGATCAGGAAGAATTCTGTAACCTTTACATTTATGAATAGTGAATACAAGATATTTTGAGGTACTATAATTTCACTCATGCAGAATCCTATTTAAATTCATTTCCACAAACCAGCTAATTTTAGTATCTTGTTGACCCTCTTGGCTTGAAATAAATCCCAGAATATTTGCTTTGTCATTAACATATCAGATATCAGGTCCTACAAATTACCATCAATACTTTCTGCATTTTATTTTTCTAATCTTCCTTCTGTCTAAAAAGTTGATACGTTTGAAACTTGTTTAATGTTAAATGTTGTTAATGTTCTTTCTTAATTAAAATATTCAGTTTAAAATCATCCTCAGAAAGAAAAGATGGCTAGAGCCTAAGGTATAAGCTGAATGGTACTGATTAAATTTTATAAATCATTCAGAAATAAAAATTATGCTTTATACCATGAATAAGTTATTTTTAATATCAGGTTTCAAGAACAAAGTTTGCATAGTCCTTGAAGAATTTATCTCTATATCAAGGAGTCTATAATATTTTGATTTGATATTGCAAAGACAGTAAAGTCTGCAGAAGTACTTTGTTGGAAAAAACTTGAACAAAATTAGAATTCTAATGCCATCTTGTTTGAATCCTCATGTTCTCCAAAGGGTAACACCAACCCAGTTTTATATTCAAGCAATAAAATTAAAAAAAAAAAAAGACAAAAAAGAAAAAGAAAAAAAAGAAAAAATGGAAAAAAAATTAATTTCACAGGGGAAGAAAATATCCTTATGACACCACATTTTGATGATGTGGTGTGGGGTATCTAAAATTAAAATTCCTGAAAGTTTTTGATAATATATACACATGAAATAGAATGAAATGAAAGATACAAAAAGTAGCAACAGCCTTACTGACAACATTGCACAACAAGGCAGCAGTGCAGCAGCAGTCATACTAGAATGAGTTTGCCTCATCCTGGAGTTTGCTTAGAAGGCTTGTTTTCTGATAGTGGAATTCAGAACTGTCCAGTCATATCATAGGATTAGATGTTGCTAAAGTCAACTGGGGCTCAGCTGTTGGTATACACAGTGGTCTTACCTTAAGACTCACAGCTTGTACTTTAAGCCTTAGTAGAACAATCCTGCTTCATCTTCGGCTTCTCTGGGATATTTCCTGGGCAAAGGTCTTATTTGTTACTCCTCTATGAGATATGACTCCAGGTATACAAATCTCTTTGGAACAGATACCTCGTATGAGGAAGGCTGGAATTAGGTCTGGATTGCCGGCTGTGCTATTTTTGTAAATTTGATCTATGTTTCTGAAAAGTGTTAATAACAAAGTTATGATTTTCTCTTGTGTGATGGTCCAGTACCAACCTGTTCACTGGGCTGGTGAAAGGTGATCTGGGTGTCACAGTAAAAACAAAGTCACAAATGCTGTACGCCAACAAGCAGTCAGTCTGTAAAAGGTACTAAAGGTACAGAGGCACACTACAGTTCAGGTCAAAAGTACTTCTCAATGGGTGATTCAGCCACCAAAACACTCACAGCAAAGACAAGCCATAAGCATTGCCCTGGACACTGCATGTCTTTGTTACTTCTGTCACTTTTAGAAAGACTTGAAAAAATCATGTGGGTTTTTTCTTGTTAGGAAGATCCTTGTGGAAGCCCGGCATGCAGAACAAGAAGTCTACTCTAACTTTGTCAGCCACTGTTCATTCTGTCTTGAGGAGACCCTCAAGGCCACCATAACCCACTCAACACCCCCTCCTAGCAAACCTAGCCTCTCCACAAACGGCACTAGACCAGCAAGTTGACCAAAACTGCACTTACTCCCTGGGGACGCTCACACGTGCAGGCAGTGATGCATCATTTTTGCATGATGAGCCGTTTGCTCCCACACTGTCCTTAAAAACACAGCCCCGAAAAACAAGAAGGATGGGAAGACAGCAGGCAGAGCAGGAGAATATTTATAGCACTGAAAAACATCCTGGGCATTTGGCACCATGAACACGCTCTTGCCTTATTGAATCTAGCACTTATGCCAGTGGAAATCTTATCTTGGAATGAAGGCACAGGGAAGTATTTCTCATCATCCCCTCCCTTCAAGGATATAGCCATGGGAAAGTGCATGTGCATTACTGACACACAGGAAAAGGACCAGGGCCACCAACAAGGCTCATAAATTATCTGAGCCGGTTCTTTTTCTTCCTAAGAGCCTGAGCATGTATTCTTCTCCCCAAGCCAGACTGAGAACTGCTGCGAACTCAGGCAGCACCCAAACACTCTGAACAGGACATTTGTAGGAGTCCTCTGCTGGGAATGGGTCCTCACCTGCCCCAGCCAAGGAGAGACAAGGTAGGTGACTGTCTACAACTGCTTTTCCCCTCACTAGGCAGCTGTCTTGCCATGATGTGTACTGAGAAGAATAAGCAGCTTCTTTGATATCAACAGATGGAATTTATTAACATTTTAATAAAAAGGATTGTATAAACAGCGTCCAGTCAGAGTACATGCAAATCAAGTAAATAAGCACAAGCTGAGGTCAGCTGAAGTTAGCTCTGAAAGTTTCATAACATGACAGTAATTTTTTTTACAAGACTTGGCATTTTACTAAACCAAACTGCAAATCTATGACAGGTAAGGATTATAGGAAACCACTATTAAAACAAATGAGTCTTAGAAAGTGAAACAAACTGGATCAAAGGACAGTGAGAAACAACACCAACCATCACAATTGCAAGACAACACTGTTACCTTGCTTCAATAAACCTACTCCATTGATTTGTTCAAAAACCAGTTGTATTCTTTGCATCACAAATGACCAAATGAAAAATGTATGTTGTACAAAATGTATGTTTTACACATGCAAAATCAAGCATAAAAATTATGTGTCCTTACTTGAATCATATATAGAGTATTTGCTCATATATCCTTATCATTGAAAAGTAATCTGAAAATGGATGGAATAAACATGAATATTGCAAATGTAGATACATACCAAATATTCTATGCCTATGTATAAAAAAATATTAAAACTCCCTTCACTTTTTGCCATGATTTACAAAGGCAGATGAAACAGAAAGCCAGTCCCCAGGAAAATGAACAGAGAGCTAAGGTTGTTTTGCATTTCTATGGCATTCATATCTCAGTGTGCTTTTCAAAAGAATAAAAATATTTAAATATTCATCTTGATTTAGAGAAATTCTGAAACAGGATGACGTAAAATGAAAAAGTGTTTCCCTTTGAGAGAAAATTAGATCAATTTCAGTAGTTATCTAACTTTTCATAGGATCAATTATCCTTCATGATATAGGTGTGAAATGCAAGAAGAAAAACCAAATTAGGTAATCTTTAGATAAGTGAGACCAACCATCTGCAGTTCAGCTGAATAGTTGATTGCTACTCAGAAAAAAAGGCTGAAGATTAAATATTTATTAAAGTCACTTGACTTTGACCTCAGCATTCAAATGGACTTATTTCACAGATCATGTTAAATAGATTTTTACAGAGTCTTCAAATCCTTTAGAGTGAGCACAAGGAAATTTTGCATATATACAAAAGTATGCTTTTTCTTGCACATGAGAATTGAGGAAGGCTTCCTACTTTTTGCTAGGAGTGAGTAATACAAAAGCTATAGTCCAAACAGCCTATTTTGTAAACATCTATTAATGAAAATAGTGGGATAGATGATCACCCAGAACCTCTTATTTAAATAAAGTAACTCTCTAGTTTGGTGAAACTTAAAACATCTTGTTAGCAAGTGAACCAGGCATGTTTATACCAGCCAATATAATGACCTTTAAGAGTCTATTACTTTTGCTCAACTTGCAAATTTAGCTGGAAGTGATTGATGAACTATTTTATTTCAGGGACATCCATGAAGGAAATAGCTCATATTAGTACCTCTCCATTAAGAAGTCTATTCTAGTAACCTGAATTGAAAGTGTTATATATGTTTTATGTGCACCTCTTACTGTTGAATTTTATGAACCAAAATGTATATAAGCAGCAATGGAAAGTATGTGCCATATAGCGAGATGAATGTAAAGGCTATTCTAATTTCTTCTCTTTTTATATACTGTGTTTGTTACTCTCTGCTCAGTAGCTCATTTTGTTGATCTGCATAGAATAGTCCAAGAATTGCAATATATTTCTAATGGTGCCTAAATTAAGCCTTTGAAATTTTCAGTGCTTTTCTCCTTGAACACAATACATAAGGACAGAGTTTTCAATAATCCTATTACTTGGTACAGAAATAAGCTAGTGCTAGTGGAGTGTCTGATGCTTTCAACTTCCAATTAGTGACTGCAGTTCCTGCATATAAATTTGCAGAGTAATTTAGCTGCAGTTACATTTATCAAACAAGAAGCAGAAACATTGCATACCTTCCAAGAAACCAGATTTTAAAGTTATTATCACCTACAAATGATACTATTTACTGAAATTTGCTTCTCCCATTACATATTGTGAATATAGTCTCTACAATGACTAGGAAGCCGATGAGAATACCTCACATCACAGCTTAAACTGTTATTCATTCCTTTATTTGAATTTACATGTCTGCATATCAGCACAAGTTAGATTGTGCCAATATTTTTTCTTCTAATAGGGTTTAAGTTCTTTTTGAAATTACAGAGTTTGATTTATGCCTAGAACTTGGCAAGTATCAAGCACTTTAAAACTCTCTCATCCTTTCTCTCAGATACTCACAGACCTAATTTCTTAGCAAGGAGGCATAAAGCAAGAGATCTTGGTTATAGGTAAGCGTATGTATGAGTCAGGGATGAGAAAACTAAAACTTTAAGAACAGAATCCTCCTATTTATAGAGTTAAGTATCCAAGTATGGAACACCGTGTGCATTTGGAATTGATCTTGCTAACTTGAGAAGAAGAACTATAATTTTGATAAAACCCGCTGGGGTGATTTTTTGATTTGTTCAATAAGCTAAAAAGTATAACGGTTATTTCTACTAAAATAAAATGTGGAGGGGAAAAAAAAGCAGTATACAAAATGAGCATCTTGCTGAAGCACTGATTATCATTTGTGCTTATATAAGGGTTTTGCTAAAGCAATATTTAAAATATACTTCACAGGACTTGTGACCAACACCTGATCTATTCACAAGAGAATGGGTTAAGTGGGGCAGAAGTTTGGTACATGGTGTGGAGTTCTGACAGAGGGGAAAAACAGAGAGAAGGTTGGTAAACATGGGGGGATCCTGTGTTTGTGTGACAGATACAGGGGAAGGACATCCATATGAGAATGTACCAAAGGTTCAGAATGGTTTGAGAAACAGGAAAAATCTCTTCAGCAAGTATTCGAATTAGTGACTTGTTTCCACCTCTGTACAAAAAAGGGAATCAGAACCAAATAAGCTTTCTATTGACCTACAGGATGTTCCGTGCCAGTGCCCTGTTGTGAGCGTGTACTTGATAACAACTTTTAAAATAAAATCTCTCAGGACTATGTGTTGGAAAATAACCTGGCTGAGTCTTTGCCATTTGGGGTGGGCTAGCCTTGGTTAGCAGCCAAACTTCCACCTGTGTGCTCGCTCGCATCCCCTCAGTCGGATGAGGGGAAGAAAGCAGGGATACAGTAATAAGAAAGCTCCTGGGTCAAGAGGAAAACAGGTCACTATCACTGACTAAACAGATTCTACTTGGGGAAAAGGAAATAAAAATAAATATTTAATTAGTGATTCTGTCAGCCAGAAAATCACCCAGTAATGGATACTGGCCAGTCTTCCATCATTTATCTTCTTTGAAACATAGTTCTAAAAGTTAAAACCTTGCATAGCCAAGTAGACAAATCTGATAGTTTCAAAGCAGGTTGATTAACATAACTGGTTCAGTTGGTCTTTGACTGGGATAAACACCAAAGAATCTGCTTGCCTTATTAAAATTGGGAACCAAGTTATCTAAAAAATTCTTCATTACTCAAAAAAGTATCTCATAGACTGATTATCAGTTGATTGTCAGACTATGAAAGTACCACCCTAACTAGCAGAATGAAACAAAATCTTTCTAATAGGATTGACCTTCGTATGCTATTGGAAAGTGACACTAGCTTCAGGATGCAGAAATCCTTGGGGAAGAACTCTCAAGGGAAAAGCTATTCTGCAGCTAACCAATAATGAGAATTTTCCTCAGTGAATCACTGGCAAATTAGCTGCTTTGAAAACACTGTCTTTAACATCAACGACAGGCGAAGCTATTTGAGGATATTTTTTCAAGCAATAAATCACTCACTAGGACTTGCACAGCCATATCAATGCTCATTTTCAAATGTTCAAATGTTCTTGAGGACATGGAGGACATCTGTGAATCCTTTACATTAAAAAAAGCATTTAGTAATTTTGAAAACTAAGTTTATCAAACTTAGCTGGAGCCACATATCTACATGAAGGATATCAAAGAATGGGATAATCCATTGAACTATTAACCCTGTGAATCTGATGCAGCTGGAGCTACAATAATCAAATGGATTTCTGATTTAACACTGACATCTTTTACCATGTGCCCTTGTCCTCTGGGGGACTAGGCATGTAGTTATGTAGACAGTAGGCATGTATGCATGTAGTAACTCTAAAAACTCTAAACAGAGAGCAAAAAGCCCAGAAAGAGGACATATGATTGCCTGATAAAGTTTCCAGGGAATATTCTAAACTACTGAAACCTATGGGTCATTTATTTAAACTCTTATAAGCAACAATAGTATACCCAAGTAAAGGAGGTCTGAAGTATAAACCATGAGCCCAGACTCCCTTTATATTGAGTATTGGAATTAATTTATTAATTTATGTCCATTTAGCTGGATTCATTGCTGTCACAGCACTTTGGCCATTTTTAATTTCAATGTCCTTAGAGTGGTGCCACCTGTAGAGGGTCATTCAGTTTCCATGACTTGAGTGTGCTAATTTTCTTGTGGGGAAGGAACTGAAGTATGCAGATACACAGCAACATTTCAAAACTGCCTGTGGTCTGAACAGAGGAAGTTTGCAATTAGACGGGGAGGATAGGCACATGGTAAATTGTTGAAAATGCACAGCATTTTAACTTTAGTCTGTTGAACTTCCAAGCAATGTGGTGAATTAATTAATACATTTTCAATAGCGTATAAGCAGAGTAAGTATGACTTAGAGAAATTGTTCTATCCTGTGCCTTTTGTATCTAGTTCATTGAAGTCTGAGTCAGGTCACTAAGGTCCATAAGTCATCATTATTCAGTTACATAAATTAATCTTATGGCCTAATTCCCATTTCTGGTGTGCAGGGATGCAGAACTTTATACTAACTGCTGTTGATGAAATAGTTCAGTGTCTTGAGAGTCTGAGTTTTCACTTTGCTCCCAGAGGACATCATTCTCAAAAATTAATGCAAAAATTAAGGCAAAAATAAGGTTTTGCTGGAGACTTTCTGATCAGAAGACAGAAAAAGCATGTGAAGAAGTTATGTGAAGGGGATTCTGACAGATTTATCCTGTATATCCAGAATTACCTGATAGGAATAAAAAACTCATTTGTAAAACCATCAAAATGGAGTCAGAGTGTTTAGTGACAGTGATTAGAAGTTAAACAGATGGTTCCACGACATCTAAAACCTGTTAACAGTGACCTGATATCACTTGAAAAGAATAAACTTACCTCAAAAAGGTAAATGCAGTTCTTCCTTTAAGTTTTGCTCTTCTTTATGAGTCTGACAGCATATGTTACACAGTGATAACATATTTAACCAAAGCTAAATATAAGATTGAGGAAAAAAGGTGAAAATAATCTGAAAATACATAGTCAGAGATGCCAGCACCCTCTGGAAAAGTTTGACGGTTCAATATCACAAAAATGGCTGCCAAAATCTTTACACAGAGGGTATAATTGGCAAACCCTGGTTATCCACAAGCATTTATGATGAATACAGCTCAGGTAGGGAAGCTGATATGTGTTAGTCTATTGGCCAGAACTGAAAAAAATAGCATTGGACCTCTCAGTTGGAGAGGCAAAGGGTAGTGATGCTGAGAATCCTTAAGGATAATAAAATGATCAAAAAGAGAGGATAAGAGGGAGTGAGGCAATGAACAGGCCCTAGTAAAGAATATGCGCTAATAAAAGACCAGAACAATATCGGAGTCTGAGTAACTAGCACACACAGGCTTACAGTCACCACTGCTATTTGGTAATACAAGTGAAGAGGGTGAGCATTAGGAAGACTCTCTGCAAAGTCAGAGTGAAAGGTAAGTGATCTGTAAAAGCCCTAGGTCATCCTGGCAATGATTGGTAGGTAACATGTTGTCCTAAAAAAAGAAACAAAGGTGTAGCATAAATCAATAAAGTCAGAATATGGCTAAAATGAGAAAAAAAGTAGGCTGTGAGTATTGCCAAGCTAAACAATATGGGCAAGTGGAGAAATTGCAGTGTCATGTCATGTAAATCATGGAACAAGATCCCTGGAGCACTCGGGAGAGGTATCATCTCAGTCCGTATCCATGAGGAGGAGCTACAAAGTACCAAATGACACTGGAACTTGCACAGGTCTGTAACTAGATACTTTCTGCGAAGACGTCACTGATTTTTTGTTTTACTTTTCAATCTATCTGTGCCAGAGATCTTAGCTGGATAATAGATGTGACCATACAGTTTACTAAGCAGCCATTTCTTGTCTAGATTTATAAAGGAATGAACCAATATTTCTGGGGGAAGCTGGTGAAGTTCAATTACTACCTCATCAGGGTTAATGATCCCCATATATAGGGAGACACTAATCCTTTAATGGACTGGAATTGCTAAGACAGAGCTGTGGAAGACAGAAGCCATTTAGGTACAGTACAGCAATGCCTTTAACTCCAGAACAAATAGAGCCTAGTGCAGCAAAGCATCATCAATCACTGTGGCATGTCACCGAGGAACACAGGTGCTACAAGGGGTCTGTTTGCTGAACAGCAGGATCTCAGTTATGTCACCATAGGATATAGACAGTTACAAAGTACTACACTGCATTATGGGATGATGTTGTGTTCTTCCCTGAGGGAGGAAATAGTGAGATAAAGTGAATGACTGTGAAGGATCCTCCTGTGACAGAGGAAGCTGCTGCTTTTCAACTCAAATTTAGGTTAACTTAGGCATGACTTCAATCCTCCAAAAATTTTACCCCCGATACAGGGAAATCTTCCGGTGGTCTTACTCTTCAAGAACAACAATATTCACTATTGGGATATTAGTGCTTACCTCTGAATTCCTTTATGATATGCATTGCAATACCATAGCCTTTTAAATGTTAACTTTCTTCCATCAGAAACATTCTGGCCAAGGGCTCTAATTAAGCCCATGTGCATTTGTGAAGGCAAAATCTTTGAAAAGGAAACAGACTGAAATATATCTTAGCCTCTGACATTAATGTAGGAGAAGGCAAAAAAATATTTTGAAGATTGTTATAAAAGTTATTTCTTTTTTTTAACCAGCGTGGTAAGGACTGAAATGGAAAAAGAATTTCCATGAAAGGGTTAGAACAAGAAAGACATTTCTATCAAAGAAAAGGTTACTCAGGACATATTTCTAAGCAACCTCAGGAAATTTTTAAGAGAAAAGTTAAATCCCAATGAAATTGGTAACCAATTTAGCCCTTGCTGAGAGTTTTGACCAGATGATAGACAAAAACTTATTTTTTCAGTCTGACTCCACTTGGCTCTACGTGAGCAAGAAATCAGAATTCCCTGTGTGATACTTCAGTCACAGCCCCTGATCAAGAGCCTCTGGCAATTGAGCTGCTCCCCAGACTTAACCATGGCAGTAAGAACAGGGAGAAAAAGAACAGCACACTGTGGAGTTGAGGACCATGACAGTACTTATTTTGGGCGCTTTTAAGACTCATCACCAAGAGAAATTCAACACCCATTAGGCCCACTCTTGTTCTGACATCTTCTACAATCACCTCTTGAGAATATAGGGAAATCTTACTATTAGGGAATTGTCTACTCCAGAAAGAGGAATGGTGTGAACTAGCTCATTTATGCTCAAGAAAAGCTCCACCTGTGCATTTTTTGTTTCTGCATTTTATACAGAAGTTTCATTGTTGTACCACACTGTGCGGGAGGCACCACCTTTCAATTTTTCACAAGGATGTTATCAGCCCAGTGTGTTCCCAGTAACAGCAGCTGCACTGTGACCAAAAGAAATAAGGGAGTTTGTGGTATGTAGTGCTTCTAGTCTTTTAACCGAGCAGCATGAAGACTGCTACAGTGTGTTACGGTGAACTTACCTTTCCCTCAAGGGGGTAGAGGAGCAAAGATTACTCCTTTGATACTTGAGCATCTGCCTCCAATGCGCTAAAGCAATGGTGCGTATCAAGAGCTAGGTTCTGCGTAGAGCCAAGATAGAGCTGTGTGTGCACCCAGACACTGGAGTGAGGTAAATTCTCAGGTCTCCTAGTGTAAACATAACCAGAACCTATTACTGTCTTAACCTATTCTTATTCTGTTTCCTATTATCTAAGCCATTAATTTGATGGAAGTCTATTTTTTAACCTTTTCTCCTTAGAAGTGATAGGCCCCACTGCCACACTATGGTTATCCTTTAAGAATCCTTTAACTTCAGTAAATGTCACCCCTCTAGAGAGGCAGTAGTAGTGAGGTTTTTTCTTTCTTTTTCTCGGAGGGGTGTGGGTGAGGCATAATACAAACCAGAAATATGTATTGTTCTTGCAAAAATGAAGAGGAGCAATTGGAGATGCAACATGGACATTAACACTTAGAGAGAATACATATACCTTCTCATTACTGGCAGGTGGATACAGTATGCAAATCCTCAAATATTAACAATAGTTTGAACTTTTGCTCTGAAAGTTTGGATTTAGTTTCACTGAGCAGACAATGATATTTTTAGAAAAAAATATGCCAAAGTTAACAAGAGTTTTTGAATGCATTTATACATCGGCTGTTTACACATTCCAGGGAGGGCATTCTCATCTCTGAATGCTACGCTTTTCTGAATATATATTTGCTGAGAGGACAACATAATCTCACCTGTGCTCCAAAGATATGTACGTTTTGAATCACACCTTTCTACTCACTGATTGGAAAGTATCACATTGTACCCTTGCAAACCTGGCACCCTGATAATCCACCTAGAAAAGGCGTTCATATAGTGTGCTGGATATACCAAATACGTATCTAGCTTTCCTCTCAATTGAATCCAGAGTGTGTGATAAAATGTGAAGATATGAACCTTGCCTGGATTTTATTCTATAATGGAGTAAAAATACTCTTGAAAAATGGAGTAAAAACACTCTCAGTTCTTGAATCTGAGAAATCAGAAGTAATTCTAAATCTAGTTGTGTAGATATTGCCATGTGTTTTTAATCTCATCCCAAGTGGTTATACCTCTTTAATGGCATCTGAGTACTTGATGTCTTCAGCTGACTTCAGAAACCTTTCCACATAATGGCAATCTTCACATAAGATACTGATTTTAGTACAACCACTACTGGCCTTTATTTTTTCAGAACTGTGATCAGAAGAAAAGAAGCTTTCAACATGTGCAAAGATTTTTAATCGGGATGACCCAAAGTAGTCTCCTCGCTAGCAAGTGTGGATATATGGCAGACCACAGCTGAATGGGAGAAAAAAATGAAATGGCCATTGGATAATCAGGAATATTAGATAACCATTATTCAAAACAGAGAAGAAATGTGGCATACAAGGAAGGAAACTTCAATGACAAGAAGTGAAAGAGTAAAACAAGGGGGTGAATGCAGTATTGAGTAGAATGAGATTCCTATTGCAAATGGAATTAAGAGTTTGTGAGAAGTGGAGAGAAATCCTGACAATAGAAATGTCTCTGGCAGAGATGAACATCTTGAACTGGGAAGAGAGGTATCACAGAGAATTACAGCTGCAATCCCTGGACAATCTGCAATTTGGCTCTAAAATATGGATTGGGATTGTGGTATTCTTTCTATGCAGGTGAAAGAAGAAAGATAGTTATCTGCTGTAGGTTGAAGTAGTTGGGAAACATCCTGAACAATATAATTTCTAAATTAAAAGGAAACTCGTCTAATCATTTGATGCATTAGAGAGGATAATTATTTCCAAGCGTATCTGTTGATTCACCATATTCAAAGAAACTCTCCATGTACCAGAATCAGGAACTCTAATTTCAGTGGGAAGATACTGACTGGTATTTTTACTTAGCTCAGTCCAAAGGTCGATACTTAAGCTTTTGCTAATAGAGGCAGACCTACACCATATAGGAGAGGGACTCTGGACCGGACTGTACATTGTCTTCTTGTACTGGTGGACCATGACACGTTCCAAGTTATAAATTTCAGCAAGTACAAATAAATACTCCTTGAGATTTTTAAACAGTCTTTGCTAATAAATTGTATTTTGGTTAGAATAGAGAAGGGAGTGCTTGTATAAAGGAATTATATGGCAGCATTGAGAAAGCTGGTAACATGCAGACAAAGAATGGGGCAGTTGTCTGGGAATAGGTATGATGAGGACACCAAACACTTTTTCTGTGAGTTCTGTTGAAGAAAGGACTCCTTCCTCTGACAGAAGATAATCAGGCAGGACCTGATTAGAGAATGAATATTTTCAACAGCAGCTGCAGTTTGCAGGCTATGAGTTTGCTTGCAAGTTTCTGTGTATTGGAGGCTGAAAATCCCAGGGAAGATGTGTAAACAGCAAGAAAAGTGATTATGGCAATGGCTTGATAGTGAACAGAAGACCTCAAGTCTTATGGTGTGGAAAGCACTGGGAAATCATGCTTGATGACTTAAGAAACACACACAAAAAACTTTGTTAATTCTTTCTTTAGACTTCAGGCAAATAAATGTTCCTCTTTCAAACATGCACATATAGGCTTGCTCCCAAATGTTGACTGTTCCGGTAGACTTGTGGGCATTGCAAGCTGTGCAGTGTGCAAGAAAGTGCATCAAGTCACATCAAATAATCAGGTTTTGAGCAAGTTTATAGAATTTCATGTTACCTGTATTCTTCTGATTAAGAAAGAGAATGAGGCTTTTCCCTGTTTATTTCTTTTTTTTTTTCTTTCTGTATTTGCTTTCACTAGGCTTGGAAAATCTTCACTAGGAAATCCTGGTTTATTAGACTTTTGATTTCAAGAGGAGAAAGAATTTCTTGCTGTTTATGGTGGGGTGAAAGAGCATGAAAAGCAGAGATAAAAAAAAAGAACACCATCCTTTGAATTTATTTTTCTTGAAGAAGATTTGAACAGCTGGTATATCTGAATAGAAAATATTACATTTCTTATGAAAATAAATTTTACCCCAGGCAAACATTGTACTACTTGATAATCACTTGCCATTCTGATTAGCATTACAGAAAGGATATTTTAATGTGGAGTTTAAATACAATAGATTAATTTAGTAAAATTTTAAAGTGTCTTTATTCATTTAAAATATTAAAAGGGAATTAAGGAGTTTATACTTTCACTTTAATTCTGATAGAAAATGGCCCATTTACACCTTTTATTTCTCTGGAGCCATATTTAAAGCAGAAGATTCGGGGTGCAGTATTTTTGACATTTGGCCTTTGATAAATATAGTAAAACCAGCAGTCTCTGATTATTAAAAAACTGCCAGGCTAGGTTTCATTCGAATAAAGTGAAATAAAACACAAAACATGAAAACAAACAAAAGGGAGACTGATATTGGCTGAATACAGGACAAATCCCTTCAGAACAGTCATACTTGGCCCTGATCCTCTTTGGTTAGAATAGGATAATTCAGATCAAAAGCACTGTGGTAAAACAAATAATAACTGAAGGCAATAAGTCATAAAAACTAATAAGTTTATAATAATGAACATAAAGGCAGACATACTGGGTCAATCCAAACTGCGTTTAGCCCAGTATTCTTTCTCCCACAGTACCAAAAATGGGTGCCCAGAAAAGGATATAAGGACAGCAGAAGGGTACTACTCCACTTTTCACTCTAAACTTAACTTTCAACCTGTAATAATTTTCAGTCTAGGGCTTTTGTTGAGTTTTTTATTGTCTGAGAAAGAAATTTACAAAGTAGTGTCCAGCAGAGTGCCACTAAAATGGTTAGAGAGATGGAGCATACAACATGAAAGATGTTGGAGAGCTTGGGTTTGTTCTGTGGTCAAAAGAGGGCACTAAATAGTGACCTAATTGTTGTACCTAATGGTAAATTAGAAAAAGGCACCAGTTTTCTGAGAGATGTGTAGCCAATAAGTAATAGGCAACAGTCAAAACTTACAGTGAGAGAAATTTCAAGTAAACGCATGGAAAATATTTTTACTGTAAGAGTTGTTAAGCACTGGAACAGTTTGCTCAGAGTGGTTGTGCGATCTTCATGCTTGGACCTAAGTACTTGTACTAACTTTGAAGTTAGCTCTACTTTTAGCAGAAAGTTGGACTAGATGACCTCCAGTGGTCATTTCCAACCTAAGTTGTTCAATGAGTCCATGAGTTTATGACTGCCTGGCTTGGATGTAGTTTCCATGTGGACCCACAGTGAATTTCTCTACTGAATTTGTGCAGTTTCCTTTTGAATCTGTGTAAACCTTCAGAATCCACAAAATGTTTTGGCAAGGAGTTCCACTTGGTTGAAGAATCAGCCCTTTGGCTGTTTTTTAACTTTCCTAATGGGTTTGGAATTTGGTTTCCTATGTCCTTACTCTAAAAGGGAGAGGAAACAATCAAACAGTATCCACTCTTTCCATGCCACTTGTAATTGTATGGACTTGTATTCATCTTCTTTTTTCAGACTTGAAGACTCTGAGTGTAGTCACGATGCTGTAAATAATGGTCATCCTAATATGCTTATCAGATGTCTGTGTCTCTATGTGAATAGCTTTGTGATGGTACTAACAGATGGTGCTCTATAAGCCATAATACTTATTTTAGACCAAAACCACTTTTTTTTGTGGTTCTTTGCTGGATTCTTAAGAATAGTAACAGGACTGCATTGCACCTTATTATTGGCTGCCTTTTACATTCATCTTGGAATCAAAGTCCAGCTCTCTTCCTTTACATGCTTTAATGCCAAAGTGTGAAAAATACCGAGCTTTGTGACAGCTCTTTGTCGCCCTGTCTTGACTCGTGGTTGGTAGTTACTGGTGGGGATAGTAATCTGCTGGTAGTTGCAGTGGGGATAGTACTAAAGCTAAATAAAGGTGTTAGAATACAGATACACGGACAGTTCTACTCTTCCCAAATCTGAAGAAGATGCTGCTGAATAAGAAGGAAACTTAATTCCTGTAATACTATGATTTATACTCCATACTCAAATAAAATATTTTGTTGTCTTTGCAAGAGGGCCTGATTCAGCACCACAGATTCCAGCAATAAGATACACAGCCTCTCTGTTTTGCCTGTCAACTCATTCATTGTAAGGCTACTTGAGCTTTATGGATTTTCTGCAGTAACACTGGACCGAGTTTTCAATTAATTTCAGGAGGAAATTTTATTTCTATGTTTATCTCTCGGTCTGATACACAATTTTTAGTCATTAGTAATTTAAAATGACTGTCTTTTTTCATTGGTTTACTTTATTCCTTTACATATTGTTTCATCAGTGCTGGTTCATTCAAATGTGCCTTCATTGCTCCCTTTTCTTAGAATTTCTAGAGTTTACTCTAACAAGGTTAATGCAATATGCCTGCAAGGAAGCAGCATTGCTATTACATTTTCCCAGTATACAGTTAATATCTTACTGAATTTGCAAGACTCATTTTTTATGTATTCCTTGCTTCTGTACAAACAGTTCACTGATTTCTACAAAGACACAGAAGCCCAGATTCCTCCCTCCTAACTTAAGGCATTTAACTGAAATACACACATTAAAGGACTTAGTCACCTTAGATTCCTATAGAGAGTAGAAAGTGGTAAGTCTCTCGTCTCTCCAGAAGCCCTTCTAAGACCTGCATTTAGTTCCAGAACTGACATGGAGTGAATCTGGACTGGAGTCTTCTTGCCTGTGTTTTTCTCTTCTATGCAAGAAAATGAACAGGCACTGAGATTGTGGGATTGATTTCACTACAGGATCTTTTACAGGAAAACTATCAAAGTGTTACAAGGAAGACAGCTATTCTTGAAGTATGAAATAAACTGCACGGATCAAGGATTTTTGTACATTATTTTCCTGAACTTCTATAGGCATGGTGGATAGACTTCATTCACCTACAAAATATACTTATCTGCATCTGATCCTGTCACCTTAGTCACCCTTCACAATTATGGAGAGAAATAGTAAACTTTAGAATGTGTCACCTCATAAACGTGGGTTTTTCTTGGTGCATAATTAGCTAGATTGATGCTATTTAATTGATTTTTGCTTTTTTTTCTGAATCAGCAGAGACTGGCCAAAGTTGAAGATCTGACACTTGTCAAAATGGACTATTGCCCTGACCTGTTAGAAGAGTTCTCTGTTTAAAAAAAAAACATATGTTGCTTACTTATTCAGAATCATTGACTTGGCCAGATTTAGGGGTGGAAAACAGTTCCCACCAGGTCAGAATGACTTGCATCTCACAAGTTTTCTTCTTATGCATCATGGAGAAAATGTAGTCTGTACGTATTATCTGATGCTTCTTGCAGAGGGGTCAATTTGTGGGCCTCAGAACCAGAGACTGGAACATTGATCTCTTCCAGAGTGGGATATTGATCTCTTCCAGCCCCTACACAATTCACAGATTACCTTTTATGCTGATTTAAATATCTAAGTAATTAAAATTTTTGGTTGTAAAATAACTATCTCAGTATAAGAGATCCTCTGATATAACAGTATATGAATCTCAATTTTGATAGATTGATGAAAGACAAATCCTAAAGAGCTTTTACAAGTGAAATTTATAAATATTTTAGAAACTTGTAAAGAGATATGGGAAAAAAACTACTGGAATTTAAATTGCATTGATGTACGCATACTGTAATTCCAGTTACAAAATATGATACATGATTTAGTCACATGACAACTTTTCTCTCCATCTCACTATTCAGCACAATCATTTTCATTTCACTAAGATGACCATCTCTTTCCAAGAACAGTTTATAAAAGGAAGACTTATATGATGAGATTTCCCATTTTCCTTGTACCAGGGAACATTCTAGAGTAAAATATACAACAGGTCCTTGGCAAAGAACTGAAAACAGTGATCATTCTCAGGCTTACTTATACTTAGTCCTTTACTAAAATCATGTTATAAAATGCAAATACATCAAGCTTTAGGGTTTTTTCCACAATCTCATATTTTACAGTGCAATAATTTGCAACATACATATAAACTATTTACAATAAATGTAATAAAAACATCTTGGTCGTAACATCTACTCTCTTTGAATGGTTGACCATAAAAACGAAGCACGATAAAATTAGAGCAGAGATTCAATTAGAAGTAGTTGTTTGTATATGAAACATTTTCATCTCCATTGATTTGCTGTTTGATTTTATACTGTTATCTTTATTAAAAAGGCTGTCACAACACTGAAAATCAAAATAAAACCCAGCCTTCCTTATCCATTGCTCAATAGTGAAACTTGTTTGGGATCCCACACTTTGAGGCAAAAATGTTGAAGGTATTTGTGTTTAAAAGATTATGGTTTTCCCATTTCATGCCTAAGGAATGTGGTCACTGGTCAATGAGCAGGACAATCACCTCCATGGCTCCCCTTCATGTTAATAGTAGTAGCAAGTGTAAAATCCCTTTGCATTTGTGGCTTAAAAGACTTATTAATGCCCACATCATCATTAATTTAATTTTTGCCACCTGCACTTTTCATAGCCACTGATTCAACTGAATTCTCAGCACAGCCTGGCTATTTGTTTTCACCTTACTTGGTTCATATTAAGCAGATGATTTATCCACAGGCGGCTTAGGAGAGCACCTGAAGTGCATGCTAATAAAATGATCTGAGAAAACAAAACTATTGATATTTCCATTTAAAAACAACACTCTGTACATGCTCATTACCTGATGTGAAGACAGACCAGGGATGTAATCTGTTGGCTTGATTGCTTTCATGCCAGTGTAGCTCACCTGACTTCAGCAGTGTGGACTCTTTTAATACATCAGTACAAATGAGAGCAGAAACATGTTAATAGTTTTTTACATTTCTATTTTTAACTTGTGCTTGGCCATGTTGCAGGTGCTATAAAATGTTAATTTCCAGCTTCTCTCAAAGGTAACTACTAATTTCAAGTAATTATCTACTGATGCAGTAAAACTGAAAAGGAGAGTAGAAAAGACACATGATACAAGTCTATTTTTATGTTGTAAACAACATGATTACTCTTCTCTTTTCCATGGCAGATTCAATAAATGTTGATTGAATTATCTAGTATTAGCTGAAGTGGACGTGAACAAAATAAACAATAAGAATCCACAATAAGAATCAATGGAACTGATTTATTTCCTGGAGATCAAATCAAATAACAGGGAGGATCAAATTAGCTAGTGATCACATTAAGTGGAAATCATTGTACTAGTATGCTGCTTCCTCTAAACCGATGCCAATAGTCACATAAATACACAGTAGCAAAAAAATCTTTTCTCTTTGCTTATTCCCACTGAATCTGAAGCACCTGTCCCTAGCACTGCATACCTCTGCAGACAGTGACATACACAACTACCAAATTAGAATCACCAAATACGGATGCCTACTGAACTACTCATACAAAAAGACCCCTACAATTATGTTATGAATAGAAAACCCTCGACCTGCTATTCTTTACTTTGTACTCATGTATCCACTCTTTTCCAAGTCCTGAGAGGAAAAAAATGAGCATCACACAATGCTCTGAGATGTGACACATCTGAGATCTCTTCAGGAGTGCCTAAATCTAAAATGCGAGAACAAAATGATTATGAAGACTGTAATTATACCACTGTAACAAACTGATTCTATATTTCCTCAGAAAAAACTGTGGATATCCATTTGGATTCCTGCAGCAGTATCCAGCCAAGTCTTAGCTGTCCACGTGAAGTCAAAATTCTGATTCTAATGCAGAATCAGCTTGTGGTTAATGCTAGCTTTGAAAGATATTCAGGTGGACAAAGAGAAGAGCCAGGCTGCAAAAGCTTGTCATATTTGATATAAAAAAGGTTTAACTAATGAAATAAACCCTAAAATCTTGATGTTGCTTTCAGTCTGATACTGCCTCCTCTTGCGTATTTAGTCTTATCATCTTAAGTTTTGAGTAAGTTCTTGACATTTAACACCTGGTTAGTTTAGGATTATGCACCAAAGTGAGGTAATACTCACAGTTCTTTGCCCAGATAAATTCCTACAGAGTAGAATACAGATACTGACAAGCATCCAGGTACAAATATTAACTCCACAGACCAAACAAGGCTGTCAATCTTCCTCTAAGGCGTTTTTACCGTCACAAAACATTCACATAAACAAGCCTGTAGTCATCTCTCCAGTCCCTCAGAACACTAGATTTGAGTGTGGATGTCGCAGGACTGGGATGAATGCAGAAAAAGTAATTTGAGGCAGGTTGTTTATTTGGAAAGAGGCATGGGCAGAGAAATGGTGGGTTTGGAGAGAACAAGCATGGGAAAACAGAGAGAAAGGGGAACAACAGGAGCCAGTCACATCTAAGCAGGTAGCTGGTAAGTTCACTGGACTTTTTCCTGTGTGTATGTGCTCTCTGCTCCATGTGTGTGTGCATTTGCCTACAAGAAGCTTGCAGACTTCAAGGCAGACAAACAGGCAAGTAGTTCAAGCGGTCGGTCTGGGAGAGACTGGGGAGAACACAGGTCTGTGGGCCACCTACCAGAGAGATTTATGTGTGTTTGTGAGACAGTAGCAAACATCAAGCTAGACAAGCCAGTAAGTATGACATGAGATCTGGGGGCTGGCTACTGGGAAGTCTAGGCCAGTTACAGAGGGCCCTGTGTAAGCGTATGTGTGTGGAGGGTATGAGATCTGCTAGCAATCTTTGAGTCTAGTTAGTTGGCAAGTAAGAACAAGATCAGGCTGTTTGATCCTCTTCAAATTTAGTTCTGATCCTGATCACACTACTTCAAATTTATGTGGGTGCTGTTTGCGGTGTCAGCTCTAAAGGAACTATTTTCATGTTGGGGTTGATCTGTTGGTGGCTGGTTGGTTTTGCACAGAGTGTGTATGTTGAGTACAGAGAGTGTGTGTGCTCAGACTGACTGCGGGCTGGACCTGAAAAACAGGAACCACACTACCTTCACTCACACCTAGCAGACCAGGAAAAAGGAACCACTCTGTGTCTTGAAGTCTGGTAAATTTTTTTCAGTGGTCTGAGAGGAGAAATAATGTTGGTCTGACTAGGTGAATCTGGTTGGTGCGCTAGTTTTGGCTACTGTTTAGCGTCTTATACAATCTAATTATGAAGAAAATTAATTTGGGAAAGAGGTAGCATGGAGAGTGTCAATGAAAAAGTCACTCATTCTTCTGTAGATATTCCACTGTTTAAAAATAAAAAAATACAGGTAGTCACAGAATCACAGAATCTTAGTGGTTGGAAGGGACCTTTGAGATCATCGAGTCCAACCACATTAAAAAAAAAA
>KZ506003.1:99374-111754 GCA_002844005.1 Limosa lapponica baueri
GGCTGTCCACTAACACTCCCAGGTCCTTTTCTGCCGGGCAGCTTTCCAGCCACTCAGCCCCAAGCCTGTAGCATTGCTTGGGGTTGTTGTGACCAAAATGCAGGACCCGGCACTTGGCCTTATTAAACCTCATCCCATTGGCCTTGGCCCATTGATCCAACAGTCCCCAGGTTGTACGTAGCACTCATCATTTATGAGAAGGGTGATGAAAGCTTTAAAAACAGCCTTAAAGTATTTTGGTGTGTTAGGAAAATTTGATTTCTAATTTTCAGATAAAGGACTGGGATTTAATTGTCAGACAGGAAATGTGCTGTGGAGAAAGAACTGACCTAGTCTTTTAAGAAACTCATTCAGAAAAACGGATTCAAAAGAAAGGATATCCTGAACTGCAGTCTAACCTCTTAGGTGCAAAGCTATCTGTTTTCTCTCTGCCGTTCTTTATTACTGTTGACAAAGAGGTTGAATCCTGTTATGGTAAATATGCTGTTGCAACATCTCCATTCTCTTTCAATGTTCAGAATCAAACGTACCACTGTGTACATCATCAAAAGCTGATTTACATGGCTGAGTTTCTAGCTCCTAAGGAGAAAAGCAGTAGGAAGAATGTTGTAATTAGCATTCAAAAGTTGATCAAAATAGCAAATATGTTACTGGAACAGCTGATTTAAATAACTTGTAATTGAAGACAGCCATTTCCAGAGCTTGAGGGGTTGTAATAAAAGTGAGAACAAATGAAAGAAGAAGGAAACAAAACAAGCCTTACCCAGGCAACTAACTATTCAGGTTCAGAATATCAGTAAATTGTTCCCTCTTCTAAACTGTCATTTATTACCCTCCTGGAAAAGTCACTTTTCAGAACAGATTTTTTACAGCAGTCATCTGCATAGAGAGAAGGTGATAAAGTAAGAGCTTACATGTTGTCCTTACACTGGTTGGATATGCAAGGTTTCCTCTCTGCTCCTCTCTCCTCTTCCTTCTATTTGATGCTGTGACCGTTTACTGAGTATTTAACAGTCCTTAATCACAGGTCCCGGGGCCATGCTTTTCCAAGCAAGACTCATTGCATGGAGAGCGAGAAAGCCTTGGAGCGGATAAAACTGTCTGATAGAGTCTTCTTTTGCTTATACTATTTAATTCCTTCAACAGACTCTTGAGTGTGGTGAAATAGTCTCCTCACTTTCCTGAGCAAACAAGTCATATGAAGCCTCACCTGGGTAGGTTAAGGACATACATTTCAAATTCTAGCTATTTCAACTGTTAAAGTGGATTTTCTACACACACAGAGTAACAGGAAATTGGAATTTGGGGACAGAACAAGAACTGACCTGAACCTTCACTGCAGACTTGAAGATGGTGCAGGATCAACATTACAAAAGGATTATTGTGAGTATTTTTTCAAATGAATTAGTTTTACTATGCGCACCTCCTCTTAATGATGTCTTTCAAATGAACATTCAGGGCAGGATGCTTTTCTAGCATGAATCCACAAAGAGAGGCTATCTGAGACTTATTCACAAAGAACAGAGGTACAGTAATCTCACATTTATGTCACTGGGCAAAAAGTAGGGAATATGGGAGATCATTTGGAACAGCAAAGGGCAGGGTCCAGTTTCCCCTTGTAATACACTTGGTACAGAGGCAATTAAGTGAACCAAACAAAGATCTAACATGAATACTAGGACTTCTTATGTGTATATATGAGCTGTAAGTAAACTGATGCTGTTCCACTGAAGTAATTTGCATGGGTTTACACCAAGGTCTTCAATTTCTACTCTGCAGCTGGCTGCTAAATACTGTGGTAGCAAATTTATTTTAGGGATGATAACTTAAACAGTATTTACAGGACCCAAACCAAATATTTTATACAGATTTAAAATACTGCCTTTCTGCTGACTCTCCCAGAGATAGTAGAACTCCAGGTTTTTTTTCTCTTAACTATCCTTTTAAGAACAGTTACACTGAGAAAATAAACAATGTATATTTGTAATGGAAATAATACCATAGCACATAAGTGCATAATACAAAAGGAGGCTTCGTTAATCACATAATGTATTTGCTATGAATTATTAATTTAGACACCATTTAAATTAAGATTTTATAGGTGATAAAATTGGACAGTCTCTCTTTGCTTTCTTTTTTCTATTCATTTCAGAATATCTCTATTGCGTCTGAAGGATGCAGAAAGTATTTGTAAAACCAACCTAAAAGCAGTAGCCATAAACCAGAAGTTTAAAGAAAGCTTCAGAGAGAAACTTCTTATGAAATGTTTTGTTGAGTGTGTAGGCCAAGTACCTTCACAAGTATGGGCTTCAAATAGACATCCAGATGTTACAGTGCTGAAGAGATTATTCGTTTCTTTTGCTGGTGACAATTCACTGTGGTCACGTATCTCTTAAACATTGACCGTACCACATACATTTTGCTGTTAACTCTTTTGTAAGCCACCACTGCCACTGAAGACTTTACAAAACTGCGGAACTGGAACCATGCTCAGGCATTGCTTGGAAAACTGACAATTGCCTGGCCCAGAGCTGTTTGAGGAACTCACTCTCTAGCCTGTTAGCAAAGATACAGCTAAGGGAACCTGTAGAAAAGGCTGTAACATTTGTTGCCTTCCTCATGACCTGTAAAATTCCCCCAACAATTTTAGATATGCAAAAGAGCAGATGTGCGATAGGCTTAAATATGCATCATCCAGTGAAGAATGTGCAGGATGGAACAACAGACAAGTCAGGCTCCTGTGACCTGAAATGTTAGGCAACAGCCGTGGGTTTTTAATTCTAATCATTTTGAGATCTTTGTGGTGATCTGAGCAGAACCAATGCTCTTGCTGCTAAACCCTATACATTCAAAGAAATCAATACACGCTTTACCTGGAAGAGTTTATAGCCTAAACAGGCAGAAGTGAATAAAAGGAAGTAGAAAGAAATTATTTTCTCCATTTTACACTTGGAGAACTTAAGTTACAAAGAAGTTCACACTGAGACTCATTCTAAACCAAAATCAGAAACCTAACCAGGAAATCCTACATTCTACTCCAGGAACTTAATCAGATAATCACATTTTTCTTAAAAAAAAAGAAGCGGAAAATCCTGCTACATTCATTGAATAAAATAATTGCTATAAAATGAATTACAGCTATAACACGGTGACAAAGCCACAAATCTTTTAACAGGACATGTACACACACCCCACACACCCCCCTCCAGTTCTGATGTAAATCATAGAAACCCTGACATGTTGCCTGTTAAGTTAGAAATTATTGAAGACTCTCTTCGTGATCAAGTCTACCAACAGCATTCAAGAGCATTTCATAAGTAGGACTCGGATTAGGCTGCTGTTTTGGTAATATGAAAAACAGTATTTCTCAGGAACCTGCATGCATGCTCAATGAAATGACCAGCATATTAACACACATAGCTAGCAGCCCATCATGTTTTCCACGTAAAGCAAATTCTTTATTATTTGTATTATAGGAAAGTTCATAGAACTTCTTAGGCCTGGCTCCCAAGGATAAGCACATGAAGGTCAGAATATATTTTATCTGTCTTGATTTAATCCAGGTATTTTCTTAGGTCTTGCTACTATAATGTAATATGGCGTGTAAATAAATATAACTAATATTAGATTTGAATTTTCAACACCACTTAGAAGTAAAATGAAGAACAGATTTGCTTTCTCTGTTCAGCTCGAGGTCAGTGACCGTGACAATGTTTAAATTCCAGTGCACTCTTCTCTCTAGAGGTTTGTAATTAGACCTTTGAAAGAAGCAATGCCTTTTTATTACTAGGGGTACAGAAATAGATTCAGAAGCAGACAAATATGCAGTAGAATATCATTACATCTTCATATAAATTAACATAAAAAAGGTTTTGATTCATATCTATCCAGGCTTTTGTCAATCAACAATATTCATGTATTTGTGAGGAGAGCACAGGGCAGAATATTTCAGGGAGCAATGAAAGCATTACTGCTTATTTAAGGAGTGTGGTTTCTGAAAAGCTATCATTTCATCTCTGCTTATGGACAACCATTTTTATAAGATTTTGGATTTCTTAGTTTGAGGAAAATATTAAGAAAGGGAAGATGACAATGCTATTAATTTTTAAATGAAACTGAGTGTTAGAAAACATTTATGTCAGGAACTGCTTTAAAAGAGAACAGATGCTAATTTATTTTAATTATGGCTGGGAATTTTCTTTCAATACATTCAGCTACACACAGGTGCTAGTTCCATTTGCTGTTTCTCCATAGAGAAACAGCTTTTCCAAAGCTCTCCGATAATAATGGAGTACCCCCCTTCAACCAAAGTCCAAAGACATTTTCTTCTCTTTTTATATGTCTTCCTCTAAGAATGCCTCAAAGAAATGGGGCAGATAATCAAAGCAAAGTGTGTGTGTGTGTCAATGGATTATAAATATGACTGTTTATTCAATCAAAAAGAGGTCAAAGACGTATATACGCATGGTGTTGCATGTCAGCATTCAGTAGCTGAGTGTCAGACTCGAGGAATATAAATTCAACAAAGTTAAGAACACCTCTCCTTTACCTTGTGTTTATAGATTGTCTCCTTAGATTACAAGCTGGGTCAAAGTCTACTTGGAGATGAAGAATACCCATTTTAGCAGGGTGAAAAGTAGTATCAATGATAAGACTGAGCAAACACATACATGGGTGTGTACATATGACTACATTTGCAAATGAAGGAGAGAAGAAACCTCCCTGATGGAAAGACTATGAGACCACTAGGTGTCATTCTTGTTCCACGTTTCCCGTTGGCCATATTTCAAACAGCTAGTCGATAGGGAGTTTCTGCAAAATTTAAGTTTTTATACCCCTAACATTTTATGTCTGGTAGTTTTATTATGTGCACTACTGTCCACTAGGGATCATACTGCAATACATATTTTCTTTCAAGCCCACAGGTTATTGTTGTTCTGAGTTCTATGGTCAAAAGTCACCACCTTACTTGGCACTGCTGCTTTCACGAGTTCCTTAAAACAAAAAATGTGATAATAAACAGTATTCGTGCCTTGCCTGAGGCATAAGTGTTATGATTTGTGCATGAAATGTTGAGTCCCTGTGGGCTTAACACTTTAGTTTTAAAAAATAACAGTCAACATGATTTACTTCAAAACAGTGTTTGAGTAATTTGATAAACAAAAAATTAATCAGTATTTCAAAATACTTAATAAGAACTTCTACATGTTATTTGATAAGTAAATAGTTACAGAATTTTTAGAGATTTTAGCATGTTACACCATAATATTTAAAACTTTATCAAGGTATTTTGAAAACTAGGTTTTACCCCTTCATTTTCTTTAATTTTACGATTTTGTGCTCTTTCATTCAATTTATTTTAAACCATTCTCTAGGTATTTGAAGGTTTCACCACTGCTTTAATTTCCATTGCCTTTACTTGGTTTACATCTAAGGTTCAGTGATAGCCTCTGTTTAAACCAGGACAGAATAACAAACTGGATTACAAATGGCTGCAGTGGAATTAGACAAATATGACAGAGCATTAAAATGGCATTGAAAGTATAACAAATACATCCTGGATTATAATGATAAAAGCTGTACACTGTTTAAGGTGGCTTCCCTCCCTGTATATCCAAGCACAGCTAACAAAAAGACTTAAGATGCACTCTAGGTCTTTAGAAGTTTCTTATTTTCCTTAAATGTATATCTTAAACATCAGTGGCTTTTTTCTAAGCAAAATCACACCAGTATTACACCTGAGTGAAACAATCCACTTACATATGTTCTGTTTCCAGACTGTCATGACATCCTTTGAGATTTAAATTATCTACTTGGCATTCTTAAATAACAGCATAAACATACGTTTGATAACATCCAGCAAGTTGAAGAACATACAGCTTAGCTCAATAGTTCCTTGATCATTTTTGTAGCTTTGGATGTGTTACTACAAGTATTCGCACTGCAATATGTTTTTTGTATATATTCTCTGTGCTCTTCACTACTCCAGACAAGAATAGCTGTTAGCTCTGGAATATCAAGGAGGAGCTTCAGCAGGGAGCAGAGAGAGGTGAGAGGGTAAACAAAGCTCAAAACCTGCTCCTTCAAAAGTTATTACTGTCATTTAGAACTACTGTCCGTTTTTCAAAACTGTAGTGATATGAAGTTAGTTGGAAAGCAAAATGCTGTATAATACCAGAAGGTGAAGGTATTGGACAGCCTAGATTGCAGTTCTACTGGTTTATGGGAAATACTTAACACAAATAAAGAAATTAAGTTTTGTTTGTTATTATTAGAAAAATGAACAATTTCATTAGCGTAAGCAAGAAAAGAATGAGTTCTATGCTACCACTGACCTTTGTTATCCGGACTAAAGCACTTCATTAGGACAGTGAAGATAAATTCAAACTTGGTTTGAATGGTTAGTTAACTATGTCTATTCTCTGTCATTTTTATGTTATTATTTGTTTATTTTTATTGCAATCTACACAACTCCACAAGAAAGTAAAACCATTCACATTCTAAGTGAACTTTGACATGCATTTTAAATCATTGTTTTTAAGTGTGCTAAAAGAAGGAGTCCAGAGCAGACCTTTGGTCCCTCCTTATGAACATCTGTCTGGCCATGAGATTTCTTCATAAACAAAACAGCTTCCTTCAGAGAACCCTTCATGGGTTCCCATTCTGTTAGCATAATTTTAAATACATGGTGTGTTTTAGGCACAAAAGATACAATTTTCATACTTTGCTATCCTTTCTTAATGACAGAGGCATCATTTCAAATAAAGCAACCCAAAACTGAAACACAGGCCCTGTTTAATTGTGCCACACATGTATGAAAACTTAACAGAGATCATACATCTGTGATGGTATCTTATTTGTACCTCTTCTTACCTGCATCATGTTACATTGTCATTTGCCTTCAGGACACCCATATCAAGTAAAGGCTTTTTGTGAGAGGGATATACTTTGTAAGTATGGGTGGGCTTCTGCTTGATGCAAATGTTTCTATAGCTGCAACTCCATGCCGGTCATATGTTGTAACACAAGATACACCAACCTTCACATTCACCGCATTGTTTAGAGCAGTTTTTATTCACTCATGGTGATGCAATCTCCTTCCAAGAAAGCAATGCATCACAAAAGGAGTGCCACAGTTCTCTATGTTTCTCTTACCACTTAGCTGTAGTATTTCAAATCGGAATGTGAGGTGCCCCATGAAGTAATCGGCTTACTTTTTGTACCTGTGAGGTGTCCTGATGCTATATACCTCTATATTCTGTAATGTGGGTGAGGAACCTGAAATGCAGACCTCTGAATAAGTGCTAAAATCTGTGTAAGCCCAAGCATTATATGCTCATTAATTTATAAAATTGGAGTACTGTAAGATCATTTCTTACAGAATTTGTCAAAGGAAGCAGGGATCTAGGTATCATCTCATGTCTGAGCTGGTGGAAAAAGTTACCTCAACTACCAAACTGTCTGAATCATTTTGGGATTTTTATGTAATGGCTACAGTAAGCTTGTTGGTTTGTGATGGTATGTTTAAAGGTGTGCTGTCAGCTCACATTTGCTTTTTTAAAGACACATATATTCAGAAGCCTTTTCCCGTGGGTGCTTAACTGTATAAGCCACATTCATCCCTGTGATACTTGAAATTTTCTTGGCATTAAATAATTAAAATTTTGTGCTAGATTTAGTCTGGCCAAGCAGAGCATACTGTGGGCAGCTGTTTGGCTGAAAAGTTTGCTTTCATACTGTCCAAGATAGTTACTTATAATTTACAAACAAGTGGAAGGTTATGAACTTTCTATTTGCTGTAATACATTTAATTTTGGCTCCAAAAGGAATTAAGTTAAAATTAAATTTTAGTAAGATATGGACCTACTGTCTGTCTTAAATAGGCTGGACAGACTTGAGTGAAAACCTGCATGTATAAACTGTGTACCATTAGCAAAAATCAATTATTGGCACTTTTTGTGAACTTTTTTTGGTGAACCAGAATGTTTTGAGTATTTTAGGAGAGATTTCTTGGAGGCAGGTGTAGAAAAGGCAACAGAAGGTTACAGAAATGTTGATAATGTGCCATGGATGGAGATAGAAGGCAATTGTCTCTCAGGAAGTGGCTCAAGCTTGTCTAATTATGTTTTTACAGCACTCCTAAAAGTTGAAACATGGCTGGAAACCAGACTACTCTGTATACATATCCTTATATTGACTACATTTCACATTAAATAATGAGTGAATACTTTATATACTCCAAACTTTATGCACTCTAAATGCTATGTGTTGTCATCTGTAGGGCAATTTATAGACTTAGGAGCAAAAGAAAGGAGCCACCTGATAATATTGAGAAGTTTGTGTCCTTTTAGTAACATAATACTTGAATAGCATTTAGTAATACCTCTAGAAAAGAGACTTTCATATCTGAAGGTGCAAAAATAGGAATACTTTGTTTCTGACGTTCAGAGATGTAACTAATAAATGTATGCTTTCCTGCATTTTCTGGGTTTTTGCCTCCCTCTTGCAACTTTTGTTTGACTTCAAGCTCCAGCTCTTCAAATTTCTCTGTTGCTTTCCTGCCTTTGCTGTGTCTAGAATTTAATTGCTGTAGTCTGGTCTCCATTTCTCATTCAGAGTGAGATGGCAGTTGAGAAAGGCCAACTACTGGCAATCCCTGCCAGAGTTGTTCTGCCTCTGCCTCCAGTTCCTCTTGCTATATGGGTTTGCATTAGGCTGTGGATGGTGATATGACAGCAACTGTCATATCAGTGCAAACAAGTTCAATTCCCTGGATCTGCACCAAAACAGAAAGAGCTGTGGGAAAATATAGACTGCTTATATGATGCCTGCCTAAACGAAAATGCATTATATATGTCATTATTATATAGTTGCATGAAGGCAGAGGTGAAAAAGAGGAAAAAATACTATCCAGTTCACTTCTGCTTTGAATGATAAAAAAAAGTAGTAGCTCATTGGGGTTTTATGAGGAAATATAATACAAAATAAAGGTAAACCACACAGAGTACACAAAGTCTATTAATACTGAAGAGATCTACATTAGTCCTATAGTCTTTAATTAGCAAACACTGTACTGAAACATAAAATAATCAATTAAAAACATTTAGCGGTTGAGCTACTTGCAGTGAATTTTCAATTGCTAGCAGAAACTATAACAGTCTCAAAAGAAGTCCTTATATTTGATCTCTGTTGAAATCAGAGTGACAAAGTGTTGTGTACTGCACCACATATTAAGCAAGGCAATAAAGCCTAAATTACAGAACTGACTGCTGCTAGTCCCTGCCAAGACTAGTAGTGTGGTCATTGATGTAATAGACTAACACAACACCTTCCATATCGCAACTGAACTTGAACGACCAGGTCTTTAGTTCAGGGGCAGCTTTAGTCCAGTCTTGGGTCTGACATATGTTTCCTACGAGGACAAGCTGAGAGACCTGGGACTATTTAGCCTAGAGAAGAGAAGGCTCAGCGGGATCTTATCGGCGTATATAAATGCTTGAAGGGAGGATGCTAAGACAATGAAGCCAAGCTGTTTTAAGTGGTGCCCAGTGACAGGGCAAGAGGTCATGGGCACAAACTGAAACAGAAGAGGGTCCGTCTGAAGATCAGGAGACACTTTTTCACTGTGAGGGTAACTGAGCAGTGGCACAGGTTGCCCAGAGACATTGTGGACTCTCCCTCCTTGGAGATACTCAAAAGCCATCTGGACATGGTCTTGGGCAACTGGCTTTAGGTGGTCCTGCTTGAGCAGTGAGGTCAGACAAGATGACCTCCAGAGGTCTCTTCCAACCCCAACCAATCTGTGATCCTGTTGTTTACCTATCAAAGTGTATCTCATCAATAATTTCTCCAAGTGGTGGAAGAGAAACAAAGGGAAGTTTAAGATGAAAGCTTAAAAAAACCTACCTCACTGATTATGATACAATTTTAGGGAAATTCATGTTGACATGTAACAGTGATCAATTCTAGTTTGAGTTTTGATGAGTGACCAGTCTGGCTAAGTGGCCAACTTTCTTCTTATTTGAAAGCTCTGTCTTGCTTTATGCAAAATGTGAATGTTGACTAGTTAAGAAGTGATCAGCCCTGTCTTATCTCTAATATGCTCCTATGCTTTCTAAAAAGCCATATTCTCTGTGGGTAGTGAAAATATTGCTGTCAGGGCCAGCAGAGGTACTAAAAGTGATGTGGTCATAGAAACAACTTTGTTTCCTTTATAAAGAGTTGGTTTTATCTTTGGGGTGGGCATAGGGTCAAGGCACGGCCAGAATGCTGGCCATGCTCTGTCTAGCCTATGAACAGATGGACCATGAAGGGCAACCCACTACCTTTTGTGTGTATCACATTATATACAGATAAGTACTTGCTAATCAAGAACTACCAGACATCTTATGTCCTACCTGTCACATTAAAGAAAATGCATATCCAGAAAGTATAGTTACCTGCAATTTAGAAGACATGCTAAGTTTGTGGTTTATGGGAGTTGGACTAGATGATCTCTAGAGGTCCCTTCCAACTCTGTCAAATCTGTGAATCCGTGATGTTTATAATTAATGGATGGTGTCAAAGTGAGAGAGAAATATTGCTTTCTTTCACCCTACTGTCGGAAACAACTGGACTGGCTCATTCATAGGTACGTAAGTTACTTAAAATTAATTGTAGCATAACCCGCACCAGTGCAGTAGTTAAGAATTCTAAGAAAGAACAAAGTCTCGTAAGATCTCACAAGTTTCTCCTGTAGCAGCTCCATGCACCAGACCTTGTGTTTACTGCCTGTTTTAACCACATAAATCAATCATAATTGAACCAGGGAAAATTCGAAGAAAAATTCGGTTCTTCCTGTATATTTATATTCTATATTTTATACTGCTTTTTCATTTCTTTGTGAACATTATTTGCTAATGTATTAGAACTGAAGGCTAATAATGTAAACTTTAGAGTTTCGCCAGCAAGTCATGGCTGTAGAAAATTCTGGATCACTATACTCTATCATGGCAGCATCGCTCCATTGCTCATTTTAGATCAGTAAAAGGTATTTTGGAATCTTAGCCAATCAATAGCTCTACACAATTCAGTATACTTAATCTAATAGCTACTGTATTTAGCTGAGTACTTGTGTAAAATTTACAATTGAATATATTTCTTTCCCTCTTTAAAGAAACACTGGTATAGAGATGGTACATAGTTTTGAGCATTTTTATTATGTATTATGTATATTACACATTAGCAAAACTTCTACCAAACAATTAATGAGTTGGATTTTTGCAGGCTTTCTAACACATTTGAGGCTCACTTTTCTTGTCAGCCTGGAGAAAAATAGTCTTTTCTTTTATAAAATTTCAGTAATATTTTGAGAAATCTGAAAAGTAAAAGCTACTCAGGTGTGATTTTATGTTAACATTGTCTCTTGTACAGCATATCTCAAGGCCACATTTAGCAGGTGTGAAAACCTGGCAAGAAAATAAAGAATGACAATGTATTTTAAATACCAAAAAGACTTTGTGGCAAAGCAGGAAACACAGTGACCTTGTCATTTTAACTGACTACTCCACACAGATCCTAAACAAGTACAATTACACAGACCCTAAAAGTGTGCAATTGTAGTCACTGAATAGTTTTAACATTTAACATTACTAATTTACAGATTGTTTAGTTCTCTGAAACTACAGAATCACAGAATGTTTCAGGTTAGAAGGGACCTCTGGAGATCATCTAATCCAATGCCCCTGCTCAAAACAGAGTCAGCCAGAGGAGATTGCTCAGGGCTGTGTCCTATCAGATTTTTAATACTTCCAAGAATGAAGATCCCAGAACCTCTCTCAGCAACTTGTTCCCGTGTTCAACACCCTTTTTTATCAACTTTCCTATAAAATAACATTTGATGCTGTTTGGAAAGAAGGTAGGAAATGGAGTGCCAAAACCTCCTGAGCTCTTGTTGGTTCAAAGTATCCTGAAGGTTTGGGGTTTTTTTGTTTCATTTTGTGCTTTTTGCAAATTTCAGAGGAAACAAACACATGACTATTTAGTGTGGGATTTCCCAGCACATCATGAGTCACATATATGGCATAAAAATACAGCAAGGAGACTCTTACTGGCAATTAGTTTCTTAGCAAAGTGTCAGCTAGGAACAATTTAGCATCCCCCATGAAACACTGAGGTTAAATCTACATGAGCAACAGCGCCAACGAAAAAGTATGGATGTGCAAAGCAAAATAATTAGTGGACTTGGCACCACATTTTCAAGGTTTTAAAAGTTTGAACTAGTTCTAGGCTGGCCCTCATTAACTGAATGATGATTTGCTTCAGGAGAGCATTAAGCTTGTTACCGAAGTGCATTTCAAGTTTAGTTTTGTCCTAAAAGAATCCATTTCATGTGTCCCAAG
>KZ506003.1:118003-181481 GCA_002844005.1 Limosa lapponica baueri
TCATAGAAGACCACAAGAGGTTTTACACTCATAAAGGCATCTTTTATTAAAATGCAAATTAGAATAATTCACTTTTCACAGAAAAAAAAAAGTGGGTAAGACAGAACAAAAATGAGAGATTTACATGAAAATCTTTTTTGACCACTGTGTCCCGGCAAGGAAGGTCCTCATTTCAGTACTTTCAGTGACTTTCAGCAATCTCTGGTCTCATCCCTAGGAAATATTTCTTTCTGTCACCACAAAGGCCTGGCCCTGCCTGACTGCCCCTTGCTCATCTCACTGGACTTTCCCAAGCTCTCACCTTTAATGACCTCTTTCTTGCTTTTCTGTGTTGCATCTTGCAGTCTCAGGTAGAGCAATTACACTACAGCAGCAATGTGACTGGTAAAGAAAAGAATTATGTTCTCAGAATGGATATTGGTGAACAACTCCTCATCTCATCCCTGTGACTTTAATTTTAAAAGGAACATACCAAAAAAATTACAAACTAATAAAAAAAATCAGTCTGGCATAGTGACATTCTAGAGTCTTTCCTCTGGACGTGAAATGCAGAGTAGCCACTAACTTGGTAGTTGAGCAGAACTGTAAATTATTGTTGTAGCATTTCATAAGAGTGTCAGCCATCCATCAGGACCCATTGCCCTCTGTTGTGCAAAGAATGAGCTCAGAGCTGGTCCCTGTCTCAAAGAATTTAAAATCTATGCTTGAAAGAAGTGACATCAGTGAAGACAGATGAATGAAACCCAACAAAGTAACAAAACAAACCAGTAGATTAGGTAGTTATTTCAGCATATGAAATAGTCAAGTATAGAAAAGTCTCTTCTCATGAAAGATTTCTTCTATTTTTCACACTTCCAATGAAGAGATTTTAAAGTCCTTCAAACTGGATCAGTCAAATAAACTTGAGGTAATATAGTTCTTACACAGCTGAGAAAGCTGTGTATAATTCTATTAAACACTTGCAAAAATACTCAAATAATTGCCTTATTTAAAGCCATCACATACGTGGTATAAAGATGCATTTATAATCCCCAAAAAGCAGCTGATCAGCAAAGGTTCCCATTTGCAAGGCTAGAAAAAGTTTACAAAGCCAGAAAAAGTCTGCAAAGCTTGAAAAACAAAGCAAGAGAGGGCACCTCGTAAGCCATGGTGACTGTTCCTGCTTTCATCTCTGCTTACGGATTCATTATTGGGAGCACAAAGGGAGGAGAAGGAATGTGCAGGAGATTCAGGATTCATGCAGTCAGGATGTTGCAGTCAGGAAACAAAATAAACCCCAAAAAAACAAAGCAGAAGTAATTACCCATAAGGCAACTGAGATCTAACACCTAGTGACATCTAACATCAGTGACAAGAAGTGCTGGCAAGCAGAGTATGCAAGCAAGGCCTTAGCATTTAACACAGGAGTTGGCAAACAAGGCTTTCAGTGCAATTAGCATGGTGATGCTCACGACAGAGCCCTTGATCCAAAAAGGAGGGCGAACAAATCTATTTGAGGCTTTAGGAAGTGCTGAGTGTTCCTCCCTAATGCTTGTGGCAGATACCTTGGGAAGATATACTCTAGCTGAGCTGCTGAACGACCAGGTGAAGGGATTGGTGGAGGATGTAAGCAAGTCATATGACATCAGGGATGTCAAGTCAGAGGTGGCAAAGGTCTTACGGACATGGTTTTATCCCCTTGGTTATCTCTTTGTAGAACAAGGACTGCTGGGATGGGGCACAAGTCAGATTACAAAGCTGAGCAAGAGCATATCTGTCAACAGCCTTGCTACTTTAACAAGAAGGACCTTAAACTATGTTTTTTGGGGATTGGAGATCAAAGCAAAAAGACAAAGGGAAGAACAGTGCACTGCAGGTTGAACAGGAGTCAGCAATGTACCATTGCAGCAGTGAAGGCTTATTGCATACAGGCCATATTAGCAAAGTGCAGCCAGTTGGTCAAAGGAAATTATTATCCCTATCTAATTGGCTCTTCTGAGACTGCATGTGGAGAACTGTGTCGAGTTTTGCATTTCCCTGTGCAAGAAAGTCCTCCAGCAGAGGAATTACAAGATTATTAAAGAGCACGTATGAGAGGAGGCCAAAGAATTTGACTTTCTTCAACTTGAAGAGAAGGCTAAGGTATGACCTGATACTGTCTTCAGCTACCTAACAGGTGGTTAAAGAAAGGACAGAGCCATATTCTTCTTGAACATTGTGAAAGAACAGAAGGTCATGGACATTCCAGCAGGGTAAATTCCAGGTAGTTGCAAGGAAAACTTTTTCACCACAAGGGTGATCAAACACTGGAACAGGTTTCCTGGGAAAGCTGCCAAACTACCCTTGGTGATATCTGAAATTTGAGAAACAACCTGATCTGAATTCAAAGTCAGTCCTGTTTTGAGCACAGATTTGACCCCCAGTGTCCATTCCAACATTTTATTTTGCATTAAACCACCATTGAATTAAAATCAGAAAGGGCTAGGCAGTTGTGTGAAATAAGACAATTTCCTTCTTTTTACTTCTCTTCATAGTACCTGTTTTCAGTTTTCTGTTGCCTGATAATCAAACTTGAAATAAAATACTTTGAAAAATGAACAATTTTATTAAATCCTAATTAAAAATACTGTGGAAGGGAGACGGGAATAGGAAAAATGTAGGAGTTGAAATAGTATCCTGATGCTTTCATACTTGAACACAGATAAAACTGTCCTCAAAGTAGCTTTAATTCATCATTAATTTCATGGAAGGCTTTTGAAATAATCTACATCTATTTCCTTCTGAGCTGCAGCAATGAAGGAGCTGATTTCATAGTTGCCATGACCACACCTCACATTAAGTAGAGATGGCCATGTTATTTTTTAAAATGTGCTCCTAATATTGCATCACTTTGATTCTTCCTTCTATTATTTTCCATATTACTTTTCTCATCCAGGGTTCATTCTAAGTTCTTCTACGTTCTTGCTGGATATTTTATATCTTTGATAGGCTATTTTCCTGCTTCAATTATTTTTAGACTTCCTTGTACATCCCTACTGACCTTTTTTATTCTTTCAGTATTTATTGCTATATGACGTGCATAACCTTTAGACATACGTTAATTTAGCTTTAAACACTTTCTATTCCCTTCCCTGATTTTCATTGTGTTATTATTCCTCCCAGCTTGCCCTGAGAATTTCAGCTTTTTTGGGGTGGGAATTCAGTTATACACTTCATGCAAATTCTTCAGATTCAAAGTGCTATACTTAACCTAATCCTACTCATTTCACTAATGCTTAGAAACATATATACTCAAATCAGTCTTTTTTTTTTTTTAACATTTTTCAAACTGTAGGCAAGGGTTGTTGCTTTAGTTTTCATAGATGTTAATCCACTTGAAAATTTAATTTCTATAAGGTACAAATGGTGGTGTCCCTATCTCAGCTCTAAGCCCAAGTCCTATCATAAGACAATTAATTATATCAGTAATACCTGTTATATTGTTTGATTTGTAATCATGTAGCCCTGCAATACAGTATTGCCGTTGTTAGTAACAGGCCATAATCTTTGTACCGTGTTTGCGGGGTTTCAGGACTGAAACAACTGATCTGGCTCGGCTATTCCTGACTTGCCTGCAGCTTTGTTTCACTTGGTTTAGCAGCGACAGTGATTTCTCAAAAAGACCGGGTGTAGCGATCCTGACGGGAAGACCATCGTACATTGAGGAGTTAGTGATCCACGTAACAGTTAACTGGAGTGGGTGCGGGCATGTGCTGTGCCGTGCTTTCATGCACGTACGGCATGGCTTTCAGGCCTGTGCTGTGCTGCATGGCTGCCCGGGCGGCAGGATGCATGTAACCGGCTAATTGTAACAGAGGAGCCTGTGGGCAGCTCCCACTCAGCTGATACATCACCTGCATGTCCTTGCCTTCATCTAGAAGTGCAGCAAGAAGTTCTCATGTGGACATTCTTTTCATCTGATGGTAAAAATAACTAATAGAGTTGCTTCCCTTTGAGAAAGTCCTGTAAGAGTTGAAATGACCAAAATGAGGTAACATATCCATGGACGGGACCTTAATGGCATGCTCTGCCCCGGCTGGAGCCCATTTGATGCCACACAGCTTCAAGTTCCCAGCATCTGAAGCGATGTAAAATTATCTGTCCTATCCTCTTTTGTTTACAGTGTTAGCTCCAGTAAGGACTATTTTAAGAGATACTTTGCAAAATTCAAGTGTCTTTCTTACTTCGATCAGAATGAACCAACACCCCCTTGAGGCAACACACCAGAAGCATACGGCTCATTAATTTTGCTTTTGTTTATCTTTGTATATTACGACCACAGTTTTATATAGATAGCTGTAACAAGCAGTTGCTCAGTGTAGAATGAGGTATTTATGACTTTAACGTAATGACATAAAGCAGAGAAATGCAGGCCTGGTATAACTGCAGAGGCCCTTAGAAGTGGAGGCATGGGATGCAGAATAGGGTAGTACAGGCCTGGGGTGATAAAAGATAAGGCACAAAATTACCACTGGAAGCCTCGTGGATATAAACAACTTACCCATGGTCAGCAAAAGAAATGGAGATTTGGAGCTGGTAAAAAAATATAGTTTTAGGGGTAACAGAACAAAGAAATAATATCTAACGAACAGGAAAACCACTATATATGTACAGATATATATATATACAGTGAGTTTGGATATAACATGAGGCTGCAAATCAATGAAGAAAGAAAAAGATATAAAAGCGCGTTACTAAACATACAAAACTGTCCCTGAGTGGATCCTAGACTTAGGAAGAAGAAGCCAACGACATCATGCTCCTCCTGGCAAAGTACTCCACATGCTGGACAAATCCCATAAAACTCCACCCAAGATGAAACCACCAATCTTAGGGCCCCGAAGAGCAGGGGAAGGGGGAGCAACTGAGAAGTGTGTGTAGAGGAATTGTAATCGAATTGTTATTCCTTCTTTTCTGTAACAATTAGATCTGGGTTAATTATCGTTAGACTCATAAGATTTCAATTATACTAACAATTAATTCTTGGCTTTACTTATACATAAGGTATGCTTCCTCTTTGACTGTAAACAAGGTTTTGAGTGTAACAGAAGTATGCATTTTACCTGTCTCAATTTTCAGTAAAACTTATTTGCCAAAACTGGCTATGCATCAGTAAATAGGCACACCTTTTCATTGTAGACATGTTTTAGGCAGCGTCCCCCATGTTTAAACTGTGTGCAATGTAAGTTAACAGGAAACATTTCAGGCTTTTTTCTTTTTTGTTGTTGTTGTTCTTTAAGTGTGTATTTAAGTGCTTCTGTTGCCACTGAGCTACACCGCATCTCCTCTCTCTAGGGAGGCAAACGGTGTCAAAACATACTTCCAAAATGGCAATATTCTATTACAAAAAACCGCAACAGTTTAGTACAAAACTGCAGCAGTCTAGTACAGAGAGTACTGTTACACAGTACTAGTGTTGAATTAGACTTGTGAGCGAATAATACGTGAAATGAGAAAAATCTACGCAAATGTATTTACACTTCAGATGTACACAAAATGTTAAGAAAAAAATTCCTCTAACGCTACAGGTCACGTCCTGGAGTGCTGTAGCAGAATATTTCATACATTTCTTGTGGTGCAAAACTGCCTGTCAGGGTAACTGGCCACTGGATATAAAGAAAGGTTCATAGCCCAACAGACACGTTCTTTTCCTACTCCCTCTCTATGGCCAACAAATAAAGCATTTTGAGAATGTCTTCAGTGACTCCCCTTGCAGTCCTTGGCCACCAGGACACAGCGAAATCCATAGATAGACTGATGAGAGGAGTCACAGCAACATAGACTGACAAATGGTCAATGAAGTCTTTTTGGTTTTTTCTTTCCCTGGCCCTTGTGGCTGAGCAATACTTGGCATGCAGCTTTGGCTCCAGTACTATTGCTTCTTCTGATAAATGTTTTTGATTTTTATTATATACTTGGAGGTTTGGTCCTCTGTCAAATTTGTGCTATCACTTAATTTCTTACTTATTCTCCAAAAACAAGTTATCATTTCCCTTGTCTTTATTACCCTTTTGGGTATATAAAGTCCAAACATGGCATGTGTGTGTTTGAATGTGTATTTATACATATAAGTATATAGTTACATGTTGTAAAAACAGAGAAGAGAACAGATATTAAAACGTTTAATGTATATAAATATATAAGCATGTAGAACGCATGTGTGTGTATTTATATATATGAAAATATATGCAAGTGTCCATACACAAACAAATGTTCACATATAAAAATCCAGTCCTACAGAATAACATTTCTTAATTTAACAGGCAATACAAAAATTAGGAAAACATGCTATGTTTGTGATATGTTCTTTTGAACAGCCAACATTTGAAACATGAATTCTCAGCCAGTTACTCTGTTTCCAAATATCTCCCAGCCTCCCAGTCTCATGTGTTCGTTTTCGTATGCTACCCATATATCTACTAACTCATTCAACTTCAATTAAATCAATTATAAATCCCCACAGTGCCCTAATTAGTAAAATATACTTAACCAAATCTATCAATAATTATTTTGAACATCTCATAATATCACAGCTAGAAAAACACTCAAGTGAAAACTAATTAATTGCTATCAACAAAATAAAGAGATTCTTACATCTCAAATACCATCACACACACATAATTAGGCAATAAATTTTAAATGGGTAAATTACATGGTGGGAAAAAAAATCTCAAAAAAAAATTATTACCGGTGAAAACACTTTTACTCTGCTAACTTCTTGCTCTGCATTTTCTGATCCCAAGGCATTGTACTTACCACACATCTATATGTCATAGTTTACTAAAGTGAGAAGAAAGATAGTTCAGAAATCTCTTTCTTTTACAGTTAAATAAAGAACCATTACGACAAAGCAGGTAGTAATATAGAAAAAAACAATAGACAAAACAATAATAGCTGCAATTGGTGCAATTGTGCAGGCATTGTGTGATGTTTTTGCAGGAAAGATTTGGGCATGTGAGCCAGAAGTTCTCCATCACTGGCAATGTGAGAGAGGGTTTGGCGACTAGGAAGACTTGTCAGTTGTGATTTTTCTTACAGACAGTGTGAAAGCAATTGATTGTATCAGCTGAGAGCACTGAAGGGGTTTAAATATGTCCTGATCTTACATGAAGGAGTGTTTTCTAGTGATTATGGTGCAAACAAAGGCTAGTGAATTAAACTGCATATTTTTGTAGGATTGTGATTAACGAGAAATAGAATTTATCACTATTAGAAATGTTCACCATAAGAATAGGTAGGTTAAGAAATGTTCAGGCTTCTTTGTGAGACTCAGAGTGATTTCAGTCAAGTTAATACAGACCTTAACATATTTGAACACTATTAAACCAGAATGTTCCTTAAATTATTATTTTTATGTCCACATCTCTTAAAGTTCCTTACTAGTCTTCCTGGTTCCATTAACATTACCTGCTGAGGGCATAAAAATCTTTTGCCCAAAGATAAATCACAGATCTATATTCTCTGGCCCCAGTGATTTAACTGAGGAGGAAAGAGGAGGGAGAGGGGAGAGAACATTTCTTTCAGAAGTAGAATGAAGTAATCTTCATTTAAAGAAATGTTTCTATCTCCAAGCCCTGAAAAATCCAGTGCCTTCCAGTTCCAGTATATCCTTTGGTCTACTGCCACATCTGCCTGGTGAAAAATCCCTTTTTCCATTAAACCTATTCCTGCCAAGAGACAACAGGCTACAGCCGACTGTCTTAATGCAGATGATGTGTAGGGAGATTCTGAAATATTGATCAAAGGTCCAATAATTACATTTTCTAGCTTAATTCAAACTTGCTTTTCTTCTTCCACTATTATATCCTGGTTTTGTTTTTTTTTTCTAATTTAATTTTGCTAATTACCATTCTCTTTTAATCTCAATTAAACTTGCAACCTTTTCCCACCTGAACACCCAGCAGATGAATTACGCCATTGAACACCAACTTAGTTACTTATCTGGGAATGAATTCTGTCACCACGTTGTGCAAAAGAACCATACAATGTGACATTTGTATGCAAATTTAATAAAAAATTGACCATAACTCACTCAGGAGCAGAGTACTTGGACAGTGATAATTGCCTAATTAACAAGACTAGTGGAGGAAGATAACATTAAAGATGTACAGTATTGTATTTGAAAATGGACTGATTGGTCCTGGGCTCAGACATATTTCAGATTTCTTTTAATAGCTTCCTGTTTGTCAGTAGTATTCATCTGAGGTGGTGTTAACATTAGAACTAAATATATGGGTACGAAGTTTCAGTCTGAATATGTTACTCATTAGAACTTTTCACCCTTAATTTGAAGGACTGTGCAATAATTTGATTTTATATTTGACAATCTGCAACAATTGAGTTGTCTGATTATTTTAAAATGAGGATACATAGTGAGCTGTTTTTGTTTCCAGTTGCAATAGTTCTGCACTGGAGTGTTACAGCAGATAAACATCATATAGAATGTAATTTGCTCTTTACAGTTTACGACGTTGTCCTCATCCATCTTCAGATGGATGAAATAATGCCATGTCATAGACTTGGTCTTATCAGAAACAATGAAATAAAATTATGATTGTAAAACGTACACCTAATTGATAAAACGCAATTTACAATTTTCACAGTTTAAGCAAATCCCAAAAAGAGTGGCAAGTTTCTTTCCAAGCTTTCTGTGAATACTGACAGGCTAAGACAAAACTTGAGATGAAATGTGAAACAGAGACAACAGCTCACTAAAATGAGATGAGATTTTCTAGTTTAGCAGCATAGAAATATGTTTATTAATATAATCAATAAGGAGTTATATAAAACCTGGAGTAACGAAGAAAAAATTGCAAATGTCACATTTTTTAAGAAAATCAAGAGCCAAATGGAGCATGAGGAATTTTAAGGAATAATGAAAAAAAGAAAGAAAAACAATATAAACATGATGTTAACAAATGCAGTATAGACAATTATATGAAAAAAAATGCACTACTCACACAAATTATGTAAGAATAGTTTTAAAATAAAGAGAGGGGCAAATGCTCCTCAAGTAATTAAAATAGTTCTTTTCTTCTTAATAGTTCGAATTCTAATTGTTTCTAAAAGATCAAATGCAGAACGAATTTTTATGTAGAACATAGAAAAATCAAAAAGATGTAGCAAGCAGGCATTAAACTTATACATTGTCAAGGCTAACATAAAAAAAAATATGTCAAGGCAAATAAATAATTTTGTAGTCAAATCAAAGTCATGATTAAACTGTGTGGCTGAGTTAAAGGCAATATTATTTTAAATAAGTAGTAGGTCAGATAATAAACTACAACCAAGTAATCAGAGCACAGAATCAGAAGTTTGAAAATTTCAATATTTCACCCAGTCCACCCCCCTGTTCAAGGCCAGATTAACTATACCTTGTGTCACTCTTGATAGATGTTCTGCTAACCTGTTCGTAAAGACATCCAGTACTGGAAATGCCAGACAATCCATCCCAGTGCTTCACTATACTTCTTACTATAATATTTTCCTTCATATCTAACCTAAATCTTTCTTGCTGCAATATGCACCCATTAGTTTTTGTCCTATTCATCATGGTCATGAAGAAGAGATTATTCTTTCCTCTCTGCAGTAATCTTTTTTGTTTGTTTTTACATGCTTGAAATCTATTGCCGTATTTCCCATCCTCTTCCCTTCTTGATGCTAAACAACAGAAATTCATTCTATTTTCTCTCATAGATCACATTTTCAAGACCTCTTGATTATTGTCATTGTTCACCACTGCAAGAAATCTATATCTTTCCTGGAATACTGTTTTTCCTTTGCCTTACCAGTAATAGTATTGCCTTGCATCATGTGCTTTGTAGGCCAAACTTCTAGGCCGTAAAGCTTGGAATGGTACTGAGGAAACGGACCACTTTTTGTGCTTTTCTGCATAACGTGGCTAGTTCACAGCTAGCTTGTCCTCCACAAGCCCTAGAAATAATTTTCTGTATAAGTCCTGGACAGTTGTTCCTCTTTTTGTATTTGTTTAACTACTTCTGACTAGAATCATTGCATGTAATGCTACTGAACAGCACCATGGTTTTACACAGAAAATCCTTCTAATGTGTTAGAACATCACTGAATTCAGTGCACGTTTTCTAAATAATGTATAGTACACCATTACAGATATCATCAATACATTAAATAAGGTGCAACTCTGTTACGCTGAATATATTACTACTCCTGAAAGCAGAGCACGTCTCTTTAAGATCTCAGACAGTAGATCTTACATAGCACAGTTCTCCAAACACTTTGTATCCACCTTGTACTGCTTTCACTTAGTTACCCATAAAAATGCATTCTGAAAGAGTGTCAAAAAGCTTTATTTATTCAAGACATAGCTTGTCTACTTTTCCCTTTATCCATAAGGCCTGCAAGCCTCTCACAGGAGGACATCTGACTGGGTTGACATATTTGTACATGACAAATCCCCATTGGCCATTATGTACCTCCTTACTCTGTCCTAAGCATTTCCAAACAGTTTGATTGCTTTGCTCTCCGGCTGATACATAAAGAATCAGGTTATTTAAGTGTACCAGGAAACTGAGAGAAGCATGTGGTCTACTTTAACATGACTGCTACCTAAAAATATCTCAGTCAAGACAGACAACCTCATCTGTGTAGCATTTGGGGTTTAGATCCTAACCAAATTGGCTTGTTTTTTATTACTCAACTTTAAGGAAATTATTTGTTTTTCTCTCATGGTTAAAATGAGCATGATTAAATCTAACTTCTAGTAATTTTTCTACTTTCTTTAATCCCTCTCATGCATAAGGCAAAACTGATGCAAAAATATTTCATAACAAAAGTAGTAACATTATAGGTACATATTATACGGTAGCAAGCCTATTTTATTATTTTCCTGAATTAAGAAAATGGTTAGAATTTTACCAGAGCTGTTAGATTTCAGGGTTACTTAATCAACTGTGGCCATCTTCTAACAACAGACACTTGCATTCTGTCCTGACATTCACTCTCAAAAAGGCTCAGGAAAAATTAAAATATGAAATGCCTCAACATGACCCAGAAAAAGAAAATTTAACATACATTTTAAAGTCTATCTGTTTCAGAGTCTGATGTCATTTTTTTCATGGATCTCAGAGCTGTGACCATAATCGCTGAGCTCTTGTGGTGGAAGAGCTTGTCATAACTCTGCATCCAGGCAAGTTCTTCAGCACTAGATCTGTATATCTATTGCCTTGAAAGACCTGAGATGATGATAATTTGCCTCATGCCTGTCCACAGAAGTCCATCCTTTTTGTATGACATTTATGATCCCATTTATTTATGTATCACACCTTTCCAGCTCTACCTGATTTTGTTCTGATATTAATTTTGAAATATTTATAAGTACATACAATCCTGAAGAGATAGTGGCAAGGATTTGCTTTTTTAAAATTTTAATTTACTGAAATCCTGCATAAAAGGTCATCATCCCTTTAAGAAGTCAGTATTTGCATGTGTTTATTTCTGTAACACACCCTCACAAATCCATCAGTCACAGGCCAGACAGAATATACTCCTGAAATTTTCAGTGCAGCTAGAAAGCTGCTGTTTAAATGAGAGTAGTATATGGTGAAGTTTGCTCCAAGTAAGAGGTCAGTTGTAACTTGTAGTTAAATGGGAGGTTGCCAGGTTGCCTGCAATAAATATTTATTTTCTAATTGTAAGCCTTTAGCTGGCAACTCCAAGGTGAACATCACCCGGAATATGAATTTTGCAGCAATCTACAAGGTGTTAATGTCACTGAAGTTTTATATTAAAGGATTTCTTGACCTTCACTTACAAATTCTTTCCCTGTGACTCACAGTGTACATAGCTCCATAAGCCATCCGCAGAAGAAAATACTAATATCTGTTAAATCTGTCACCACCACCTCATTGTGATTTTTTTTATTTTCCTTTTTTTTTTTTTCCTACCTGTTGCCTACACACATTCAGAGTAAAAATCAAGTTGACGATCAACTAGCCTGGGTCCCAAGACAGCTCTGCTAAATTTTTGAACTGGCATAAACTCCCCAGAGTTATTTATATATGTAACTCCTACTTCAGGGTTTACTTCAGAACGGTGACAAAGTTCTTCTCTGAGATTATGAAGCAATTCACTACTGTGGTAATGGAGAAAATGACTCATCATATGAATGTGATGGACAAACAATATATAGAAAAATTTGAAAAAAATATTTGTAACATTTAACTAGTTGGGATTAAAGCATGAAAAAAAGAAATACAGATCTTAAGGTTGAGGATGAATCTCTCTTAAAAGCAGTATAGCAGTCTTAAAAGCAGCATAGCATGTATCTTGATACTTTGGGGGAGGCAAGGAGTGGACCATGTTTGCACGTTTCAGAATATATCCATTCCAGCAACGTAGTGCAAGCTGTGATTTGGGGCCAGGCTTTTAAGGCCATGTGACCATACCGTCAGCTTGCATCTCTGTCCAGATGGCTTATGCTGTTGAAGTCATTTGTGTCCACTCTGCTCTAGCTGCTTTTCAGTGCAGCAACATGACACCTACAATTTAAACTGACATTTTCATGGGCCTAGTTTAAGCCAGATAGAAATGAGCAATAAAAGAAGACTCACCTCAAACCTATCCCCAGGTATTGGCTAGTGGTGCCCTTCTTCCTTTAAGATTGAATCTACAGCCCCTCAAGCTGTTCCTCTGTTTCTGGGTAGGTTAATCAAAAACCTACCTGGATTCATACATACCATGCACACCTCTTTCCACATACCATTCTTATAAACAAAGTAAGTCAGCTGCCATTGTGCAGTACGCAACTGTTGGCTGCTGTGCCCCTTTCCTTGACTTCATCCAGCTTCTTCTACATGTTCCCACCCCTTTCCCTGCAGCAGCTGCAGCGGCAATCCCAATACGGACTCTTTTTCACTAGGTTAGTGAACTGAAATAGCAGGATTCAGTAGACACAGATGACAGTGCAGTCTATAGCCATTAGGTTGGCTGCATGCGACCTCAGCCTCAGATAAACTCCAAATAATTTCCCCATTAACCAGGCTCTTCCATTCCAGCTGGGTTCCCTCTGCAACAAATAGCTATTAAAAAAGACAGCACATGGACTCAATAGTAAGAATTTTGGCTTTTCCACAGGAAGGAGGGATCATGGCCCAGTGCGGGTTGGGGAAGAGCTTTGCTTCAGCAGCACTGCATGGAAAAAAATGCTGCTGTTTCATACTGAAAGTTAGAAACAGAACATGCGAGAGGAAATGATCTAATGCACTGTACCATGCTAAGGTATCTTCTGTTTCACTGACATTTTCATGAGCTCCATCTCACATACAAATTGCTCCATTAAATGTTCAAGCCACTATCATGCCATTCACAATTTGTTAAATTATGATTCATGCTCAAGACAAACTATAACTGTATTTCTCTAATTATTAAAATAGTAAAATACAACCTTTTCTATTATAAAGAGTAACTTGATCTCTTATTATATAAAGCAGCAAGTAAAAAATCTATTTTATTATAGCTAAGAAAAGTATAAGATACTCAATAGCATTCAAAAAGACACTAATCAGAATCAGTCACAAATCAAATTGATCACTAGAGCCTGAAGCTTCGCTAATCAGGCATTACAAGTTAAATAACCTTTCTCCTTTGCTTTTAATTGATGCTGTTCACTTTCTTTACAGTTAATTAGATAATACATGTGAAAATAAATTTTTGTTAAGGGTAATAACATTAAAATATTTAGTATGTACTAATGAAGAGATCCTGACATGCATGATGAAGAAATACTTTGAAGCAAAGGCAACATAATTTATGACAAAGAATCTACATACACAACGATAGTGTAAAAACTGTAAAAAGAATTTAAGTTTTGCTTGGTGTCTCTTTGTTCTGCCCTCTCCCCCTGCGGTAAGTTGTTAATGAGAGGATTATAACTTCAGAGTCTGCAGTTGTGCCAGAGCACGCAAGCCGTATAAATGGTAGGGCCAAAGACACATCTATCGTTTTGACTTGTTGCAAGGCAGCCAACAGCAATCAGGCTGGGGCACATAGGAGAAGTTGCGAGATTTGGGTTTGCTCAGTCTTAAGAAAAAAAATATATTACTGTTGCCTGGAACTACCTAGTGGGGGGAGGGATATGCTGAACCCAGAGACAGACTCTTCTCAGTGTTGCATAGTGACAGGGTGAGAGACAACAAACAAAGCTGAGACAATTAGAGACCAGGAAAGGTTTTTAAATCACGAGGTTGGCCAGTACCTGTCACAGGTTGCCCAGAAAGGCTGTGAATTCTCCATCCCTGCAGATATTCAAAATGGGGCTCAATGTGGCCCTGAGCTGAGCAACCTGATCTGACATGGTGGTGCTTTGAGCAGGTGGTTGGGCTACAGACCTGCAGGGGTCCCTTGTAACATACCTGTTACTTCCATTCAAGGAAAAGATGACCTTAAGTGCAAAGCTGAGGGTAGCATGATTTTACTTTTTGTGACAGTTAAATTCTCACAGTGCCTATCTCTGTACAAGCAAAAGATAAGGTAATGCTCAGGCTGAAGCTCTTGCTGGGTGATGCAGGAAAGGGAACAGGCACCAGCAGCCTATGGGAAAGTTCAGGAGTCCGGCAGCAAACCACGACCTTTAGCAGCTATTAAGTTGCCCTAGAACAGCATTTCTGCACTTCTACTAAGCTGATGCTTTTCTTTGAACACTGTACTGCAGAGACACCTGCTCAATTAATCTTGCAGAGAGGATATGGGTTTTCTAATTCCTTTAATCTATGGCAGTATCTCTCACCCCAGGCAAATATGCTGTTTATTCTGCTCTCCTTTCCCTTCTAATTTAGGACTTTAAATAATGCCACTCTTGCTGAGATTTTTTTAAAGGCTTTGACAGACAATGAACTATGACTAGTATTGGAAAAATAATACATACGTACAACCAAATTCTGTTTCTTTTTCTAATTTTCTAGAAATAAGATTCTACAATAAGGAAGAAATTAATTAATTGCCTAACATACAGTCTGATGAGAAGCATAAATTTCAAGGGTGAAGTCAGGAAGGGAGGACTGAAATTGTAGGAAATGCCATACTGACATTGTTTTTTTGTATGAATGTGTGTATATTTATGTATATCTGTGTCTATATATTATTTACAGAGATAAAAATGTTTCCCCTCTAGAAACTGCGTTCTGAAAAGGTAGCTATAAACAAAAATATAGCTGCATAATGATGAGAGGCAAAGCAGAGTGGGCAAAGAAGGGAAAACATGAAAACTAAAAAGACTGTCACAAACAATGACAAACCCTAATTCCCAATTTAATATAGTTTCCTTTATCCTTTTCTTTCTACAACAAAATAAAGAGCTATGCAAGAATTTTTGGAAGGCTAAGTTACTGGCTAAAGTTAATGAGATGATAATCAGATTTTAAATTAGAAACTGTCCTCTCAAGAGCAGAGGAGAATCTTGTTTGCAATGAATTTAAATGGTAACTGTGGAAAAAAAAAATCTTACTAGTGTTTGTGCCCCGTCCTCAGGGTGCTCAGGAGCCTCAATTTTAATTTGCTTTAATGGCAGTGGGATATATTAAGTGCTTTGTGGGACTGGATTCTTTCAGTATGATGTGTATAAAACAGAGTAGCTCTGATATAAACAAATTAATTTTCAAGCATCTAAATGACCAGAAAGTCCTAATATAATCAAAGAAACCTGAAAATATCCTACTTCTACTACTAATAATACCTAGGTTTACACATGGTACTGACGCAAAGTAATTTATTCAGGCTCTGGATAGGCAGTGGTTTTTTGCCAGAAGAATAGCTTACAAAATTCTTTGAGTCATTGACTTCTGAGAACGATGCTTGATTCTAGTTAATTATGTGCCCTGAGGGTTAAATTTATCAAACAACTCCTCTGCACCCAGTGGTAGTTATTTCCCATTTAGTAATGTCTTCTCTGATGTTAAGAATTTAAAACAGAATTAATTATTTTGGGACATCATTGATATAAAGACTTGAAAATTGGGAGGATTTTTTTTTTTTATAAATATATATATGGTTTTTACTAGGAGTTTAAGGGTTCAAAATCTGGCTTCATAATTTCTATGCGTTTTAGTTTGAAGTGATTCTTAAGTATGATGAGCTGGAGAATTTCTCCCATAACCTTTGAGGAGGAGAAGATCGTGCCAGAAATACCTATCAACAGAGTTCTATCCGTCCCTTTATGTCCCCATGTATAGAAATAGTATCACAGAAAGAGAACAACTGAGTCAATTAACTTAATCATGCAGACTGCCCACCTAGCCTGTTTCCTCCAGTTTAGATAAGAAAAACTCCCACTCCTTCTAATGCTCATGTAGCAATGCTGTTCCCCAAGTCTGTCTCCAGGCCTTGAATTCAGTCTCAAATCTAGGTATTTCTACCAGATTCTGTAGTTCATGCTGTCATTCATCTGAGCATATTTCTGGAGGAGGAGAAATCAAGGCGGAGAAAGATGCCACACTAATAAAATTAATGACAGATTTTTCTATGTACTCCCTGATTTTATTTTTCTGTATGTACTATAGCTAACCAAGGCTTCATAAGTGGAGAAGAATTCAGAGTTTAGGTGTCTCCTCTCTGCAAAGCTTTACCCAGTCTGGAGATTGCACCAGCTTTCACAATATTGCTGTTACACAGGCAATGGTCACAGTCGTATCTAGACAACCAGTAACTATAGGGATGATATTCAGAAAGATCAAAGGCTTGATGTTGCAATGCCACAGTGATACTGCTAAAAGGTTTTGCAGAAGAATTCTTTAATTCTTTTGCAGAGAATTCTTTAACTCTCCCAAACACGACATTACCACAGGAATCATTATAAAAGCTGACTAAAATGAGGTACCTAGAACACTCTCTGTAAGAAAGCATGCCATAGCATACTGTGGTATGAGACGAGAACGTGTTTTATTTGCAGTGAGATGGTTATCAACACCTCATAGTGTGTTCTTCAATTGTGCTAGAGTGATGCTTGAGAAGAAACATAAAAGTAACAGTGTTTGAAAATGCATTAAGGAGTATTATGTACATATAAACAGCAACTTTAGAGTTATAGGGAGTTTAAGAATGGTGAATGTTGTAACTCCGTTACTACTTTCTCTCCACTGCTAGTCCATCACAAAGTTGAATCTTGATCATGATAGAATAACTAAAAGAAATTTTTAAAAAAGAAAAGCAAAAAGGGCTTTCATAAATAGGAAAAAGGTTGATTGTGCACTTCAGACAGGAGCTGAACATGAATGATTAAATACAGGTACTTTGTCATCAGCATCTACTTATGAAACCTGGGGACATTTTGAGTAAGTCCATGGTTTTAGAAACATTGAATAGAATAAATGTTTTAAGCCATATAATTTCTTTAAAATTTGGTAAGAATCCTACAGCAGGATAACATTCACCATTGAATGCTGTGAGTTTTATCCTGGTGAAAACCAGCAGTCTGCATCTGTGCCACAGTATTGATTTACATTGGCTAAAGCAGTAACTGCATGTCTGTATTCCAGTGCCTTTAAAAAAATGTGAAGTCACATAAATCAGGCAAATTTTGACTCTCTAAGATTCTATAGCTAAGCCTGTAGAAGGCTATTCAGAGGATCTTAGTTACATCCCTATTCAGGGACATGCAACTAACATTTATAAACAAACATTTATAAAAGAATATATTAAATTAAATCACCTGAGGGTTGACAGTGATAATGCTTTTTCTTTGGTTGCCTGTGCTGCAAGGCCATATAGAGGTGAACAACACATTGGTATAAATTTATTCCCATGGAATTTCTAAGCCTCATGATTGAACTATTTCTGCTATGCAGGCTCTCTCACTGTGTTTCTCTGCTTTTGAGAGCTGTATTGAACTTATCACACAGTGACCTGTAAAGAAATAGGGTTTGTAGCAAAAGAGTACTGTTCAAAGAACCCAGTACTTGTGGGAGTCAAACACCAGTTTCCAGATGAAGAAGTCTTCTGCATTATTATCTAATAGTAGGATTGAAGGAGTTACCTGGACTCTGTGGTGGTAGAGCATAGCAATTAGCATGTGTGGGGCTAAGCAACCAGATACTAACATTTTTTCTGACTTTAAAATCTCATTTGGAAACAAACAAACGCAGGAAAGACTGAAAAATGACAGTGTTATTTGGGGATATTCACAGACTAAGAGGAAGATTTAAGTGGGAGGAAAAGGAAGACACATCTGGAACTGATATAGGCCAGCCTCATGGGCAAAGCAAGGCTAATTTCAAAGCTTTATCAAGCTGTTCAGAGCCTTCTCTAGCCCACTTTTGAAATTTCCAAGAATGGTGATTCCATAATTCCTGTGGGTAAACTGTTCCTTAGAAAGTGTGTTGAACCACTCTCACTCTGACAAGTTTTTTCCTTATGCCCAATTAAGGTTTTCCTTTTTGCAAACAGTTACCATTTCATCTTGTCTGTTTGCTGTGCAGCTCTGAGAAGAATCTGTCTCATCTTCTCTGTAGCCCCTGTTTAAGTGCTGCTAGATTCGCCCCCTCCCATTCCTTCTCTTCTCAAGGCTAAAAAAGCCCAGCTAATAGCTTCCACTCCTATTTAATTTTTCTCTTATTTATTCTTCCTTTATTCTTTATTCATGTTCTAGTAATATTGAGTTTCAAAAACACAAGACCCTTTGATTTACAAAGGATAATAAAGTCAAATGTAATAAAAGTTGATTGCTACATTTAAAGATGCACAATAAAAGCACAGGTATTAAAAACATTATATAGAGATTCATTCTTTTATTTTGTACTCTGCGTACCTGTTACACAGTTATTTTTTTCTATGGTTTGTGGAATCAGGAGATTTTAGAAATCAGATTACATCCACCCATTCATTCTGTCAAATGTATACAGGAATAATCCCTTTTAATTTTTATTGTACACTTTTGTTTCTTTCATTAGTTCCCCTAAAAAAAATCCACAAATTCATAAGGTCAGGCAGTCACTGCAATATTTTGTTCCTTTTTTTCCTGTAGTCAACAATAATACACTCCCTGGTTCACATTTCTATCCTAGCATGGAGAGCTTTTTTGAATTTAGCTTTTGCTATCCTTGCTAGTTTGGCAATGCTGCCAGAAAATGCCGCACTACTGTGCAAGCCATACTAATATAGTTATGAAACAGAAGCTCTGTTGTATGGACAATTTCTGTTGAAGGTATTATGTTTTCTTGCTGGACAACTTACCTTTTTTTCGATGGACTTTCTCTCATAACAGGAAAATAAACTTACACACGTCAGCCTTGATCTTGAGACATCAAATATTTGTAGATTTATGCTTATCATCTCCAACTTTGTTGTGAGTTAACCATATTTAAAAAAAACCCCAACATTTCACCTTTTTTCTTATTTTCATTCTTTACATGGTCCTAGTAATTCTGTTGCTCTGCCGCAATTTTCCTCTGGTTTGCAAAACAGAATGGTGAACATTTGCACGGTAATCAATGGCATTATCTGGTTGTGTCTACCACCTAGCTGCTGAGATGATGATTACCATTGTCTCAGTGAGGCACATGTGCTTGAGTCCCACTCTGAACACAGCAAAAGCTGGTCTCTAGGCTTGCTAGACAGTTGCTGGGCTTCACTCACTTCATACAAACACATAATTTGCCCCTAGTGACTATGTCACAGAAGATTCAGACTCTTATGGACTTTATACCGAGTGTCTTTCTGGTCGCAAAGTCTTATACATCCAAAGGAGTGCAGGATCAAAACCATAACTTAATCACTTTGTAACTGTGCATTTCACAGTATTCATTTTGATTTTTTCAAAGTGAAGCTCATTTTATGCTGTACTTGCACTTTTAAAGTTTGAGTTCCATTGAATTATAGTACTTCTTTTTCCAAAATGATTTTGTTAAGGGTGTTTGCACATGACAAGAAATCTAGCGACCATTCATCTTTTGATTTCTATTCTTTATTCTCTTAAAAGACAAGTTAGAAGATAGAATCATGCAAAAAAAAGAGCGATTTCAGAAGTGTGCCCTCTGCTTTATCATCATGAAGGATGTTCTCCACTTGAACTGGTGAACACTAAAAATATTCATCTATCTCAAAACAGAATAATATACAACTGCTGTGTGGTATTTGGTAAACTAATTTTTAAGCTACTACAACAATTAGCAAAGAAAACTGTGAAGCACATGTCTTCTACTGTAGGAATCACTATCTACTGCAGAAGTCAGGATCCAATGGAGCACCATGCAGACTTATCCACATGAAACTCATTACAGCCAAAGTAACTCTCTTCAAAGTAAGTTGTTAAATATGAATGCAGGGCACTATTTATTAGAACTATAAGCATAGTCTTCCCAGAGGCACAGCACTCACAATATCTTCCCAGACTGAGTTTAATTTCTATAAGCTGGAAACCACTTGTTAGCTGTAGTAGGAATATCAATGAAGATGCACCAAAAAACTGAAAAACAAAAACACTTTAAAAAAGATTACCTTCTCCTTGAGAAATTCAATTCATCTGAGTCATCTTTTGCAGGAGTGGGGTTTTGGTACTTATAAACCTCTTGGATCATGAGTCATGCCTGTAACTGACAGCTTAATTCTCACAGGTGAGAAAGTTCCTTCAAGACTCAGTTCCTTGATGTCTCTGTTCCCATTCAGTAGTACTGCAAATGGAAATCTTTACTGTTTTCAGTCCCTCTGCCATCCAGCAACCACTGATGGGGACTGGAAACTATACTTGCTGCCTTTTATAGACACTTTTACTCAAAATGAGGCTGACTCATAAAATCAATGCTTTAAGAGTGCTTTATACAAGTTCCCAAGTTCTTTCAAAAAATTGGTTTTATATTTGGCAGATAATCCTGTTACTGCTTTTTATTTATATAATCATAGCATTTATGAACCTGAGTGATGGAGCAGCACTCAAAAGTGTGGTGCTCTGTGAACACAGAAACAAAGGTGCTCTCTCTGTCAAATACCAAAAAGAGTTACTTTGAAGTGGCACTGCATGCTATGTAACATTTATGAAATAAAAAACAAATCTGTTCATGGAATAATTCTGCTTTTGAGACAGTAAAGTGACTGTTTTCAGTATGCCTGTGCTATTTTTACTTCATTGAAATGGATTGCATAGTTGCAATAATATATGTAAGAGAGCTAGTGAACAGAATAATCATCTGAGCCTTAGTGCTCTTGCTTTGGGTAAAACATGCATGGTCCTTTTTTAGCTTTCTTACATGTCCCTTAGAAATATGGAGTGGATGAGCTTAAACACTACTTTAGAACTTAATGGGAAAACTTAGAATATAGGTGCTTAAATCCAAATAAGCAAACTAGAAACTGTGTTTGATTAGTTGCAAAACACATTGCTTAAATTTTGGAAGTGTGACTCTAATATTTATCTAGGATAAAAGATAAAAATCCTTTTTTCAGATACAAGGCAGGAAAGGGCCTTTGCGGCATTTAAGTTCTTGAGGCACACCAATTTAGCAGGCACTCTCAAATTCCATGGACAGTGCAGAATCAGGCAGGAATAGTTGTCTCATTTGAAATCATAGCTAGTGGTGAATATCTCCTGTATAACACTTTTAAATGAATATTTTAAATTCCCTACTGTTGTCCTTAGTCAACATGGTATTATACAGAGGGGTTTGCATGTTACCTATATTATTTAGGTTTTACAGTCAAGAGAACAGTGCTAATTGATGAGAGATTGAGAAACCAAGCAAGAACCATGTAGTGAGCAGGTTTTCAGCAAGGGAGGTAAAAATACAGATCCTGCTGCTTAGTAGATTGTTAAAAGAGGATACGCAGACAAAATTAGCACAGACATAAGCAAAGTATGTTAAATTGCATCACTGAATACCAGTGAAAATCTATCAAAGCCTTGGTGGTAATATTTGACTGTCTGTAACAGGAATTTGCCCTGAATGTCGCTGGGACTCCAATGAGATGTAAAGTCACATTCATTTGAGTCAGGCTGTCGTGAATGAAGCTCAGTTTGTCTGTGGCAAATAGTCACTGCTGAAAGTCTTTAAAACTTTTAAGAAGGATGGTACAGAGTTGGAAATGTGGACTACAATGTAAGGTATTTATTCTAACATTTGAAATTCCTTTTTTTGCTTTTCCTTTAAGAGAGAATAAAGTAAATCTCAGTGTTTCACAAACTTTTTGTGTCCTAGTAAAGACAGTCAAAGATTTTCTTTATCTTAGGAGAAAGAAGAAAAACCAGTTGAACTGGAGTAGCATTCCATAAAATTTAATTTGTCACGGGAATACTGTTGTGCTTCCTGAAAGACCAAGCAAAAGGAACTTGCAATGAGAAGACAAAAAGACAGCAAACAGGGGACAGAAGGTATATTTTTTAATCTCACTGCTAAAGACAAGAAGGCAAACCACATAGTATTACTGGACAATAAAAGATGGAGAAAAATTCTTCCAATATTATGTTGTTTCTAATACCTGCTTTTTAGTCACAGATTCACATTCCCATTGTATAAGAGGCACTATTTCCTGGTTAAGGCAGACTTTTTAAACAGAAGGCAGAAGAGTGAGCTAAAGAAAAAATCATTTGACCAGAGAAACAGACATTGGACAAGGGACAGAAAAAGAATACTAAATCTCACATTATCAGGTGCCAGGCAATACTGTCTGCACATTTCATCAGAAACTCCCTAATTCTTGTATTGTGAAAAATAGAAAACCTGATACAAATCTCTCTAGGACACTTAGATATCCTCTTTCTCCTCATTCTTTTCTTTCTCAAGGACATGTCTTGGTATACAACCATGAAGTCTTAATTGTACTACAGTGTCTCAGAGAATTCCAGGAAATGTTTGCTCTATTGCACCCATCTGTTCTCCTGGAGTTATTGCCAGAGAAAAAAATTCTTCCCCACCCTCCCAAAGTGGTTATAATGCCTAATTGTCCTACTATTTTGTTCATCAGTTAAACCTAATTTCAGGTGCTAACATCATTTCTGGCCTGTATGACAGCCTGTATTAACAGGCTTGATTTTGACATGCATCTTTGGTGGTATTAACAGATCATTTCCTTTTGATCAATTTAATTTCTCAGTCTGTGGTGTTTGTTGACTTGTAAGGAGTTCTGCATGGTGGCATGTGTGTGCTTTTTCTTCCTGGCACAAACCGGAGTTCAGACTTCTGTAGAGCAGCCCTGAGTAATCCCTACTTGTTAGCAGGACAACAAAAAGAAATCCTGGGGATGAACGCTTAGAAGAGGCTGGAAAGCAGTGAGGAAAGTTTGAACATTTCTGCAAGTGTATAGGAACTATAGGCAAGCAGATTTAGCTGAGGTGATTGTGCAAAACTATGATGCAGTCCAGCGATCCGTGACTGAATAATATGCTGGGATCCAGAGAGAGAGAAAGCACATTTGAGAAAGTGGTGGAGAAGGAAGAAGAAGAAAAAGAGAACAAGCAGATACAGCCAATGTGAAAAATATGGGCACAGGTGTTCAAAATATTATCCTTCTTTGTCCTTGGAGTTTCCTTAAAAAAAAAAAAGTGGCATCCATAGAGTAGGAAGATCATTTAATATATGATTTTATTTAAGCCCTTTTCTTTTTCTGGAATGCTATGTTATCTTGTTTTTTTTTTTTTTGGGGTGGGGTGGGGATTTTTTTGATTGTTTTTGTTTTGTTTTTACTCTTTGACCTTTTTCAATAACACATAGAGAAGGTTGCAAGGGGAGAAAAAATAAAGAGGACCTCTTGGTTTTGGAAAAGTAGCATAGATCTGTTTGGAACAGAAAGAGAAAATCATTAGCAGGTGAGTGGTTGTCTTTTCACTTCTTTGCCATGTTTGTTCACTGCTTTGCCCTGTCCTTTTGCTTCTTTGCCATGTGCTTTCTTCTTTGCAGGTTGGGAGAAAAATGAATGTAACGACAAGGCTGCGCCCTGCTTGCATTCTCTTCGGCGGTGTGCCAGTTTGTTTTGAACTAAGTACTGTCCTTAGAAGTCTGTTATTTTGTTCTTTGATTGCCTCAACACTGTTCAAGTTGGTTTTTTTTTCCCCCAGTTTGCTCAGATGTTGCCTTTGTTTGGATCACCTTTAATAACCTTCTTAAATGCTTGGCATCCTCTAGAAGTCTAGATCTAGAATCCAACCTTTGGCTTTTATCCCTTCTTTAAATATATGTTTAGAAGTTTATTTTTACATTCATTTGTTTTTCATTCATCTCCTTATTAAGGCTATTTAATTCAAAGATTTTCAGTACACTTCAGATTTTCTTTGTTATGGGATATAAGCCACATTCCCTGCTGCATTTCCGCAAAGAGTTTTTGGCCTTTGAAGCTGCAGTTCAGAATAAGGTTATCAGGCATCTCCTGTTTTGGGATGCAGAAGTTGTATTCCATCCATGCCTATGACATCTAGGTAGTCTACCATGTCCATGTCCACCGGATCAGGTGGTGCTGTTGCTGAGTGTTAATAGTCTAATTTAATTATTTAGAGTTGTTGGTGTTGGGCAGTTTGTTCTGGGTACAGCCAAGAGGATGAACTTTGTGATGGTAATTAGGATACCTGCTCTGTCCTAATGTCCCAAAGGCAGGTCAAAGTATCTTAAGAGCTGCCCCAATTTGTACTAACTGATAAATACTTTCTGAAAGAAAATATCTGAAACCACCTAAGGCTGTTTATCCTCTCATCTACCCCTCCTTATCTCCATAGCTACTTCTGCTAAGGAGCATAGGGGATGCTGGAATTTGGCTGTCAGCACACCAGCTACGTCAGGACTGCCTTCTTTTGGGGTATGAAGACAGAATGGAAGAAAATTTAAGCATATTATTGGCAATCCCTGTTTGTTTTGCACTATGAACTGTTCCAAAGGATAGTATTTGGCATGGGTGCAGATGATAAGGGAGAAAATGGGTTGATTTGTAATACATTTGTAATACATTTTGAGATGCTTATATATTATTTCTCTAAGTTACTGCCCAAGTAAGCAAGGACTGAAATGGATATTTTATTTTTCTTCTGCCAAAATTTTTCTGTGGGACTTGAAAAAACTCAACTATTCTCTGTCCCTTTTGTCTTTCTGGGAATAGTACTGCAGAACAATATTAGAGAATCAAATGCAGAACAGGAATTATTCTATTGTCATTACTTATTTATTAGCTGCATACATGGAAACCCTACTGCGAATATCAGTCCAGTAGTGACAGTCTTTTAATCTGCTTGTTTGTATATTGAGCACTAAGAGCCTCTGGCCAGGCTTTTAAAAGTGATTTTGACACTTGAACAAGCAAATAGCCACCAAAGTGCACCAGGTAGGCAACAGAAACATATTCAGAGCTGGCACTAATCTCCAAGTATGCCTAAGCTCCCTAAGGCGTCTGTGTTTCTACAGCTGGCATTTTCAAAGAAGCCTAACTGTTGCTGGCAACAAATGAGCTGATGAGAGCCCCAGCACAAGTGGAAGCCCTGGGGGCCACGGGAACAAGATTTGTAATGCAGGCAGGAAACTTTCTATCTTGCCATTAATGTCTGATTTCCTAAGTGTCCTCTGAGGGTGCTGAAGATGTGTTACTTGTCATGAGTGGAACAGAAAAATAAGATAGACCGGCCAGAAACCTCCTACTGTCTTGGCATATAAAATGTGTGCCTGAAATCTTACATGTCCTCACAAAACACGTGCTCCATGTACAGGAGGAGGAGTAGATTACATGATGGGTCATGTGCCAGGGCTAAGCTGCTACTGTGGAAAACATTAGTGATACAACATCTTTCTGTGTCCTGCCAGCTCCTCGCTTCTGCTCAGACAGCTTGTGCACATGCGAGCCTGCCATGGCACTGCTGCTAGATTCAGGCACTGTGGAAGAGCCGGACACCCTGATAAGTGACTGCCAGCCTGACGCCTAAAGTGAGGGCTGTGCTTAGCACCTGTGCTTTGCTCGGCTTCTGGTGGTCCATGAAGTCCATGACTTTTAGAATAAGTAGCAAAAACTCTGTCTTGTCTGTTCTCTTCCACAAATACATTATTTGAATTGTGGGAAACAGTCCTATGCTCAAAGCAGTGTTGGTAGGTATGTCACCTTCCTACGTTTTTTGGTTGGTTGTTATTATAGCAGCATTTAGCTACTGCCCCACGGAAATAACTATTTTGGGGCAATGTGAGACCATCTGTGCTGTGGCACCACAGGAACTGGAAGCAGCATCCATGTGAGGAGGATCCAATGCTCCTATCTAGTACTTGGGAATTACTGCCTTGCATATAGCAATATGTCTATTTGCTGTCCTTACCATACAGTGCCCAGCTTCCCTTCGTTTTTGGTTTGGGGGAAGTCCCTTGCAGTTTTCAAGGATTATTTTTATACTATTCAAAAGGTTCTGGCAGCCAACCAGACATAATGAGTGCTGTTTATAGTATTTTTTCTACAAGAAGACCATTTTTCCATCTATTTCTGAATTTTGTCAGAGATTTGCTAGTCTTTAAAGCTGTCACTAGGTGGCATTTTAGCTGATGGCCATGCAGCATCAGTGGAATGGATTTTGTTGGTACTGGGGTCTCCTATCGAAGGCATAAAATGTACATTCAGTGAGTCTGCAAAAATAATTCTTAATGTTATTTAAATGGTGTTTTCAGTCCATGAATAAAATATTATGTCTCATCATGCAAATATAAATATTTTAGTATTTTTTAAAAAGTGGATATTGACCCAAGAGCAACAGTTCCAACAAAGATGTACATTTTTTTATTCCTAAGTTATTGACTTAAAATTTCATTCTAAGAGACAACTGTAGATGTAAAAAAAAGAAAAAAAATCTTAAGTGAATATGTTCACCATTAGTCATCTGATTTAAAAACAAGAAAAATGTTCTATGTTTGTGTTTAAAACAATCAACAAACAAACCCTGATTCAAGTCTAAGAACTGGAATTCTAAGTTGCAGCCTGTGGCACATTTTTATAATTGATTTATGAACCACCGAATTTCACCTGTAAAAGGACTTTGAGGTCTGAGATATCCTTCCACTCCCCTTCTTTTTCTCCCCATTTCCTCTGAATTATTTTGTATTCAATTTAGACTCTTTTTCAGCAGGGGATTTCGCATATAAATTTTGCACTGCTTTAAAACCTTCTTTTCTCCAATGCATATTTCATGATTTTCTTATTCTCAAAACCCCAAGCCTTCTTCACACCAAATCCTGAGCACAAACTACAAGCCCCTGTGGTATACCTATCAAACATGAGATAGTGACTTTCCAAAAGAACTGACCATGTTTTTAATGAATGATCTGGTTAGCAAAAAGAAAGTTTTAAACTATTTTCAAGACAAAAAAAGAGCTGGTAATAAGGCAATAATTCTCAGAAAGTTCCAAATGATGATGTTATGATAACTACAGTTGAGAAAATTTAAGACTTTCATAGTTTCTTGACAAGGTCACTTCTATTCCCAAACTGTCATCTGGAGTCATTCTAATGAATTCAGCAACCCCGTAGTCTGACAACAAGGGTGAATATTGATAATTTTTAATGGCAAAAGCTCTAATGTTAGGGTGCTGACCTTGGATTTGAAGAAGCTGGATTTGGTGCTGGTCCCATCCGAGTCTTTCAACTGAACCTGAAGTAGTCACTTTGATGAATATACACTTATCCTTATGGGGATGTAGGTGTCTAAGTTCCACTGAAATTAGGTGTTGAGTATCTCTGCATCAACAGATAATCAGTAACTGGGAATTACTGCATTTATCTTCTTCAAAAAGTGTTAGAGGATTAATGAATTAAAATTCTGATAACAGTAGTAATCAAATTCTTAAAAATGAACCTTTATTTTTTTCATTAGAATAAATGGGAGTTGATTTTAAAATAGTTTAGTATCTAACTCTGGAAATTTAATAATACTAGGGCAGTAAATGAATGTATACCTGATTTAGGTATAAATGATGATGCATTCACCAATCTAAGCCTTAGGTCCTGGTAGCTAGTCATTGTCTACTGGTTTCAGAAAATTGCTTTAGAGTTTGAAAGTCTTTACTCAGAAACGTCACAGAGTTAAAAAGGCTGGATGACTTGTCAGCTTGATTTAGGTCAAAGCCAAACCAAAGGAGCTCTATCCCTCCCACGCTGCCCTACTTCACAGTTTCATGACCTTTCATATGGCAGAATTTGTAATTAGCGAAGGGAGTATAAAGGCTGTTGTGAGTCAAAGCGTAAGGCATTCCTAAATTGAACAATGACACTGTTCCATATTCATTGTGTCACAGCAACTTCCATGTCAAATTTGCAGTTTGCACATAGTAGCTGGATGACCCCAACAGCAGGTCCTGCAAAGTTAGTCAAGGATGTAGAATTCAGTCAGCCATTTTTTTTTTGGCTATAGCCAAGAATTTATAATATAGCAAAATATGAGTGACAAATGTTGCATTCCTTTACACCAATTTGTTGTGCTGAGTGATATTGCTTAGATATCACTGAGGGAAGAATCTGGACACAGTGGAGATCAATTTTGGTGTGTGTTTAGCACAGACATGGGATCAGGACCTTGGGCTGGTTAATCTTCTGGTCTTTTGCTTTTCAGTCTAAATTGTGCTAAATAACAAATCAGATGCCATAAATAGTTGAGCAACAATTTCTGTTCCCTGGCAGCCAATTGCATAGTTATGAAGTTGTGTAGGCTTAAACCATGAGTTTCTCTCTGTACACTCGAAGGATGGAACATTATACAGAGAACGAGGATGCAGCTGACACTGCCAGTGGATAAACTGTGGATTAAACTGTTGAGCTTCACCTTGGGTGGGAAGAATCCTCTGAATCAGGTATAACCATTACCACCATGAGCTGCTATTTGTCACTTTGTCACTGATGAGACTTCGTGAGTCCTCATCTCCTCTGCTACTGTACAAAATCAAACAGGTTTTCTTAAACCACTGTGGATTAATCTGACCAGTCTGACACTACCACTGCTGGCTAGAAGCATTCACAGAAGTGAAAGGCTGAGAAGTACAGACAGTTAGTGGTAGATCCTTAAACTGTCTCACTTCTATATTGACTAGGTGACTCCAACTGCAAAATCAGATTAAACAGCTGCTGAAAGTGGTCTAAGCTCAACTGCTTGGCTTTGAACCAAAAAGAACTAGGAGCAAGCACAGGATCACACGTGCACACAGGAGTTTTTGACCTGCACTTAACTTTGTTTTCTCTCCTGAGTCCAAGCTATATGCACCTTCTTCCTGACTATCTGAATTTCATCTAGGTTGAGATTCACACTTTTGGAAATCCTTAATATTGTAAAGAAAGATGGATTCAGTTCTAGTTTCTTCCTGATTACACAGAAGGCCTAAACACAAGAGGGCATGAAAGGGTCTATGCCTCAGAGCACAGTGTATAGATGAAGCAGAAATCTTAGCCAAGTTGCTGAAACAGAAAATCCCATCTGCTCAGCAAGCTCAGTGCTTTCTAGACAGAACTTGCTCCTCCTTTTGTAGCTCTACCTGCCCCCCTTCATTAAGAGGCCTGCACAAAAGTATTTTTGCCTTTTAGAGTTCATCAAGCTATTTCCCACAGTGAATAGAGTATCTGAAGCAACAGGGCTCAGTCTTCTGCATAACTTCCATTTTTTTGTTGATGTTCCTTGAATGAGTAGGGTTTCTCTCTTTTATGTTGGTGTAAATTGGGAAAAGAATTAGGCTGAATCAGTTAAAATCTGTAGTAGTATAAATTTGGGTCAGCAGTGGACTGACAAAAGCACTTAAGTTCATAACAAATTTGTGGGAAGGACTATCACTCTCCTAAAGCCCAGAACTGTTCTTCAATGTGGTTCTTCCTTTGGTTGTGTTAAAAGCCCTTTGGAAAAGACCTCTCTCCACACTATTCTTACCATCTTTACAGGGCGTTAAGAAGCTTTTTCAAATAGGAAGAAAGCTTTTGCCTCATTTCTTGTATTAGGGATGAAGGTACAGTAATTTCCCACTCTTTTGAACTAAGGAGGTGTCGGTTCTTTGGGGCACTCAGTAAGAAAGACGCCAACGCTCAAAGCTTGTTAATTAATGTATTGAGTAGAAGATGGAAAATATAGAAAAGGTGATAACAATCTTACATCCTTCCTGATGCTAGGAATCCTGGCTGTTGCAGCATTGGGCAAATACCTCCTCGTGGATCATGGCACGCTGTGCAGAGTTCCCATCTGTGGTGAGGTTCACCAGCTCTAAGTCCATTAATAGTTTTATAGGGTCTTGCTCTCAATACAGATTCATCAGTCACTGATAGCAATCGAGTTTGTAGTGTGGACCTAGGCTTGAAGAGTCCCTTGGACAATATGCTGCAACATCCTTGTCTCAATAAAGTTATAGTTCCCAAATCAGTACAAATAATATTTCAGGTTGATGGGCAAATGCACTATACTTATGTTTGAATACACATTGATTATATGTATATTGATTAACTGTACATTTATTATGCTTACATTAACATAGCTATACTATTTTATAGAGCATTCATGTGGTATTCATGATAGAGAGGCCATGACTGAAAAGTCATGGATGCTCTGCCACAGATGGTTAGTGACTAGTCACAGGCTATTCAAAGTGCATCTGTACCCATGAGAAGGAAGCAAGCAAGCATGTGGATCACTAACTCGTTGTATGACAGTCTTCAGGCTGCATCCCTACACCTATGAAATTTTTAGCAATGACAATAGAAAAATGCAAATGCAAATTAGGGTTTTCAAAAAGAACAACTAAAATCATGGAGGTGGAATGGCTTGCACAAGAGTATGAACAATGGGAGTTGCTTTATTCATCTATTATAAAACTCACTGAAACTGTAAGAAAAGTCAATGTGTTCTTCAGTGATAGTGACTGAGGAATATATAGTCACCAAGTTGAGGAACCTTATAAATTTCTAAAGGCATTAGCTTTAAGCATGTATATTCAGCCAGGAAGAAGGAAAAGAGAAATAGGTAATGTTTGTTGAATAGTAAATTCTTGTTTGAAATATAGATGATTTAAGAAAGAATATGAAGCTGTGTGGTCAAGAAGAAGGAAAGACAGTTACTGTCAAAATAAATAACGAAACCTCATGGTGTGAGGACAAGTAGAGGTCAGATGCAGACACTCAGAGGGGAGGCAGGCTGATAGAAAGCCTTTTTCTAAGTATTAACGATAAAAAAAGCAATAGTTCAGACACATTGTTGGTTAATCACTAAAGTCATTCTGAAGATGACTGGGAAGTACAAGAACATTTTTCAACAATCTCTACTGTGTATGCATTCAAATACCCTGTTTTAGAAGATATACTGTGTTGAAACTGACTGATACTAGAATATATGACCACTGAGTCCCATGCCTAGCAAAAGTAAAAAGCAGAAACTCACACATTCAAAGAATACAGAATCAGATGATCTTGACTTCCTCAATATAGTTTGCTAAATAGCACCATGAAGCTTCCTTTGAGGACTTAATGTAGAGCACAGGCTACCTGTGATAAATACCCACATTCAAGAAAGGAGATCATGAACCTTTGTCTAAAATTAGAAGGTGCTATCTTGGGACCAGGCACAGAAGTCCGTGTGTATTTTCTGCTCTACTGGTTATTTGGGCAACTAGTGCTACAAAACAAATTTCTCTCTGAGGTTATCTGATAATTTCAGAAATGGGTATTGTAAAAATGACAAGTTCTGTCCTCTTATTGTCAGAATAAGCTTATTTAAACTGAGTTTGTGCTTCAGACATTGTTTTTCATCCAGATGTTACTTTCAGCTAGTCGCTGAGATAATGAGATGTTGCTTTGTGCTTCTTATAAAATAAATATTGAGTTATCACTGTCTTTCTGGCACTTAACTTTGTGCTGCCTCAAAATACATTTAAGCACTAATAAAATGATGTTAAATAGGATAAGAATAAATCTTGCAGGGCACCATAGTTGAGGAGGTGGATGGGGGAACTGGTACTATAATCATACTTTGAGCTAAGTTAGAGAAAAAGCTGTGCTATTATCCTTTCCTTGCTTTAGAAGGAAAATTTTTTAGAAGGAAAAGGATTTTATCCTTTCCTGAAGCTTTAGAAGGGGGGGTCATAATATCTGTCAATCAGTATTACCAAGCTAAGGGAAGGTCCAACAGACTAAGAACCGCAGTGTTTCATCTCCAATTCCTTCAACAGAAGGACCGATCTGACCTACATCCTCATAAACTTTAGGAATTTATAATTGATGCAATTACCCTGTATAGCTTTCATACTGTATGAAACCCCATGTAAAGTTCTTAAATTCTTGTATGAAATCTAGGAGAATCACTAGACATTAACCGAGCTATGGAACTTTCAAAATATTTAGAGCAATTATTTAGTCCACAAGTACACGAGAGGTAGAACATGCATGCCTATTTGGTTTTTTGTGAAAATAAGATACATGTCTGCATCTGAAGGAAGTGTGAAATATTTATCTCTGCATTTATATAAGCTAAATAAGGTTATTTCTAGCTCAGGTATAGTACATACATTCATTTTTGGAAGCCTTCTGTATCATATGGCACCCTTTATACTAAATATTCATCTATGAAAGAAATCCTGACTATTAAATAGAAATTATGGAAAATGAAATAAGCTATTAGAATAATACTGATTATTTGTTTGCTTTCTATCTTAATACTGGATCAGAGAATTAATCGGCTAGATACACATGTAAATTAGTTACCTTCAGTACATCTCGGGTTTGTACCAGTAGATGGCACTGCGGGAATAATGATGGCTGGCTGGAGGATGACGGGTGTTAAGTACCTCATATTCCAGCACACTGACTACAAAACAATTTTTGTCTCCCACTGGTTTCACCAGTTTAATCCTGTCATAGTATGAGTCAGATTTTCCAGGCCTACTTACTACTGCCAGTGAAGGATACACTGAAACTGCTGACACCAAGTACTTAATGTAGTTTATTTTATAGAAATAGTAATCTCCTACATTAAATTACTTGCTCACAGAAGATACCTTTCCCTCTCAGGTTTTCTGTCATAATATTTACCTACATATCATCAGCTCACATGTTTGCTACTTGGATGAGCTGTCTAACTGTCACCGTGATCACTAGGGCTGCGAATAGTATTCACAGTGAAATTCAAGTCAGCCCTTCATCTGCCAGACTACCAGGGAAACCAGCCCATTTTCTGAAATGAGCGTCTTTTCCTTCTGTCCAGGTATCATACTCATTTCCACAGCCCAGGAGCTCGCCTAAAGAATGAAATGAGCTTTTTCTGAACACCGGTGTTTGAAACTCATTCTGGGCTCCAAGAGGCAGGCAGGCTTCTTTCCACATCACATATCATCACCAGTAGCAAAGTTTCTGAGGGTTAATTTATGTCCTTAGTGGTACCTGTGTGATTGTTTTGCCTGCAAGGCTTTTGAACAGGTGTAGCTATTGGGATTTAGCAAGCAATTTTGCCGATGATGCTCAAGATGGAATAGTATCCAGCTGTCTCAAATAGTTATGTTACTTCTGCAGGGCTAAGAGAAATAAAAAAATGGTAAGGGTTTATTGTTGTCACTAAAGAACGTAGATATGAGTCTAAAAACACATGAGATTTGATCTATTCAGGAAAATGATGCCAATAACACTGTAATTCTTTTCTGCAGAAAATAGTTCTTGACTTCTTTTTTTATTTCGTGATAGCTGGACTTTACAATATACAATATGCATCCTCTAATGGCCTCTGACACACTTTGACCATCACATCTCTCCTTAGGGAAGGTTTTCAAATTCAAAGATTGAAAATATATTACATCTACTTCCCACTTGAAGTGTAGCACAGAAAGCTGGGAAGCCTGATGGGGAATTAATTACAAGCAATAATGTATCAGAGGAATGAGAAGTTGAGGATCAGAAGTTTTCTGCAGTGAGTACATATACTGGAAAATAAATATTTTTCTTTACCACAAAACCAACATTGGCTACAAAGTACTGTGTCCAAGGCTGTACTGAAAGAAGGGGGTTTGTGGGCTGAAATATATCAATTTGAAAAGTAAACTAGCCACGGTATCTGTACTGCATTAGCAGCCTAAATGGCAGAATGGAGCCTAATTGGGCCCTACAGCACTTCTGCTGATGGATGGCAGGACTAACATGCCTTCATAGGCAGAGGTCAAAGATCCGTCTAAGCCCAAATGGTTCACTGGTTTAATTGGTTCAGGCATACCAGTTATTCTAGCCAGTCAAACACAAGTGTGCAATAAGGACAACATCATAATTGACTGCCTTTGGCTCCACAGAATAAGCAATCAGGCACCCATTTATGATTGTGTCAAATGATGACAGACTTCGGGAAGAATTCAAAGGTATTTTCAATTGACAAGATTGTATCTGCAGAAGGATGCTCTAACAACCGTCACACAGCTGCTGTATCCCTCGTGGTAGCACAGTTGTAGTTGCAGTCCAGCAGTCACAGCTTTTCCCCACCTCCTGTGGTCAAGTCACAGTATCATTTGTTGGTCCCTGATTTTGGGACCAGATTTATACCAGGCTCCATCTGATAATAGATCCCAGAAGAGCAATAACACTATGAGGAAGATTAGAAAGCAGCCAGAGCCAGCCGCTGTCTCAGTGCTGGGGTATGTTTCATTTGCAACGGAGATGGTGGGGTTTGTCCTGTTCTGCCACTAAAGACCCTTTCCACCTGAAAGGTGGATGGTGAACTGGGGCATAAAAAGGAATTATTTTTTTTTGGTCCTGAAGCAAGAAAATGAGCCAAATAAATAATCATAATAGTTTTTCCAATAAATTTAATTTTATAAATTTAATTTTATTTTACTTTATAAAAGCCCAGAAATTAATCTCTCATTGACAGAAAGTGAATTACATAAATATTTGAATGTTTGTGTCTCCTTAGTTGTTGTAGAAACTCTTTATCTACTATACTACACAGTGTTTTATTAACTGCTCAAAAATTAATTAGGAGAGTTTTCCTATTGTTCATTGAATGTAATTGGAAATTATTGGAATTTCTGAATAAAACATACATAGGAAAATTGCAAAATAGAAGATGCAATATTGCAAAAGCAACAACAATAACTCTCGCTTTTTACTCTGTATATCCTTGTACAATATCCTCATAAAATGCAACTGTCTTTGTGATTTTTCTCTGACCATTAAAGATAGGTTCTTTTATTTTCTTTGCAATTAGGTCTACAATCTCCTCAGGTATAACTTCTTTACCAAGTAGAATGCAGTTCCTCTAGCCTGATGCAAGCTGTATGCTAGAAACGCAGTCATGCTCCTGGTGATCACTGAGCAGTGATGTACTGGTGGAAATCAGCACAACCTGGAGAGACCCTTTGCTTCTCTCTGCTTTGATGACTTCCTCTTTTTTTAAGGATGTCACTTCTTTCTAGCTAGAATTTACCCCTTCTGTTTTGAATCGCTAATACATGCAGTGTTTTCTATCAAATGACTGGTATAATAATAGTGCTCTTCTCATTGTGCTTTCAAGCCATCAGTTTTACTCAGTTAATGCTGCAAAACATCTGGTCTCACTCCTCCAGTTTAAGGACCCAAACCCCCAAAACACTCAGGTGTATCTTATTTCAAAGGGTATCAACAGCTTTAGAATTGATATTTCCACCTCTTGAATTAATTTAGTTTTCCTTACCTTTCTTTTTGAAAAGATGTTCAGAACTGAACTAAAGAATCAAGCTAAAGTTAAAGCAAATCTTATTCATCATAAAGGAAAGAAACCCACAGCATTTTGAATTTCCTCAGTAGATAATTTTGGACTCATTCATTGAGGATCCTTGTCTACTTGAAATATGACTTCACGGTATTGAATCAGATCCAATGTTTATCTAGCTCAGTATCCATAGCGATCACCCATTCCTCATGCATTCCTAACATTTTAGCTTTTCTAACCGAAGAAATACATCAAGTACCTCCTAACATTTGAATTTTTACACTAGGGGTTAGATATTTTTCTAAGTTGTCTTGATGATCTGATAATTAATTTTGAATCTTGCTGAGCCTTTGTGCAGATTTTTTTCCCCCTGTCTTCAAAGGTAGATTCCATTTATCAATAGCATATAAAAAAACACTGTTGGTTTTTTTTTACTATCATCATATTTTCCATCACCTTGGCTCCTCTAGGCCCCTGTGAAGAAGCTAACAGTACAGCACAGGGTTGACCATCTTAAGCATCTTTGTGGCATCTGCAAAAGTTGCTTCTCACTACTCATCCCCTTTCCAGATCATTAACCATCATGACACATACTTTTGTGCCTTGAGGCCCCCACTATTAACCTTTTGCTAGGATTGAAAATTGGCCATTTAATCCCCCTCTCTACTTTCTGTCTCCAAGCTAGGTTTTGATCCATGTTACAAATCTGGGCTATGACACATCCTGGTGAAGTCAATGGGGGTGCTATAAAGCTTAAAGCTAGGTACGTGCTCAAGCTTCCTGTTGAACTCCAGCAGACAGAAGTCCTAACTTCTAAATAATAAAAATGGTATCAGGTTATGGGAAGAAATATTTCTGAAGTGCAGTTTTCAAAGCATTCTGAAAAACTTTTTTTGAGGTATCTTCAGTTTTTGCATGATACAAATGTCTCCATGTAACTGTGGCAGTAAACTGTCTACTGCTGCTACATGCTAGTATTCTGATAGTGAGAAAATCATTGCTTTCATAATAAAAAGAATTTTCCTAAAGATCCACTTATATAAAACTAAGGCTCACTATTTTTACTACTTGAAGAAAGAAACAGAAGAAGAAAATGAGCTCAGTTTTTGATAGTTCATATGGCAATTTCAGTATTTCAATGACAAATGGCTTACGGACAACTTCAAACTCAATAGCTACCCTACTGCACCATTCTTCTCATAAACTACGCTGCCTTCACCCTTGCCCCTAATATTTTCCATAATAGTTCCAAAAACAACTTCCACGTTCCTGCATAAACTAATATTTTTCCTTAGTGCGTGTTGGCACTTTCCTTTCTTATGCTGGAAAAAACATTTGTGAGTTGTCTATATTACACAGGACTGGAAAACAAGTTTTGCTAGGATTTTTTTATTAGAGAACATTTTCTTTCTGGAAAAGTAAATACATTTGTGATGGTCTAACATTTCTGAGCTGTAGTCAGTCTTGTACCAAGGAAGGTTCTTCATTGCAGTACATTAACAGGACTGTTTAGTTGAATAGCCTTATCATGCTGGGTCTGAAACTCTGTTAGAGTCCAATTACAGTGAATTAGTGGAGGCAAAATCCTCTTCTGTGTCTGAATTTTCAGTACCAGTACACAAACAGAGGCATTTTCTCTGTCTCCTGTTCAATTTCTTTTTGCAAATTTTGTGTTGTTTCATTTTCTAGTATTTTAATTGTTTTCTGGAGGCTTTCTACTTTTTTTCTGTTTTCCCTTTGCTTACCCGTAACTAAGCACCTCCACTTCCTACAGTAGGACAACTTGTGCAACTCAGTACAATAATATTTTTTGTGGAAAAGAAGTGTAATAAGATCTTATTATAGCTGAATTGCTATATTTCACATGTGACTTTTGACTGAATTGTATGTTCTGAGAATGCAGAAGAGCAGGCATTTTTCACTCTAGCCACTTATCCCTTGGAAACTAGCAAAGTGTAACAGCTTCAGTAAATTTCAAAAATCTGGTAGCTTGAAAAATAACCTCAGGTCTCCTATAATTATCAGCTCAGTTAGTTTGATGTTTGGTAAACCAGAAAAGTCCCTTATAGCTTACATTTTCACTATACTTATTAATAAGATCATATGTTTTGAGGCTGTACTTAAGATAGTATGTTTTCGCCAGAGAGGAGGTACCAGCAAAGGACTTTGCAATGGACCAATAAATGACAATGATTTTAACCTTATTGACAGCAGACATCAAACCCTCAGAAGTGCTAGGACAGTTCATGAGAAGGATCTTATAGGTGCAGCTTTCCAAGCCACTGAGCAAATATTATGTGATGTTCTCCTGGATAAACTTCTGCTGTATGGATTTTTTTCCAAGAAAAAAAAAACAATTTCAAGCCCCAGAGACTTCACACTTGGGGGCTGAAGCAAAGAAACTGTTGATCTTTATGATAATTATGCCCAGAAACTCTCAGCAAACACAGAGGGATTCCTAGAAGCAGATGTATGCAACTTAAGGAATGCAGAGGCCACTAGGACAAGCAGTCATGGATGTGATTTGACTTGGTTGCATTTCCATAACTCAAGAGGAATGCTTATCTAACTGTGCTTGAAGGAAAGCATAAGGTGAGACTGGATACATCTGTGGGCTGATTGTTTTAAAAGCCCTTTGCCTGCTGTTTTGTTCCAATTGCTGAACAAACAAGCAAACAAACCCTCAAACAACTTCGTTTTAATAGCTGCTGATCAGCACTGCAGCACTGGGATCTGAGGACGTGAGTATCAGAGGCGGTCACAGGGGTAAGGATTTACATGGATGGAAAAAGAAAAAAAAAAAAAAAAAAAAAGCCTTGTATGTGTTTTGAGACGTACTCAGTGTTTGAGGTGCAACCTCTCCTTCAGAGATACTGTTAATGCTCAGGCTGTTAAAGCTGGGGGACTGCTAAAGCCAGAGAGGGACTGTGTCACTCACTGCATGCCCAAGTTCCTATAATCATCCCCTCTCTTGAGCACTGTTAGGCACAGGATACTACGTGAAACACCTTGGTAAGACTAGATATGGCAGTGCTTTATGCTCAGTCTGAGTGAAAAACATTTAAGTTATATCCAAAGGGAAGTAAAGACACCTAACATTTCAGAAATGTAGTCGTAGATACTGAAAAGACAAAGGTGCAGCTACCTCTGAACAGTGGTAAAAAGGCAAAATATTGTTCTGACGTTTTTTGTTGAGGCATGCTGGTACTTAACGTTTCTACTCCACAACACACTGCCTCTGCTGTTTCACTTACAAAGCTGTAACTGCCTCATCAACCATAGCCATTCCCTTAATAACCTTATAATTCCCTATTTCACACACATTTTTTCTGTGTGCTCTGCATTATGTTTTAGCAAATCCTCATCTCTTTGGCACATTGTTCCTCAAAATAGAAATGGAAGAAGGATAGTATAATCAAGTATTAATTCCAGCTCAAGAAAAAGTCATACTATTGGAGAGTGGAAATGAAAAACTGCCCATTTTCCTTCCCACCAGTGAGCCAGTTCTTCAAATAGGTATATAGAGCAGAATATCTAGCAGTATCATGAAGCTAACCACAGGGAGCTTAAAAATGTAGCTTTATCACATCTCCAGCCATGTGCACTCAGAACCTGCATCCTACTCATAATTTATAAACTATTTTTGACTTTTGACTTTTATCCTTTCCATCTAGAGCTGGTACACTTTAAAGCTGATGCTGGAGAAAATGGGTATTACTGAAATTCCTAAAAATGGAGACATAAGTAAATATGGATTCAACTGAAGTTTTTCCCAGAGTCAATACCTCCTTTTAGATTTCTCATATAATTCTCACAAATAAATGCGAAGAAAGCTGCTTTCTATGTTCACAGCAAAGGAGTGAGGCATCCATTTTAACTTAGCGGGACTCAGCTATAATATAAAAAACACTTCCTCTATGTTTGAAGCTTTCTATTCACAAAAAATCTGTAGCAATTTGAGAAGATGGTGGTATTTGCTTCTTCAGAAGGAGCAGAACTGACCAAAATGATGAATAAAGAACAAGGAAAGACAAATCAACTTCTTCAGACAGAAGAAAGGACTGTAGCATAGCTTAAAAAAGTCAGCATTTCTAAGGTAAGGAACTATTTTTGCAAATTTGAACATGGTCAGTTCACTGGAATGAAAAAATTCTGTGAAGATTTAATCTGAAAAAAAATGCAGTTTTGATGCTATTCATTTGCATAGTTCATCATCACACTGCAGTACTCAGTTACTGTTGCTGTTGCTCTCCAGCCATAATGAATTCTATTCAACAAACCTCCCTAACAGATAAACAATTTATGGTAAATGAAAAAAACCCCACCCTTTGTGTGTGCAAATTAAAGATGGGATCTGAAAGATAATTTGTATTAGGTTTGTACGACAATGTTTTGGTAGTGGGGGGGCTACAGGGGTGGCTTCTGTGAGAAGATGCCAGAAGCTGCCCCTATATCGGATAGAGCCAACACCAGCCAGCTCCGATATGAACCCACCACTGGCCGAGGCTGAGCCACTCAGCAACGATGGTAGTTGGAAACATAGAAACATATTTAAGATGGCGAAAAAACTGCTGCGCAACAGCAGTTGGGAGAGAGGAGTGAGAATATGTGAGATAAACACCTCTGCAGACACCAAAGTCAGTGAAGAAGGAACAGGAGGAGGTGATGGAGGCCCCATCCATGGAAGTGTTGAAGACCAGGCTGGATGGGGCTTTGAGCAACCTGGTCTAGTGGGAGGTGTCCCTGCCCATGGCAGGGGGGTTGGAACTAGATGATCTTTAAAGTCCCTTCCAACCCAAACCATCCTATGATTCTACGTTTAGAGTCCTGGACTGCAGTTGCAGGTGCTCTTGTCTCAGGCAGCAAGCTATGGTGGAAGGGGTCTCTTTTCATAGCATCTCAGCTGTGCAGTGATGGACTCATGGAGCTGCTAAGAAGGGAGGAGACAACAAGATGAATATGTTTTTGTAATCCAGTTATTTTTATCCATTTTAAGAAGTAATGCTGTCATATTAAGTATGTATGTAATCCCTAGAGCAGAGATCATATCCTTCCTGCTTACCCATTCCCCCAGAATTCTTACCACAGAATTATCTTAAGTACTTCCATGCTACAACTGAAACATGGGCATCTGCAGAATTTCTTGCGGCTCCTCCTTGAACTAGATCCACAACAGTCTTCAGTCCCCTTATACCTATTAGTTTAGTGCTTGCTCTACTGTCCAGAGGTGACCAGATCGAGTTCCTTCCTTGGGCTCCTTGTTCTTCTCCATAAGTCCCTGGGTAAGACTGATCTGAGATATATGCTCCGAATGCACCTATGGCATTTGCAGAATCAGCCTCTTCCCAAAAGATACAAAGGACAACTAACACTCTCTGAGTGGAGGTGGTAGTGCTCAGAAATCCCTACTTTAGTATTTCAGCTCTACCCCGATTAATGCCAACTCTTCATTTTCTTATCCACAAAGCTGGTGGCTTTAGGTACAAAAATAGCTGATAATTTCTCCGTGTTTCTATATTCCACTGTTACTCCAGTAAATTTTAGTTTTTGCTGCAAAGCCACAGTTTCAGTAGGAGGGGATGATACTTTCCTTGTCACATGCAGAGAAGTGTCTGCAGTCTAATATTTAGGACACTCACATAGGAGGTAGAAGATGTGAGGTTAAATCCGCTCATGCTGAGCAGAAAAATGACCTTGGTTCTTTTGTTTGCAGAGCGCGTACTCTGATCAGGGAACTATAATACCAAAGGTCAGCAGGAGAACCACAGTTTCTTCATTTTGAAGAAGGTGGAAGCTGCACCTGCCTTTTTTTTTTTCGTACAGCCTGTGTGTGCTATACAAGCATTGTGTATGTATAGCAAGATTAGGGGCTCCATGGGATGTTGGCATGGAATCAGTCTACCTCCCATATCTTGACATGATTAACTAAGTCCCACAGCCCAGGGTTTTGTACACGTGCACTGATGCAGAAGTTGGGGTGCTTCCAGGAACTTTCAAGTCTGACAGGGGCATGCCTGTGGCCATGAAGCGCTTCCAGAACAGAGCTCAGCAGCTGAGCACTTTCTTGTCTTGAATTTTTAACATTTTTTTTTCTCTGCAATCCACAAATCCATTTTTTCCTGACCTGTTGAGTTCCTGCCCCTTGTTTACAGATCTCTTCTCCAAGCTTCTGAAACAGAAGAGGGAGAGCAACTGCAGGCAAGTCCTTAAGATGCATAAAGAAACCAGACTAGAGAGTTCTTTATTTCTCTTTTTTTTCCTTCTCTTTTGCCCAACTTCCCACTTTTGGCTACTTAGGTAGTACTGATATGCACAGACATTTAAGGTCATTTACAGCAGGGTCCTAGAAACAAGGACGAAGATAGCAGTAATCACTGCTTTTTTATTGTTATCTGAATTGTTTTTTTTCCACTTTGTTTTGTAAAGTGCAAGTTTTCAGTGAAGCGTCTCTTAGTATGATTATGATCTTTTCATCTGCAGAATAACCTCCGCAATCAAAAATCAATACTCATGCAACGGGCAAATCAGACTGTTCCTGCCCACAAGTATCTGCAGCATTATGTTTTAAGCAGCTGTTGATTTGCTTTGATTTGGAAAAATGGCTTGTCTGCAGAACTGTGTATGTATTTATGCACATGGTAGTTTAAGCTGTAGTGAAAAATGTCAGAGCTTTAAAACCATAATCGAAAAACAGGGATGGGAGAGATTTCTAGTTTCCAAATGACAAATGACATTTCCACTTTTAGTCTCAGAAAAGAGTACTTCTATCTTGTCTCACAGTGGAGACATTTTAATGGAGGCTGTTTTAAGGGCTTTTATGAAACTGTCTGTGTCTTAGCTAGTTGAATTTCTGGTAAACATTGCAGCTGGTTTTACAGACAAACAGCTATTAAGGACTGTACTACCACCACCATCAATAAAAATAAATAAATAAATAGGTCCCTAACTCATATTTCTGTAACACTACAGAATGAACAAGCACGCAGATATTATCTTTCCCATAAAGTTTATACTGACTGTCATTTGGGATAGCCAGGATAGATCTTCCATTAATACATGTAATGATAAACTCAAATTCGTGTAGTGTTTAGCACAAAACCATCACCTGGATTTGCCCTCTCTTCACATCTTAAATCAGAAGCAAATCCAGTAATGTGGATAAATGGATGCATTTATGATTCACACCTGAAAAAGCAAGCCTGATGCAGACTCGGATCAACATCATATTAGCATTAAGAGTGTACATAAATAGCGGCACATATGGAAACAATCTGCAGTACAGAACAAGCAAAACAGGAGTTTAAGCATCTCTAAAAATCCAGGAGCTATTTATGCATGTCATCATTTGCAAGTTTATTTATTAAATGATATATACACATACAAACATATGTATATGTGCAACAGGCAGTGTAAGGCAGTGGGCAACGTGCACTTCAGATACGGATTTTGACTCTTTTCAGACTCTCAGAGCTTTCATACAGTGACCTTTGAATGCAAATGAATCCAAACAGAATTTCTGCTTGTCCTTTTCGCTTCTGGATATCCATGCAAACAAATGCACATATAAAAGGTAATAATTACTTAAAAATTACAAAGGTTTACATACAATCATACCTTGAAACAGACTAGTGTAACTGATCCTGGTTCTGTGAGCATCAGGCAAGATGCTAACTCTGATGTTACTCAGAGTTATTGAGTTAACATGCTGGATTTCTATATCCCAGCACTGCTACTAGACTCTCTTTAGGTGCCAGTGTCTGCCTGCCATCAGTGCTGGAACCACTGACTAACATTTGGTATAATGAGCACTTCTTTCTTCTTTTTTTTTTTCTTTTTTTTTTTTGTTGGGTTCCTCTGCAAATAATGTGAACTGGTCAGAGACAATCTTCCAGCAATGGTGTCTAGTTACCAGCACAGCTGGCATCAGCAGGACCTGGGGAAGGCAAAGACAGATGGCGGTTTAAAAGACGAGCCAGAGTCACTGCCAATCGATAGCAGAGTATCACCAATTGTAGTAAAGTATGTCTAGCATCTAAGGGAATGAAATGAAAAGTGACAGATACACCTAAATGTAAGAAAGAGACTGAAATCCCAGTCTGGAAGGAAGTAGGCAGAGCAATATACTGCTGTAGAAATCTGTGTCAGATCTCCTGCTATAAATCACAGAAATAACAATATAGCTGGAGGCTGAATTCAGACTGAGGTGCTGCTGGGTACAGGACAAAATGTTCAGAAAGAAAAATCAGCATTGCTAACAGGAATGGTTGACTTTGCTTAATCTTGGTGCGTTTTTAATCAGCCATGCAGGGGCTTTGGAAGAGACAAAGAAGCTGGACATTATCAGAAGATTGTTTTCTGCCTGCCTTTTGTTCCCAGTTCAAGATGCACTTGATCTTGCCAATTCCGGGCATTCCTGTGGGGGCTTGAGTGTGACCACGTCTCCCTGCTTCCTGTGTCAGTGAAGAGCCCTCAGTACTCCGTGAGAGAGCTCTGCACCTTGGCAGATCAAGCCCCTGGAGCCTCATTTTTGCGAAGCAAGCTTCAGCTGGAAGCACCGAGTGACACAAGTAAGCTCTATCTGCAACAGTTCAAAATGTCATTAATATTATCACACAGTTCCAATTCTGCTGTCTCTTTATACCAGTCCTTAATTAAAAGCGTATTCACATTTTTCTATCTCTGCAAGAGCAGGTCTTTTACTACAGCCCTCTTAATGGGGATTAGTTGCCTGAAATGATGCATTTTACAGCCTGGAGGCAAATAGCTGCTGCTGTTTCTGTTTTCTTTAGCAGTGGGAGCTGCCAGTGATGCACCCCACTGTGCAAGGGAGGAGGTCTGCCAGGCTCTGCGGCCAGGAATTGTGTGGTAGGAGCAGAAGTTCAGCCTTTCTCCAGAGGCAGCTACTTCATAGCCTGTCAGGCGGTGATGAGGCTTTTGATCCTGCAGCCTGCTTGAATGCCAGAGTCTATGTTTTGCTTTCTATATACAAGAAGCAAGCATATATTATCAGTGTAAATGGCTTTAAGTTTAGATTAAAGGTAACAGCCAAACAAGGAAGAATAAAAGGGCCATCTCCTGGAGAGAGGATTCTTTTATGCCTGCAATGACCTAGCACACTTCTGGGTGTTGTGTATGAACAATACAAAATGAAATACTCTTTTATGACATCCTGCAGTTGTGGTACAGTCAAGTAAGCCAACAGTGTTAGTCATTACTATATGCAAGTAATTAAAGCTTTGCTTAGATGCTGCTTTACATAACTATTTGTAACTGTTGTGCTAAATGAAACTTTTTCTTGTCAGTTTAATCTATTTAATACAACTACATTAATAGCACACAAAATACATACAGTAATCAGAATTCAAGAAAGAATCAGCTTCCATTTACTTTAAACTCCCCATGTGAAAGAACTCTCTCTGTAGACATTATCAGAAAGTCATAAGCTTTGATACACTTTCTGAATCATGTAACATAATTTCATAAGATGTATATCCCAAACATACGTCTGAGGAATGCACTGACACGTACAAGAAACATTTTTCTGCAAAAAATACATAATTACATTGAGGAAAAATTTTAAAGGGTTCAATGGGGAAGATTTCCATTGCATGCATTTTGTTTCTATACATGAGCATGAATTTTGCCTTAGGGTAGATTTATTAACTTTCCAGACCTGATGCTACAATATTGCATATGATTCATAAGGACTACTATAAATTGCTACCATTTGACAGAATTTATTACACAAATTTGGAACAGTTTATTTAACTCCAAGGGTAGATGGATTTTGAAGTTTATTTACCATGAACTTTTCCACCGCATTTCCTCTGTAACTACCCATGCCTTAACGTACCATGATTTACAAATGCTTTTGACTGTGTATTAGATTTGGACAACTGAGAATTATACAGTCAGTCTTATTTTCACTTGTGTATCCCTGCCTATACCCTTACCCATATTCCTATAACCATTAAGCCTGTGTATAAAGATGTAACTGGACCGCACAGTTCTGTGGTGACAGTTAGTATGAAACAGGTAAATGCTTCCTGCTGTTTAAAATACAGTTGATGTAATTTTATATCTGGAGCTTTTCATTATTCTGTAGTTATCCACTTACCAACTTACAGCATGCATTTCTATCCAAATTTTGTGACACTTTTCCAATAGAATTCCACATTGTATAATAAATCTCTTTGATTCTTTCCATTAATATACTGAAAACAAAGTACATATTTTCACTCTTAAATTTTAATGTTCAAATATAGTCTCAGGAAAGTAAGTTCATAACTGATTCCCTGACTTCGCCTATGCATTCTCTTTTGTTCAGAATAGCTACGAGCTTGATACTATAGTTTGATATAATGTTGTATTACATTAATTCAGGAATATTTCCCTCTCTGCTTTTTTCTTGCTCTTTATTTTAAACATGCTCTTAATATGCAGCACTATTCACCTGCTTTGTGAATTGGACAATTCTGTTAAAACCTCTCTGCATTTTTCTTAGGTTTTCCTTTTTTTTTTTTAGAAAAAAAAAGCATGATAAAATGAACTTTTTTGAATTTGGCCTTTGTTGATGGTTAATGATATCCAGCTAATGGCATCATCTGATCTCTCCTCCCATCAGCAATTATTACTTTAGTGGGTTATAATTTGTATTTCTTACTGTTTTTAACTTCGTCTAACAAAGTAAGTACTCTTAATTGAAAAATTGATTTTTGTTTCCTAAATGTTGTTAGAATAAACTCATGTTTAGTTACTTCTTGCTACAGACTTTCTTCTGTGTATTGACCATGAGAAGTTAACTGAGTCCTATCTTTCAGTTTCATTAGAAGTTTAAATGGCAACTGTATGTTCTTAGATGCTATACTGACACCGTACACTGATATGGGTGTCAGAATCTGCTGAATTGTTCTATATTATCCAAAGAGTAATCAATGTAATCTTCAGAAACACTATTTCTATTGATAAGTGATAATTCCTTCCTTCTTATAGCTGGTTCATTTGAATTATTTTCAAGCCGTATTCTTTCCCAAGTGAGTAGTATTAGAACAAGGCTGATTTATTATTTTTTTTAACACATTGAAAATCATTGCTGTATAATGTTGAAGAATTCATTAGGCCAACAAATGAATGTCAAAAAGAGGGGGTTATTTGATCATCATCAATATAGACCTCTGAATAAAGTAACTAGTCTGAAATTGCACATAAAATCTAACAAAATACACTGGTAGGTTTTTTTATTCATTTATGTGTTTTAAGTTCAGAGTATTCATAAGGCCTTTGGTATGTTAGCAGCTAAGTCATTAAAATGAAGCTTTCCTGACATTTAAGTAGGCTATAAACTTTCTGCAAGTTATTTATGCTGGGTGATTTTCACTGAATAAGCACAAACAATCCTCAGTCCTTAGACAAGTGTCCCTATGCCTCATATTGTTAAGTTGAACATACAGGATATAGTTTCAAGTTTAGCCTTTGCTATTACCTTGAAAAGTATAGCACAAAAATCTAATGGTCAAAAGGGTATGCTTTTGCTATGAGCCTCATAATATAAAAATATACAATCATAAAAATCTTGTGATAAAAGACATCAGTGAAGAAGAGTTTCATTAGAAAACTGGATACCTACTGTATATTGTATTAGCCCAGGGAACATAGTCCAGGGATTTTATCCAGCTGTGATATGGAATTTTCTGATCTTTAGGTAAATGTAACTACGATCTGTAAGGAGTGTTTAATAATTTGGAAATGTTTTGTTGCTGTTGCTGTTGTTATGTTTTTCTGGCCACTAGGACTTCACTCTGTTCAGCAGAGCTGAAGTGGGTTTTAAACTAAGCATAGTGCTAAAGTGAGAAGCAGAGTATGTGTTGCCCATGACCTGGCAAAAACTGTGTAGTTGTGCTAATAGGTGACACCCAAGGGAGGCATATAGAGTGATGACTAACAGAAGAGGTCATATGCCTATTGAGAGTCAGGCTCTAACACTTGCCACTGATTATATAAGAAAACAGTAGGAATTAATTATCAGGAATCTCCATCCATCAAGTATTCGTCCTCCCCCCTGTTTTGAAGATAGTCTTACAACACTGCTCTGTTAAAAAGCAAGGGATGAGGCAAGAAAGATTCAAATCTTGGGTGGTTTTTTTTAAATTGAATATTTTTTAAAATAATTCCCCACCAGTGAGAGCAAGAGACTGTGGCATCAGGTCCTTCTCAGCCTTAGCAGGTTGAAATCACAGCACATGGGCTAAATATACCTTTCACTCTTCTGTTTGAAGCAGAGCCTTCTGCGGGTAGCAGTGCTTGGGTTGCTTGTCCAGAGAGGAGGCAACAAGACGACTGACTCTCACTGAGGATGGAACAAAGTGGTGCTGCGTTTTGCAGTAGCTATCATTGGTCAATGACCAGCAGTCATTACTGAAGGGGAATGTTGATCCGGAGCCTTTTCCTTTGATTGGGTGCCCTGATTACGACTGCAGGATAAGACTTGCTCCTGCCTGCTTTCTTCTGCTCCTCATTCTCCTATTCCCTTTCAGCAGGGAAAGTGCTTTCACTCAGAATACCTCCAGGTACAGTAGTTCAGACTCATAGGATGTGGGAGGGATGGGATAAGTATGCTTGGAGGTTCACCATTCCCCTTCTTTTTTGATGTGTCCTTAGAGCATAACTAGCTCAAGATAAAGAATGGCATCTCTCTTTCTCATAACAGAAAGTTTTGAACAGTTTTTCATCGTGATAGGTGCCCATGCAATAAGCAAATAGGTGATTTTAGGGACTTACAGTGCTAGACAATGCTACAAAACAAACAGACTGGATTTCTGCATGGAAGTTAAGCAACCTCTTCCGGGCAGGTGGAATGACATGTCAGATAAACTGACATAGAAGCCTGTGGCGCACAGCTAAACGTTCACCTCACTTGCTAAAACTTTAGACTTTCAAATACCCTGTCATTTTCTTAGTTTGGTTGGGTTTGGTTGGTTTTCTTTTTTTGTGGGTGTGTTGTTTGTTTGTTTTTAACCTTTACTCTTTAAAAATAAGATCACAAGAAAACAAAAGCACTGAAATTCCCAAACTCTTTGGGATTTTTCACATTCATGAAATATCTCTTATGTTTATTGCTTGATTAGAGTTAGGCTGAAATGCAAAAATCTCACATTTCATGCTGTATGTCATGCAAGGTCTTGTTAACTCAAAGGTCTCAATGTTGTTTATGGTTCTGCTTCATTTGCTACAACAGAAAATTTCACTTGGTGTTTAAAAGGCGTTTTGTTTCCAGTAGAATTCATAAGATTCATGTCAATATCAAACTGTGAAAATTAATTCCTCAGCAGCATAAGTATTTTCCGTAGCTGAACTAAAAGACTACTGCCCTTCAGAAAATTATTATAAGTCCTTATAGTCCTTATAGGACTTATAAGGACTTATATCTTAGACAGGAACAGAAAGAATAATTTAGTCATCCAACTCCTGTCTGCAATGCATGGAAGAGTTTGGGATACAATCCCAAACTCTTTATTACAGAGTAGTACTCCATATCATATCTTTTAATGCTCAAGTTTCTATTACAATCTTTTGTCTTTAGTCTAGGTGTGACTTCTAAAGTCACAAATGGTTATATCCTGCTATCGTTGGTTAGGTTCTTCCAGTTGCTGGGGCAGAAAACTTTTGATGGGCACTAAACAATACATGATTGTGAACATCTACCTGCAACTTGTGAGGATAGTGCCTCAAAATTGTCCTCACTGTCTTTACAGGCCTGCAATTGTCCCATACTACAGTTCTTGGGTTTTTTAACCCATTTTTCTTACCACCCCTTCCTCCCATTATATTTATATATTCCTGTTCCTCATACAAAAGCTGAGATTCATCTCACATTGTTTTAGATGTCTACATCCGGAGCAGCCAAGCTAGACTCTCCTAGTTAATGAAAGCTCTTTAAAACCAAACTGTAATAATCTATTATGAATAACACAAGTATAGTTGATCTGACCTTGAGTGAAGGAATGCAGTAGGTAACCTCTGTAGTTTCTCTCTGCTCCTATCCACTGTGGTTCAATACTAGTGTAAGGTGATCAAGACTTGTTGGGTTGTGAGTTTGTACACTAGCAGAATTTGGGATATTGCTGGAGAAAAATTTAACAAAAGTTTTCAGGTGAGGCAAGGATTTCACAGATCATTTTCTTGGATTTAACTACTTAAATATTGAATTGTATTGGCATCTAGCTCTCAGGATATGGTTCAGTGACTTTATTTTGTATAGTGGACAGTTATGGGAATTCACACTAATAGTAGTTATATGTGTATTAAGAAAAGATTGAACAAATCTCTAACTTCTTGTGTAGATTCAGGCCTTGGGAAAATTCTATACAGAGATTTATTGTAAACACAATGAAAAACTGATGCTGGATGCAATCTTTTTTCACCAGTCTATGGCCAGTTTTCTCTAAACAAGAATATTCTTTTGTGTAGAATAACGTACTATGTCATTAAAGATACACTCAAATAGAAACTGATTTTCTACAAATACATTATTTGTAATTGATTGCTGCTGCCCAAAACCAAATTTAAAAAATAATACCAAGACACTTGAGCAGGTAAAAAAGCCTTCATATTTTAAAGGTAAAAATTATTGTGCTGTTCTTCCTTTTTTTTGTCTCTCTCTTTTAGTATTTCAATTTGATATAAGCTTGCCTTTCTGCCTTGTTATCTCTATCTATGGTTGTGTTTTCAGATGTAATCTACTGAGCAGTGGAAAACTTAATTATTCTTCAAGTGGACAACACAGGTCTTCTCCAAGTAATATTATATCTCATAATAGGTGTCATGGCACTCAACAGAAAGAGTAATTGTATACACTAGGAAATATTTCCTCGGGTTAGCAAATATATGTCATCTGTTTGGTGACCCATTTCTTTCTTATATTTTATTAAAGGTTTGTGTTGTTAAGGTTTGTTTTTTGTTTTTTGTTTGTTTTGGTTTTTTTTTTTTAATATTGTCTGTCACAGATAAAGGGCTTTGTAATATCTGGGAGATTTTGACTGGTATAAAATCATTACTGTTTTTTTTTTTTTCTCTCCTTCCATTATTTTTCATTTTGAAGGTAGCAGAAGTGTCCTCTTAGATCATAACTTCAAGCACATTCTTATTCAAACAGCGAGACAAATAACAACCCAGAGGTCTAGTTCAGAGCAGTGTTCATTATCATCTTGTTCTGTACTGTAAATTACAAGAATTCAGTTTGTCAAAATATTCTATGTCTGTATAAAAATGTTAACCCTATGTGGTGTTTGGAGGAGTTGTATACAGCAGAGAGGAAAGGAGAAATTTGGAATGATGATTATTTTTATAGAATTGACAGTAATGTGAGGCAAGTAAGAAAAAGAAGATTTTTACAGGCAGGGACAGCTATAGTATAACCTGGAGAAAATATGGGTCATGAAAACCACATGGTACTATGGATAACATACTGGAGGCAGGACAACAGCATAATAAGAATCAGAATATAAATACCATTACAAGAGCAGACATCCTTCAGAAAACAACAATAATTGAACTGACTAATACAGTGGGGAAGGAAAATGACAACATCTTGCCTTCACTCATGAGACTTGATTACATGGCAAACTTTCTTCGAGCAAAAATAGATGTTTAAATACATCAGGAAAATGTTTATAAAACCTTACTTAATAAATAATAAATAGAAAATACAATTAACATTATTAGGAGTAGGCATATATAGTCTATAGCTGCACAGCCAAAGGTAGTTAAGTTAGGTCATGATTTCAATGCAATAGAAAAATAAAAAAAGAGGAACTTGTCATCCTTTCCCCATTCTACCTCTGCTACCTTTCACCAACATAAAAAACCCCTGGAGTTAAATGCCAAAAGTTTTGATGAAACTATATATATATATATATATAATTTATATATATATATAAAATGAATATGTATTCCTGTTATGCAAGATTAGTTTGCTGATAAAACCAGTATGTTAATATGAAAAGCGGTATTTAATATGTATAATTCCATGTATAATTCTTGGTTTATACTGTTTGAAAATGCCATTAGGAAGAAGAGTATATTATTCATTTCATTGTTTTGATAATATCTTAAATCAAATAACCATCCTTACTGATCTTAACCAAATATGTTAAATTCTGAAACTTGAAAGAATTCTTTTCCCATAAAAGAGCATTCTGTAGCATTATAATAACAATTTTATTTGAACTTCAGTAACTTAAGTAAATACTATGCTTAACAGCTGTCAGTTTAAGTATAAATGTTAAAAAGTTATATTTTCTTCAAGCTATCCCTCATTTCTGCTCCTCTTTTTCAAACATATAATCCCAGCCCCTTACCTCTCAAGATACTGTTAGAAAACAGGGGAAAGGACAAGTTCCTGTTAGAAGAAACAGAAAAGGGGAAATGAAATATATGAAGGCTTTTAGTAATCTTAGTGCATTACTGGAAGCTGTTAAAAAATTTTGGATAAGAATTTATAATTGTATAACATAATAAAAACTACTTGGAACACTAAAGGCGGTCAAGGAAAATGAGTACTTACAGCGAAATTGGGCGTCGCTGTAGTATCTGTCTAGTCCATGAAACCTCTAGAACTTATAAGATCTTTCAGTAAATAGAGGTAGATTCATTCTTAATGAGTGAGGGAACTGTGACACGTCTTCTCCAACAGAGGGGCATACTTAGGCTTAAGTGCATGATCCAGCTATATAGGTTAAAGTCCCAAGACACAATTTTCTTTTGCAATGAGGCAAAAAGGAATGTCTGCCAATGGACAACATTAAGCTCAATTTATGAAGTGGACCAAGCAAGAGACAGACTATCTGGAAAAGCTTTGTGTGCTTACTAGCACACGCACATATACATGTGCGCAGAGCGGGAGTTAGGCAAGACCCGCTGCCCAGCACCACTCTGGGCACAGCCCAGCCTGGGGAAACATGGTGCTTACCCCAGTCAGGCTCAGCGTCAGGCTCTGGTCAGTGGCTCGGCCCTGACATGGGATCTCTGCTCATACCAGTGCCAGTCATCCATGGAGTGGTGTTTTCCCAGAGGGGTTTGTGGTCATCAGTCAAGTGAGTCCATGGTGATACCACACTGCACCTTTCCAGCAGTCTCAGGTGTCGTTGTCCTGTCACTTGTTGGACCAGGGTCCTTACCACGGCTCATCCCACTCAGTTCTTGTCTGAGTTGCCCTGTCTGCCATGGCTGATAATGCTCAGTCCTCAGCTCTTGATCAAGGCAAGGTCATGATGCTCCCGTGACATCTACCGTTTGCCTGGTTAGGAAGAAAGTCCTGTTCTTTTACCCACCTTCTCCCTTCTACTTCAGAGTGTGAAGAGAAGCCAATATTGACTAATCAGACATGAAAATCCTGGATCTGGGAAGCCCATAGTGATACCTCATTGAAGCCCAAATGCTGATTTTGAGACTGCAATTACTGGGAAAGATAGGCGATACCAACAGGATCAGAGCTCAGTTCAAATCCTTAACTCTTATTAGTAAATCAGTACTGAAATGAACACATTTGTATGGATATTAGCTAACAACTAATACAAACTGTGCAATGTATATTCAACTTCCTAGGCAACTGCAGGCCCAGCCATTCTCTGCCATGCAGACAGACAGTAGTTTTCACCAGAGACGGGTCAACTGAGGATGAAGTCACAAGAGAGTACTAGAGTACACAAACTGTTCTGTTCTCCTCTCACCTCCTTTGCTGTAGATAGAAGAGGGCTTTTGCTTCATTTAGGTAAACTTCTATGTTTTCTTTATAACCAACTTTCTTACCTTCTTGCTTACTGTGTTGCAGTGTGCCCCAAAGTCTTATTTCTTTAGGCAAAATGTACTTCCTGAAGTGAAAACTTTGTGAAAATTCCCTTTTCTCCCCCACTAGAACGTCAAGGGTCATTTCCCATTGCCCTGATAGGTAATCAATAAGTATTTCTGGTTTCCCTGCTGCAATATGTAAAATAATGATGAACAGTCTCAGTGTATCTAAGGCAGACAAACAATATTTCTAGGTAAGAAATTGTTGTCTGAGCATCTGTTGCACAGAATAACCGCACACAGCATATGAAGGATTAGGCTCAAAAATAGTACACTTAAAAATGCTTTTATGATATATTATGAAAGCCAGAATTCTCACTATTGTGGATTTATAGACCAGTTATTTTAATTTAATATTGATTATGGATCATAGGAATAGAGTGACTATCAGGCATAACAAAATAAAACCAGACAAACCTCAAGCTCGTAGTCTGTATTTATAGAGGGGCTTTATTGATTTTTGCTGTTATAGTACTTCTGGTAGAGCTGAATTAAGTACTGCTATATCCTAAGAGACAAATCTTTTGTCTGAAATTCTGTTTTTATTTTCTTTTGGAAATTTATTTTCTAAAAAAGACCCCAACTTTGAAAACTGCTGAGACTATCACATTTAAATGAATGCATTATCCTCACATTGATGTGAAGTTCTGCTCTGGCTGGGGAAATAAAAGGTGGCTTATCTTGTTAAATATAGAACATGACATTATCCAGCGGGCTGTTAGTTCGGTGTTTCCAAATGCCTTATGAGACTTTAAAATCTAGATGTTTTTAGAGTAGTGAAATTAACACTTTCAGATGGGATGAAATTTGTACTATTATGTCACAGCAGGCTACACAGCTTAGTTAGACATCCTGATAAATAGCAAAAAAGCTTGGATGCTCTGGAATAGGATTCTTCCCCACTGCCTTTGCTGCCAGTTGCTGTTAATCTCCACTTAAAACTGCATGGGCAAGACATCAGCTGGAATTCTGTGACCAATTTGAGCTGCTGCAAAAGTATCCACAGAAGAGCAATGAGAAGAACTGGAACACTACATAATCTGGCATGTAAGCAGAGAGTGAAATATCTAGGGTTTATTAGTTGAGGGAAGGGAATGGTGTTTGATGGGGATGTGATAGCAACCTTTAAGTATGTAATAGGTTGCTGCAGACAAGAAGAAAACAATCTATTATCCAATTGAAAAAGAAGTGAGAGGATTTATTTCAATTATAAAAGATTTTATTATATTTTAGGAAAAAAAGATACAAATAAAAATACAAATAGTGAAGTGCTGAAACAGTGCTGCCCAGAAGTTGTGGAGTCTGTAAGTACAGAACTTCAACAGTAGATTAAACATCCCTGAAGAATGAGAAGAAAACTATAGCAACATCTTTTTGGGCAGGAGCATAAATTTACATTATCTTGTGAACCTCTCTGAAGTTTTATTTTATTATAAGACATTCTTTTCAAAAGCACCTGCTGCAAAACAAGAAGGACTGCAGAAGGGTTTTCTAACCTCAAATGGATGGGATAAATAAGGGATTCCTGGATGAGAAAGAATCATCTGCCACAGCATTACCTTTCCTTTTCCGTCCTTGTTGTTTAAGTACACATGACAACGTTAAAAATGCCATTTAAGATTTAGGCTCTGGACTTCTGAGAGTTGTTAGGTCTGAGGTGTTTGAGCATATTTCCAGTGTGGTCTAGGGAACCTTCAGGGTTAGGCAGCAACACTGCAGAGCATTAAAAAAACCCCAGATTTTTCTCATTGATTCCTGAAATGATAGTCAAGTGTGTAAGCTATAAGGGTATTTAGGGACCTTATAAATATCTTTCATAGAGAATAATCCTTTTGTTTGTTTGTTTCTCCTTTAAAACAGGCATTAAGCTTTGAGTCATTTAAAAGTACTAGAGATGACTGAATATGTGGGCTGCTGATTTTTGCATATCTAATGAAGCGACCCCTGCCTTGGTTTCAGTGGGATTTTGACTAAATAGAGAAAGCAAGATCAGGACCTCAGAGGCTCGTGGAGACGCTCAGGGTAGTCTGAGATGGCACATGTCAGAGCCATACCACAGCTCACACATCTGCTTCCTGGCATGACATACTCCATAATTGCCAACTCTCAACTCCCCACCTAGCATGCTTTATAGGACAGAGACTCATTTGTCAGAAATCAACTGTGAAGAAAACCTCATTAGAAAAGTTTAGGGCATATAAAGTATTCTGCAGTAGTTTTATTGTTCTGTTTGTGCACATGCCTTTCTTGGTTGGCAGCTGTTGGGGATTACTACTGAGTCTGAGACAAGGAAACTTCACATATGGCAACACACAGCAGCTATACAGTGGGGCAAAATAGTTCATCCGGAAAAGGAAAGCCATTTTTGAGAAAGTTTTTGGTGTTAACTGCTATCTTACTATCTTCTGTTTGAAAGTGTGACCATTTTCTTGATATCTCCACTGAGGCAGGAAGGTGAAAAGAACTTTAGAGAGGAGGAAAATGTCCTTTAAAAATAAAGTTTAAACATTACATATCAACTAAATATCCTCTCAACAACTGACAGGAATTCTGATGACACAGTGATGGGTGCAGCTAGGCCAGATAAGATAAACAAACAGCCTCCTCAGGCCCTTCAGTGTATAAAGGTAACTTTGGCACTTTTCAGGTTAGCTTTGTTCCTCACTTTAAAGCAGTATTTACATTAAAAAGAGACTCTGGTCCTTCTGAAGTGTTATTGAACTGAAGCAGCCTGGAGACAGGAGACCCTTCATGTAATCAATGTTTTCCTTTAGAGTTCAGCATGTTTCTTACTCAAAAGTATGTTTAATGTATTGTAGAAATAATACGCTTTATAAGAAAAACTGTAAAAACATATATCTCAAAGGATAGTAGATCCTCGGAGAGCTTCTTTTGTCATTGTTTCTGATCACACTTAAGGAAGGATGTTTTGCAAGAAGGGGAGTTAGTATGACACAAATCTAATGGCAGTTTCCATTCTCACTTTGTGGCAAGCAAGACCTTGACTATTTGACATAATACTATTTCAGATGTTTTAAATGTCACCACTTTTCTCAGAAATCACCTCTTAATGTGAGGCTATTGCAACCACAAAAAGAAAGACTTGAGTCAATCTAAAAATCTTCAAATCTGGGATCTTCAAATTTGGATCCAATTATTCTGAAATAAAAACAACAATTAAAACAAAACCCCAGCCATTTTTAAATCAAAATTGACATAGTAAATAAAGGAATATCATGGAAATATTTTTTAATATAAACCTCAATAATTTATGAAATTAACGTATACAGTGCCAGTGGCAGCACATTTTAACAGCTATACAATTTCAGAAATATTCTGTTAAATATTTGGATTTAAAATCTGATTCTAGAGGTATAAGCCAAGCATTCAAAATGCTTTATTTTTCTCATCATTAGTTGCAAATGTATTAGTTTGGCAAGGCAAATGGCTTTGCTTGTATACCCCGTTTTTCACTCACACTTCAGAAAAAGAGGCAGATAATAGGAAAAGGGGAAAGTAAGTAAAAAGAATCAATTTCATTTCATGGTGGAACCAGGAGGTGCTAGCTCTTTTTAGATCCCTGACAAGCGCTGAGTAGAGTGGCATAATGACTTTTCTATCTCTGATTGTGATGCCCTTGCAGATGCAACCGAACATCCTGTCGGCTTTCTTTCCCACAGCAGGACACTGTACGAGACCTTACAGTTGTACTTGTTGAACAAGCGTCTTGTTAACCCACTCTTCCAACCCATCCAGGTCTTCCTGCAGGGTGGCTCTCCCTTCCAAAATGTCCGCTTCCCACTCAGTTTGGTGTCACCAGCAAACTTTGTCAGGGTACGCTTGACCCATCATCCAGATCACTTATTAAAAGGATATTAAGATATTAATATTAAGATATTAAACAGCTTTGGGCCCAGTATCATTCCCCAGGGACCCGACAGGTTGCCAGTTTGTCAGTCACTGAGGGGAGCTGCTCCAGAGCCAGCCCAACCTGCAGTGGAGTGGCACATCTTGGTGCACAGTGGGATTTCCTGAGGTAAGGAAACACCTGCCAGGTGGAGAGACCCAGCAGGAGCTGGTAGTCTTGGTGGGAGGCGCTGACAAGGCCTAGGCCTTGCCAGAGCAACTGCAGCCCCCTCCATGCCTGTACAAAGTAGTCTGGGGAGTGCAAGTGACCAGGAGCGTGGCGACCAGGATGGGCAAACAAGGCATGGAGGGTCAGTTTGTGCCGCATCAAAAGAAGCGTGGCACGCAGTCTATGGAGTTGATTCTGCCCCTCTACTCTGCTCGACTGATACCCCACCTGGAGTACTGCATCCAGCTCTGGAGCCCCTGACATAAGAAGGACATGGACCTGTTGGAGCGAGTCCAGCAGAAGGCCACAAAGATGATCAGAGGGACGGAAGATCTCTTGTATGAGGACAGAGAGTTGGGGTTGCTCAGCTTGGAGAAGAGAAGGCTCAGAGAGACATAGCAACTTTCCAGTACCTAAAAGGGGCCTACAGGAAAGATGGGGAGGGACTTTTTATTAGGGAGTGTAGTAATAGAATGAGGGGTAATGGTTTAAAACTGATTTAGACTAGATATTAGGAAGAAATTCATTGCTGTGAGGGTGGTGAGGCACTGGAACACGTTGCCCGGAGAAATTGTGAATGCCCCATCCCCAGAAGTGTTCAAGGCGAGGCTGGATGGGGCTTTGACCAACTTGGTCTAGTGGAAGGTGTCCCTGCCTCAAACCACGACACAGGGGGGGTTGGAACTAGATGATCTTATGGTCCTTTCCAACCCAAACCATTCTGTGATTCTATAATTTGAAAAGGAGATATTTACCATCATTCTCTGGGTGTGGCCTGTCAGCCTGTTCCCCACCAACCACACCGGCCACTTGCCTAGACTGTAATGCATGAGTTTCTCTAGGAGGAGGGTGTGGGAAACTGTTAAAAGCCTTGGAGAAATCCAGGTAGATAATGTCCACTGCTCGTCCCACATCAACTGAGCAGTTTGCTTTGTTATAGAAGGCGATTGGATTTGTAAAGCACGATTTGCCCTTGGTGAATCTGTGCTGCCTTTTCCCAATCACGTGCTTCATTTGACTTGTGATAGCTCCCACAAGGATTCGTTCCATAACTTTCCCAGGGACTGAAGTAAGACTGATGGGCCTATAATTTCCTGGATCCTCTTTTAAGCCCTTCTTGTAGATGGGAGTGACAGTAGCCTCCTCCCCATTCCCCCCAAATGATTTTCAAAACCTTTATTGATACCACGAAGGAGAATATTCAGAGAGAAAAACATTAGCTTGCCATAAAGAAAAGAACATTCCCTTGTTCTTAAGTATTTTTTTTTAATTTTAATTTTTAATTTGTTCAACAATTTTTCTGTTAGGCCAATTTAACTGGTGCAATCAAATACAACCCATAATTTTCATCTATCTATCTATCTATCTAATCTATTTATTTATTTATCTGTCTGTCTTTTGGCTTATCTGAGGAAAAGAATAAAAAAATATGCTATTGTAATTTGAGTGCTAGCCATGAAATAAAACCAACAGCACTTAATGTTGTAATCTTAACCAAATTGCCTCAATAAGATCCACAGAAAGATTTAGAGATTGTTTTGAAATTTTCAGCAGCTAAAACCCCCTGTTTTGCTGTAAGGACAACTGTCCCTGGCCTGTTACCACGTCCTCAGCTGCAACAATGCCACTGGTGGTCACAATACTTAGTGTGGAAATTCCTTATTTGGGGGACCTGAGCAAATTCATGGGGCAGACTTCTGAGCTAGTTCTGAGAGCGCTGCTACTCAGGCAGTGCCACAGACGAAAAGCAAGAGAGCTGCATCAGCATGTTATTTTGCTTGGCTAGTTCATCTTGTTTTTGAGTAGGGCCAGTTAGCTCAATGTACAGTCAGATGGAGCTGTACCACCTTCAGAGTCTTGGGACTGCTGCTTTGCTGGAGATGAACTGTTAACGTGGCATCAGAACTTTCAATTACATGAATGCACAGCTATTAAATTCCATTCCTCCCAATCAATAGATATATGCATATACATATGATGTCTAACAGAAGGGGGAGGGAAAACAAAATATGACTGAAACTGTTGAGTCTATTAAAATGTTTCTGAGTATCAAAGCTATAGCCAAAAATATTTTACACTGCACAATGAGTCATGCATCCTGCTTCCATCCCTGAGTAATGGCAGGATGTGGGGAAGAACATGTGCTACTTACTTAATGAGAATTACGAAGAGATTAATTTAAAACCATACCAGCTTGCTACTACAAACTTTTGTATCACATCAAATTAAATCAGTCAGCCAGCAAGCTCTGCTGCTAGACATGCCCATCAATGCAGACACTGGTGCCACTCTACCTTGCTGAATGCATCTCTCATACTGTAATTTAGAAAATGATCCCTGAGAATGTTTTACGTCTGAGGACTCGGTTCAGACAGGCTTTTGTCTAATAACAGTGTGGCCACACAAAGCATGATATTAGAAATGTCATCTTATATTAGGAGAGGGTCAGCTCAGAATAAAGCTTTTGTCATCACTGCTAATCAAACTGAAAAGTGGAACTGGAGTAACACCAAAAATACTAAGTCAGATTTTTTTCATAAAATGATTTGCTTTGACTCTGTTTATGTCCCCATTATATTCTCTCTTCACAGCCATTGACAAGAATACAAATACAGTGTGTGTATCTCAAGACAAAACAAACTTAGAAAGCTCTGTAAAAATAGAATTGAGTAAACACGTCACCATTTGAGCATGGCAACATTATAATGAGACACAAAGTCAGGAAAAGTAATTTTACTATTACACAAAGACATCAAAATATAATAAGATATGGTAATGCAGAGTTAAGACACCCAAACAATGTAAACTTTACATTGTAATACCTTCTATAATATCCATACCTTTGAATTGCATTGTATTAATTTAAATTATGTCCATCCTCTACACCAAGGCATCACAAAGCTTCAGAATAAAACTGTTGTTTTCAAATATAGAAAAATGGTTGTAATGTGTTTAATTAGCTCTGTTTTTTGACTACTCACAGAAGAGTTACTGAAGTGTTGAGATGAGCTTCTCTTTACAGTATCTAAGCATTAAATTTACTGAGTTTGCTTACAGGTCTTTTTCCTCACATATAGATCTGTGAATAAGATAATTATGTAGACAAAGGGAATAGAAAGTACATTATTATTGAAATAATTCATGAGAAAGAACATACTGTAAGAACTGTACTATGTACATGGAAAAATTTCACCCTCCCAAAGTTTCTAATTAATTTTAAATACAACAGTTGAAAAAATAATTTTTCATGAACTGCATGAAAGCCCAGAAGCAGAAAGGTGTTATTTTAACAGGGACACATTATTTTCTTTTGTGTATAGTCTAAGTGTTAGTCCTAGACTAACGCCTTAGGAATGTATTTATATACTGTGTCTATGTATGATACCCCAAATGTTTGTATCAAGTTACACTGGGAAGTTTCAACATGTCTGTTGACCTGGCAGCTGGGATTTGGCCTGTGATACTGAAGATGGAATTGCTATGAACTTACATGTCTAATCGGTCTTTACTAAGCTTCCTTTATAAATATATGAGAAAGGAGTTAGAAGAACATCAGTGATGTCATCCTTTAGCAGATATTTAAAACAGATGAGATGAATCAGCTTCTTGAGTTTCCAGGTGTTAGAAAACAGTTTAGGTGGATGATGCCTGTGACATATAATAATATATTATATAACAATAACATATTGCATTTTCACCCCTTGATCACTTACCATGTAACCTCTCTTCATATATGTTGTAACCTTTCCCTTACTGCATGTCTTCATTTGTTTTTTCTTATGCTTAGGCTGTTAGTTCATGGATGGTGCTGTCTTCTGATTTCATACTGTGCTTCTGTGGATTCTGTCAGAAGAAAACCCATAAAGAAAGAAAGAAATGACATTATAAATGAACAAGCTTAGATCATTTCAGACTATACAAGAGGAATATCCATTTTACATCCCAACGTGATTTCAAATGCACAAGATCTACTCCTAATCCATAAGTCATAATGAGAGAGCTAAACCACAGTTTCCATCCTCAACAGTACTAGTATGTGGTATAAGATCAATTCTCTCATCTCAATAACAGTTAGATTAAAAAAGTGTGATTTTCTGATTTCAGTGTGGTCTTTAAACTCTTCAGTCATCACATAATGATTTTTGTTTACACAACTGAAAAGTTCATTTCATGTTACAAACTTTCAGTGTTCTCTGTCAGAACAATAATGCTGATATAGCAACAGTGCAATCAACATAATCAAGTGTGATGTTATTCATGGCATGGAAAAATATTCTCTTTATTAGACTTTCCAAATTAAGATGAAAACATTATGATTACCTAAGGTACTTATGATTTTGTCTAAACCTCCCTTCGCATGTAATATTCTAAAGGATACTGGAAGGTGAATAAAGAAAAAACATCTGGTGAATTTTCTAATAGAAAAGAAATGGTTTTCCAGTGATACATTGAGATTACTTTTGTTACTCTATCACTGAGGAAAAATGCATCATTTAGTAGTAGAGTACTGGAAAATACTGCTAAGAGAAATGACACAAACATCAGTTCTGGGAAGTTTTAAGAAATATTAAAAAACAGAAATAAAATGGTGTCCTATCAGACCCAGCTATATATGATCAGTTGTAGGATTTCCTACAGTGAAAATTGCCATAGTATCATATGTAATGATACGCAATGTGTTTAGACACCATGATGTCTAATGTCATGTGACTGACCAATAAAGCCCTAAAATGGAAGAAGGCTCAGAGAAGATGGGCAAGGGTGATGTGCCTATGAAGCTAAGGGAATAAAGCAGTGTGACTGACCACAGCCCTTGCAAAGAAGCCAGCAAATAACAATTAGCTGACCTTGGTTGTTATAACAATAAGCATAAGCAAGAGCCTCTCTGCATATGATTCCTTGGTATAAATTATAAACATAGATCTTATCACTCTGAGAACGAACAGTGTCTGGACAATATGCTACTAATTTCAGAGAGTTCAGTTAGTTAGAAGAGGCTTAGCTGCAAAGTAAAATTACTAAACAGAATATTGGTTCTGTTTTACCTTAAACCAGGACAAGCAGCATCTAACTGACACCTAAATTCGCAGCTATGCCTGTGCTATTTTGCTGACCAACAAATGAATGTGCATATTAATTACAGATTAAGCTCCTTGCTGAAATGGGCTTTTCTGGACGTGAGTTAAGAAATTATTTATGAAAAATGAATATTAGCTTGTTTTATTGTCAATTGTATGGCTTTAATACAAAGTGATCTACCAAATAAAGCAGGATGAAAGACTATAATATTTCGGAAATATTTTTGTGGTAATTAATTTTTGCAAGTGAATTCAGAGCTCATATGACTGGTCTATTCAGTTTCAGAACAGATGCATCTCAAGCAGAAGTAATGAACACTTTCTCAAATTGCCTAGACAATGTCTTCAGCTGTGACCAAGAAGAGCCATCTTTGGGAAGTTCTGTCTCTGGGCCTATTTCATCCTTGGCCTCACTGCTTGGTCTTATATAAGGGTGTCAATTAGTGTCAATTATGATGGTGGTTTTTTGTAATGTGGGCATCTGCTAGGAACTGGACAGACTGCCAACTTACTACATCTGAGCTGCAAAATCGCTATCAGATGGCCACAGTTTTCAATCACTGGACATCTGGGTTGAACTTGTGGAAATTAATTACAGGGCAAAAGGCTTAAAATCACATGTATTTTAACTTCTTTTCAGATATGTATGGCTGCACCTATGCTAGCACACTTAAATAAGATGAGGTTATGTGTCCAGTACTGCCTCAAATTTATTCCCACTGTTTAATTGGAGGCAGTGTGGGTGTCAATGAGTCATCAGTGAACTCAGTTCCTCACCAGGAAAAGTTTGACTGCTTAGATAACTGTTATCACAGCTTAAATAAGGTAAAATTAACATATGCCAGGACAAGCCCAAACAAGTCCTGAGACCTGACCCTGTCA
>KZ506003.1:181491-271918 GCA_002844005.1 Limosa lapponica baueri
CTCAAATTTATTCCCACTGTTTAATTGGAGGCAGTGTGGGTGTCAATGAGTCATCAGTGCCCTCAGTTCCTCACCAGGAAAAGTTTGATGCTGTTTCCTCTTTTATTTTTGATATCTGCTTGTGCTTATTTTTATATTTTTTCTTAGCACAGTCTGTATATGTGAGCTTTCTCTCCCTTGATTCTCGGTTATTCAGTTTTCTGTTCTATGTAAGCTGCTTTAACAAGATGTTACTCCTACAGTGACTACTGATAGGCCACTGAGATTTGTGTTTACAGTCTGGGATCTCTTGTACAATTCTGTGTTTACATTCTTGCAAGCCACGCAGATAACTCATTGTATGGAGAATAATGACTAGCTATACCATAAGACTCATCTGTCTTAGACCACACTTGACTGCTTAGATAACTGTTATCACAGCTTAAATAAGGTAAAATTAACATATGCCAGGACAAGCCCAAACAAGTCCTGAGACCTGACCCTGTCAGGTCAATACAAAGGCTGTGTCCTTTAACTAGCAATGATAAAGTTTCCTATTTAGAGGACTACAGATATGGTTTCAGAATGACTCAGGCTTTCATCTGGCCACGTCAGAGGCAAAGGAAGATGCTCTTCACAGATTTTCATTTGCAGGAATTTCTGGAATTCACAGGACGCAGTGAGCTGAATGTCCCAAGTGACAGAAACCCTAAACAACATGCTTGGCATGCACCTAAGCACTTCCACATTTTAAGAATAACATTCTGTTGTATTTTGATATGCTTAATTCTTAAACGTTATGCAAAGATGTTTGTTTTTCAATGTACTAATCATCTGAAAAGGACATTCACTTCAACAATGCAAACATAGTATGAATTAAACGTAAATTCTGCTTTATACTTCTACTTAAGACTACTGCAAACTATAATGACAGCCATCAACTTGATTTGGAATTCCATCAGCGAAGTGCAAATGAGAAACATATGGAAAATATAGTTTAAACTCCCTTTACTAGGTTGCACGTCTCTGTCACCTGTCAAGGAGCAGCAAAATGGATGATCCAATGTGCATTGTAAATTCTGCTAAGCTGAACAGCCATATCTCACCCTCTGCATGTCTTGCCAGCTGCAGGAGGAGCAACAGTGAGTAGCAGGTAGGTGAAAAAAAGGTCAGCTCATGGCAGTGATGAAATTCTGTGCCACTGTTCAATGAGATCTGGCTTAGAGAGACCTTTCACAGGTAAGCTTTTACCTAGAATAAACAGATAGACATTTAACCTTATTGCTACTGACAGGGATTGGTGTATGCTTGGTTTTTCCTTCCTGACAACTGAGCCATGAAGTGTTCAGAACTGCCTTGGATTAAAGGACAAAGTGTCCTTGGATATGACTTAATTCAATTAAGAACCTGTAGTTTCACTTGTTTACCTGTAGCAAAAAAACAACCCTATTGAATGAATGGCATACTGAACATAATATGGGAATCAAATTAACATTGGCTATTATTATCCTTAGGAATGGACATGAAACTCAGTTATCTTCAGGAAGAAAAAGGTGTGGGTTCATTTCAGGTAGTATTAATTTAACTAAACTACAGTGACTACAACTCATCTACAGTAATTACCCCTGAGGCTCCCATTACTGTCAATAAAGACACCTTGAGAAGGCAGTTTATCTCATGCTAAAGTGCATGCCTAAAATAGGCTGAGTCATGCCCTAAAAATTTTGCCTCTCAGGATGAAAAAGCTTCTTTGCAGATAACATGAAACTGGGTAAAAATCTGCACATGGGCAACTGCTACAGACTAGCTAACATCCTGCAAATTCACAGACTCACTTTTCGTGCAGCAACAGCAGTTGTTGCTTTTCAAATGTGTGCGCACACACTAACACAGCAGGATTTTTCTTAAGAAGGTGCCTCAATCTCAACAAGGAAACTGGATACAGCCCACTCCTAAGGTATGAGGAACAAGTACAGGGGTCCCAAGCTGGAGGATAGTCAAAAGTTACTAAAGAATTCTACTATCCTACATGAGGTGGAAAGGCATGGAGGGCCTGAGTGACATGGGGGAAGATGGCAGAACGCTATTGTGAGGAGGTTTTAAGTCATTCATGAGGATGAAAAAAATAAGTGAAAGATTTTGAAGTGGGATGTCTCCATTTATTTTTCTCATGGTATCATTTTAATTGCAAATTCTCTCTTTCCATGATCCTGCTCTTCGCACAATCTTTCTTATTGGATTACCAGTCTTTCCAGGAGAGCAAATTCTTTCAGCTCCAGTAGGAAAGAGTTAATTTTGCTGCTTCCTTTCCATGTCATGGAGGAGCCTTTTTTATGACTGCATAACAGTTGTGTTGGGTTATCACAAGGAATATCGAGGGGAGTACTGCTGTTGCTTACAGTGGTGCTTCCCTCCAGTGCTTTCCTAGCTTGAATGAGCCACCCCAACAAGCTGGAGCCTATGCACAGTGCTCCCTCCCACACCTTTGCTGTGAGCTCTTAATTATTTTACTGTGGAGTGCGTATTCTCAAGCTGTTGCCTAGCACTGGCTGAAAAAGAAAAAACACTTTTACATAGATGAATAACAGGTAGGGGTGTCAAGCAGGGAATTATTAAACTGTTTACATCGGTTCACAGCCAGCTCAGTACCCACTGTTGTGGATTTAGGACACATGTTGCCCCTTGCCATCATGGAAGCAGTACGGATGAGATTCAGTAAGGTCCCAGACTTGGACCCTGGACTCCACCCCACAATATGCAATTTTGCTTACTTTATTATAAAGCTTTTTTCTTTAATTTGTTTGAAATCTGTATCCGATTTTTTTCCAATTATTGGTTTTGCCAAGGATTGTAGAGCTCTCAAGGGCATTAGAACTCTACGGTATTTCCATTGCTTAGTCTCACAGTGTTTTTTATTCACATTGAAGTATCAGGATATCAAAATGCAATGCAGAAAGTCATTGATCTGAGACAACCACCATAATGTACAGGTTAGCTATCTAAATACTATCTCTGCTTCATTATGTAGCTTTTGGCTGATGTCTTCAGCCTGAAACACAAAATCAATGCTTCATATTCTAGCTGTCATGTCATAGTGCATTGCTTGAAACATGTCGCATAATAGTCTGCTACAAGAAATCACAACACAGTAAGCTTCTGCAGTCTGTTATGGTTATTGCTTATTAATTTCTAATATTTGTGATGGGAGATGTTAATGAAGCATTACTGTTCTTGTATTTGTTTGAATTTTATACAGCTAGTATATTGTTCTTTTATCCGTGTCCTTTAGCAGCAATGATAGTAGCCAAGATGAGATTTCTGCAGGTTATGGAGTACAAGAATTACATACACTGTTGTGGAGGGAATACTGCTGCTCTAGCTAACCTAAATAACATGGAGTAATAAACGGAGTATTCTCTTTATTATTTGTCTCCATCCATGTTATTCAAATGAAAGAAATTTAATTTGAATTGTCTTTCTGCAGCTATAAATATGCTATGGAAAGTTTGTGCAAACATCAGTTTAGAAATAGAGTGTCTGATCTGCAGTAGCATTATACCAGGTCTGCCGAAAGCTGCAGTGAAATGTACATGCAAATGAAGTCTCAAGCTAGTGGTTATCCCTCTGTGTGCTTGCCTGAATTGAGCAAGATTATAACACCTGCAATGAAATCTGTCTGGACGAAAGTTTGCATCTGTCACAACAGTGGATCAGTGTCCCCCTATTACAATATACAGTGTTAAAAAGAAGCCCAAAGGCAAAATGCAGTAAGAACTTGGATGTTTTTAGTTAAATTATTTGTTATCCCATCTGGACTTCAGCTGCTGCAGTTAGAGAACTTTCAGGTTTTTGCAGAAACCTGAAAGGCATTTTCTCTGTGCTGGTACCTGGACACCTGAAGTGGAATTAGGATTCTCTTTTTAAATATTTTGAAATATCCTTCTCAAAGTATTTCTGGTTGATGAAATTGAAATGTAATGCTTTTTCAGAGAGGAGTAGGCATTATAGGATAGCATAAAGACACTTATTAAAGACTGTATTTATAAATCAATTTCCTATCATCGAGTGCCAGGCAGTTAAAAACCTTTTATTTAAAGTAATTATTTAAGAAGCCTATTGCAAAAATCAAGTATCTTTTAAAAGACCTAACAGCTAGCTTTCTGATTTGCAAAAATGTAAAAATAGTATTTTGTGTCTGGACTTTAAAGTTAAATCATAAAGCAACAGCACATGCCTTGATTCTATTGCTGCAGTTACTTGCAGTTTCTAGCCTATGAGGTCTTGAATGCTTTTGGATATTCTCTTTAGTCCTGGTTGCTATACTTAGATCAGCAAAAATCAAAGTATATGTTTGTGTGGATAAATATTGGCACATCCACATGTACATAGACACAAACCCACATACTCTCACTATATATAACTCATAAGCAAAACACATAATACTGGCATTAGGTGGGTGGCTGAATGTGCCACGCATTTTGTACATATGCTTTATGATAGTTATAATTTTCATTAGTATACAAAGGGATTTTTGAATAATAACAAATTCTAAAATAATATGAATAATATAAATCTGCTGAGAATTAAATTTCTTTTTTAAATAAGCAAAATCCTATATATTTACACTATTTTCTACATTTACTCAATTCATGTTTTCCAGTAGTACTAATTAAAGATTCATTTAACATTCTTAAAGTGAACCATACTTCTGTATATTGACCAAGAAAGGCAAGAAGAATTTGAAATTCTTACAAACTAACAAAATCTTTCAGTGAACCACCTTTTTCCTGTTAAATCACTTGCTGATTGTGTTGTTTCCTATTATGGCATGGCTTGTATTCATGTTGCAATGGTGTTAGTACTTGGAAAAAAATATGTACATGGAATGTATTTTTCTACTATAGTTTCTGAGATAAAGAAATTTTGAATTCTCTTACAAAGTCATCTTTCATGAAAAACAAAAGAAAAGAAATGAAAAAAAAAGCTGCTGCTAAGAGAAGCCTAGAAACATTTTTCCCACTTAGAAAATAGAAGGTAAATTTTATATGAAGTTAATTATGAAATAATCTCTAACCTGATAATAGTTCTTGCATATCTTGATCTGTCAGTACAGTTTCTTTACCAGTGTACAGCGAACATACAGCCACTCAAATTCACTCCTAATACATCACCCTTCTTTTTTTTTTTGTCCACTTACATCAACAGGGAATGTTGTCCTGTTTGTATGTATTGGTCAAATAAGAAATGTAGAAACATTCCTTCGCAGTTCTAAGTGATTAGAATCTCAGGAATCCCATTGCTATCATCTGTGTTTGACAGGTCTGTGTTGAGTTGGATACTATTTAAAAGATTTATGTACTGTTCTGTATATGTATATATGGGGACAGATCTCATGGTCTTAACACTGAATGCTACTGTTCTGTGGTGTTAATTCCATAGTTTTATTCTGTATAAGGTTTGGCTTGTGAAAAGGGTATCAAATAACACTTCTCTCTATGCTCTTCTTAAAAAAAAATTCTATACTATGCATAGAATCATAGAGTATCCTGAGTTGGAAAGGACCCATGAGGCTCATCACATTGAACTCATGATTCCACACAGGACAACCTAAAAGTTAAGCATTGTCCAAATGCTTCTTGAACATCAGCAGCCTTGGGGCCATGACCACTTCCCTGAGGAATTTGTTCCAGTGCTTGACCATCTTCTCAGAGAAGAATTTATTCCTAATATTCAATCTGAACTGCCCCTGAGCAGCTTTAAGTCATTCCCTTGTGTCCTCTCACTAGACAACAGAGAGAAGGGATCAGCACCTCTCTTCCTGCTCTTTCTCATGAAAAGCAATGAGGTCACCTTTCCGTCTCCTCTTCTCTAAGCTGAACAAACCTAATATCCTCAGCTGTTGCTCATGAGTCCTTTCACCACCTTTGTTGCCCTCCTTTGGTCACATTCTAATATATTTATATCCTTCATATATTGTGGAGTCCAACGCTGCACACAGTGCTGGAGGTGAGGCCACACCAATGCTGAGTATAGTGGGGCAAGTCACTTCTTTTGACTGGTTAGCTATATTGTGCTCAATGTACCCCAAGATGTGGTGGGCCCTTTTGACTACCAGGGCACACTATTGACTCATAGTGAGCTTACCACCAACCAAAACCCCCAGCTTGCTTTCTCCAGGGCTGCACTCCAGCCTCTGGTCTACCAATATGTATGCACAGTATTACATTGTCCCAAGTGCAGAATCCCGAGTGTATACACAGGGACTTATGAAGTCACGGTGAACAGTGTAGAAAGTTTTATGTGATACTAAATACTCATCCCATCTGGAAATAGATTGCTGGATGATTCTCCTTCTTTCTGCCACTGACAGAGTTACTTTAACAGTTTAACTTATATGTGAATGACTCATTTTTAGATAGCTGAAATTATGTGAGATGGATACTTGCTTCAGTGGTAATTTGTATGCCAAACAAGAAGTCAAATGTATTTTTATTTTGGTCTACTAAAGTAGTAGAGAGTATATAAGCTCTTAAATGTTTCTTAAGTAAATCAAATTAAAAGGAAAAAATCTCTTTTGATTTATCAATTGAATATGACTAATTAAGTTGTCATTTTTCTGATTTGTAATTATGGTAATCATTTTTACATTGCTTGTTGATTTTGACTCAATATTTGATTAAGTTTTAATAGAGGGATATCTATTCTTGACTTTGCTACTTGTTGATAAAGTTGACATTTTAGTGTTTGATACTTATTATTTCTTTCGTTTGTTTCCTGCATCATTCATTAGCAGTTTTTGGAAATCACTGTCCCCAGTAATAACAATTTAGCTATGAACTTACGCAGTGTCAGTATTGTGAGTGCTTTAGAAAAGATATATTACTCTTAAAGGTACATCAGTAACAGAAAAGGTACTTTTGTTGTTCTAGCATGCAGCTTAACTGTAGGTATGTAAATGTTCCTCACTCAAAATCCTTCCTTCTGGGTTACTTACTTGTTTTGTCTCTCTCCTTACAGAAACAGTCAGACTTGAGGTAGATTTAAGCTCTTTCTTTCAAACAACATTTTCAAAAGAGCATATTAATTGCTGTTAATCAAAAGCAATTTATGAATTATAAAGGATCTCAAAAAATTAAACACGTATCTACTAATTGCTTTCACATTTATTGTGCCTTCCTTTTCTCTTTATTTACTTTGGCACAGTCAGACTTTGACAGCATTTAGATCAACCATATTAATTCAAATTATCTTCATCTGTGATTGATGCCAGGATGTGCTCACATGTTCTTATTCACTGTTTTCAGCTGCGGTGGGAAGTAACCTCCAAAGGATAACAACAAGCAAAAGAGTAATGCTAAATCCTTAGACTACCATATTAGCAAAACGGCTGTGTGTTCAAGTCCAGTTGTTTTCATGAACAATTTCAGCACTCTAAATTACTCAGTGACAACTTGAATAATTACTGAAATACAAATCTCTTTCAGCATATAGAGTACTTGGGAACAATTTTCAATAACCATTTTGCATATTCTGCATTCCAAATTAATTACTAATGCCAAGACACAAGACTGTTTTTATTCTATTCTATGGCTGGAAGTTTTTCAAGCTTATAGGACATTTAAAATGGCAAAAAAGAGAATTCTGTTTTGAACATTTGCACTAATACAGACTGCACTCCATGAATATTCATAATACCTTGTCTTTCTATGACATTTTTAGAACAAATATTGCCTGATAAAAACATTTTGTAAAGAGAATCAAAGAGGTTAAAATGCCATCAAACAAAATTGGTAGAATTTGCTGTCTTTTTAGGTTAACAATACGTTTCTGCAATATTTGACTATAATTATATGATTACAGAATTCTCACCAAAGTGTTTGATGTTAGTTTTCTGAATTTGTCCTCAATGGCTATTTTATTTGTGGTTTAGCTTTTGTCTGTGTATCCATATTTCTAGCTGTCTTTTTGCATATTTGTATGTCTTCTGGTTGGCAGAGAAGTCAAGAAACTAGATATTTTTTTTACAAATAAGTTTGGACTGGTTTAAACTGTGTTGATTGCTTCACTCTTTTTATTCACTTAACTTTCTATTTTTATATATCAGACAATATTCTTTTAACATAAGTCATCTATACATATAGTTCATTCGATTTTTTAAATAAAATCAATACTTTAGTTTATAATTGAATAACCACATGTATGCATAAAGAGCTCAGGAAAGGATGATGCCTTTTATGGAGAAACAGAAATGTAGCTCTATACACTTAATTACCAGTTTTGTTGAAAATGCATTTAGAAATCTTCAATGCTATAAAATCCAGGTATTCATGATTTTGCCAAACTTTCACATCAGAGAAGATAAAAGATTTTACTTCTGAATGTAAGTGGTAGCTATCCAAGCAAGAGAAAAAAAGTCATGTGAGATTCTTGGCAATAAACAAATTAATATTTATTTTATTATTTTTTTTATTACTTGAGGCTAACTACTTCATAGTATATTTTCATTCAGTTTCTAACCAGCAATGAATTACCCTTAGGATTCTTTATTTTGACACTAAAGGCAAAACTTCCACCAACATAACTACAGAATCATGTCTGAAAGATACTGTCAGAGGTATACACACAGGCACACAGATTACATAGGCACACATGGTAACTCATGTTTATAAGAGCTCTAGTGATGAAGGTAACTCAGTCTGTGCTGCCAGCTTTAGGCAATTTCAGCTTCAGTTTTTTTGACTAGAAAATCTCTCTGTGCTGCTTCCATGCAGTCTTCAATGCTGCTTTATTTTTTCTGCTGTTTGATATGGACTCAAAGAAAGGATAGATCCCTCATTTACTGAATCCAGTTTTGTATCTGAAAACTATTATCTTATAACCCATCTTTCTAGAAATACAGTGCCCAAAAACAGTGCACCACTTCAGCTGAGGTGTTGCCAGTACATAGCAGAGGATCAGGCTGCTTCCTGTGTTTTATAGAATCATAGACTCGTAGGACAGTTTGGATTGGAGGGGATCTTTAACGGTCATCTAGTCCAAGCCCCCTGCAAAGAGCAGGGACATCTTCAATTAAATCAGGTTGCTCAGAGCCCCATCTAACCTGACCTCAAATGTTTCCAGGGATGATGCACCTGCCATCTTTCTGGGCAACCTCTTCCAGTTTTTCACCACCCTCATTGTAAAACATTTCTTCCTTACGTCTAGTCTAAATCTACTCTCTTTTAGTTTAAAACTGTTACCCCTTGTCCTATCACAACAGGCTCTGGTAAAAAGTTTGTCTCCATCTTTCTTATATGTTCTCTTTAAGTACTGAAAGGCCACGGTAAGGTCTCCCCAGAGCCTTCTCTTCTCCAACTGAATGTATCCTTCTTATGTTGGGGCACCCAGAACTGGACACAGTACTCCAGATGGGGTCTCAGCAGAGTGGAGTAGAAGGGCAGAATCACCTCCCTCGACCTGCTGGCCCAGGATACAGTTGGCCTTCTGGCCTGTGAGTGCATGTTGTTGGTTCAAGTCCAGCTTTTCCTCCACCAGTATTCCCAAGTCCTTCTTGGCAGGGCTGCTCTCAATCCCTTCATCCTCCAGTCTCTATTGATAGAGGGGGTTGCCCCGACCCGGGTTGCAGGACCCTGCATTTGGCCTTGTTGAACCTCATGAGGTTCACTCAGGCCCAATTCTCGAGCTTGCACAGGTCTCTCTGGTTGGCATCTCGTCCCTCAGGTGTATCAACTGCATTACTCAGCTTGGTGTGTGCTATATTCCTCTTTGTTCATGCTAGTATGATATTTATTTCCTTTCAAAACAGCATGACTTTCTAATTCAGTGTTCAACTTGTAGCCTAGGCTAATATTTCTTCTTTTTGGATCAGAATTGTGACTTGTATTTGTGTAGCAGTGTATCCTTGCATAATTTTAGTATCCTTTATTTGTCCCCACTGAACAGCAAATTTAAGAAGCATATGAAAATATTGAATAATGCTAGACCTAGGACAGAACCCTGGAAATCCCTATTTGATACAGCCTTCATTCTGACAGAGAAACATTAATATTTTCTCTAGTCCACGCTATTTTCATCTAGATTATGTCTCCCAAGGCTGCTTATGAGAAAATCTGTCAAAGCCTTACTCAGGTCAGGAAATATGTAATGTACTTTTTTTTTTTTTCTCTATTCACAAGGTCTGCTACTCTCTACTAGAGAGAAATTATGTTTTGGTTGACACAATCCATTCATGGCATCCATATAACTTGTTACTCACCTCCTTATTTTCTTGTATCTGCCATTAGTGGTTGTTATAGCTCCTAATTGCAGTAGAGCTATGTTTTGAAAACTAGCGTGGAAAAGCAGTGAACATATTAGCCTTCTTGTCATTAGTTGTAGTTAGCTGTACCAGTCTGCTGAACAGCGGACTGACCCTTTCCTTTGGTTTTTCTCTTATCACTAACGTACTTGAAATTCTCTGTGTCCTTTGCTAATTGCAACTCATCTTTTTTGCCTCTGTCGTTCTCATTTTGTCCCTATATGCTCATGTTATACTTTTATGTTCATCCTTATTAGCCTGGCCTAGTTTCCACTTCCTTTTTGCTCATTTCTTTTTTAAATCCATGAAGTGTTCTTCATTTAGACAAGTAGGTCCCTTACAATATTTTCTGCCTTTTCTCTGTGGGGGCATAGTTTGTGCTTGAGCCTTTTAAGTCTCTCTTTAAAGAACTGCCAGATTTTTTAAATATCTTTTCTGCTAAGACTAACCCCTCAGGATATGCGGTCCACCAATTCTCTGAGGTTATTGTTTCCTGAAATCCGTTGTTTTTACTTTGCAATTCTACCCTAAAAAATCTCACTGCTATATGATTCCTTCCATTTCAACATTCTTCCATTTGAAAGGGAAAGGAAGGCTGGAAAGTCTTCCTCTCTGATCTCCACCAGCAGTGGCCACAAGTACATTCCACAACTTTTTGGGAATATCTTTTTTGCCAGCTGGGTGTCAGGTTAGTAGAGATGCTAGGACAACTCTGCCAGCTTCTTAAAGAAAGCCTCACTCTGTTTTTTTGGATTTAATATAAATTTATAGCAGACTCCCTTGCTAGATGGAAACTACACTGTTATATAAGTAGATTCAGGTTACCATTTTTGTAGAGATGGTTATATAGAAAAAATTGCAGACATATATTTTATTGTCACATTTGTTACATTGTTGACAGCAAAAAACCAAAGACATTATTCTATTTCTAATGGTTCAAATATGAGATATTACTGAAATTTCTGAAACTTTTTCAGGTTTATGACCTTTACCCATGTGTTCCTGTCAGCAGTAGTAACAGCACAGGGAATGATTCAAAGTGCATGGAAATGGCAGTAGTGGAAGAAAGGTATGATGGCTAGAAGGGGACAAATGCTATCCCTATGTGGCATTAAATGGTAAAACCTCCAATTTGGCAAGAAACCACATATTTTCTTCACACTATGTATCACCTCATGGGATAATCCTGATGTCACTAAGCTATTTTCAGACAACAGTAAAAAAAATGTTTAAAACTGCTAACAATTCGCCATTGAAATGACAGAAGCATTATCCTCTAATTCGGTGAAAGCTTTCGTTTCTCTGGTCCTTGTTAGCAAAGATTTCAAAAAAAGGTACACATACCTTTGTGACTTCTGTTAAGCAGCCAGTGAAGAAGCTCTGTAAACATAGGGATTTACAGGTAAATATGCTAAGGGAAGTCACCTACTTTGATAATAAATACTTCATATGACATGTTTTCTAACTAACAAATGTAACATAAACTCTCAATTCAAATAATTTGTTTAACAAAGCCGTAGAGGTCAAGAATGTTTCATATGTTTGTGCTTTACTTTGGAAATAAAAGGCTCATGCACTACATTTCATGATTTATTAATGAAAAGTAAAAATAGGTCTTTTAAGGATTTTAAGTTGAGTTTCGGGTAGAAATATAGAGCCACAGTCTACTGATCATCAGTTATTCCAACCTGATCAGATGGAAATCTTATAAAAATATTTTTGCAAGAAATTTTTTGTGTGTAAGTACTCATAGTTTTCCTACAACCTTCTTATATTCACCACCTCATTTCCTTTAAAAAGCTCATGGAGATCAGGAGAGCCTCCCAACAACTAGAAAAAAGCGAAAGCTACACAAACCTTTGAAAAAAGGTATGGGAAATGTGTGGGAGTCAGTCTCGCTTCAGGCTCTGGACAAATTGCGGTGCAAGGCCTCTTGGCACACAGTTCTGGGCAAATGAAGGAGAAGGTGACTAGGAACAACCAAAATGGATTTACAAAGGGGAAATCATGCCTGACAAACTAAATTGCCTTCTGTTACAAGTCTGGCTTTGTGGGAGAGACCAGAGAGACTGGCTTGGGGGAAGCAGTGGATGTCATTTATTTCAAGTTGAGTAAGGCTTCCACCAGTATCAAAGATGTTCTTGTACCTGGGTTAGGATGTTACGGTCTGGAAGGGTGGACTACTAAATAAATGATCACAATGACCATCAGGGTTGTACTCTGTCTGAAGGCAAGTAACAAGTGCTAAAGGGGTTTGTCCTGGGACCTGTCCTGTTTAATAAATTCTTCAATAGCTTCAAAGAAGGAACAGAGTTCTCTCTTGTCAAGTATGCTGATGATGCCAAATTGGGGGGAACAGGCAGGGCTACCTTTAAGTGGAACCTAGCCAGGTTGGAGGCTTGGGCTAGAAGGAACCTCTTGAAATTCAGTAATGACATGCACGAAGTCCTTTGCCTGGGAAGGAAGACGCTCTTGAATTGATACCAGCTGGGGCATGACTGGCTGAATTCTGAACAACACTTCAAGATTGTGATGGACAGTATACTCAACATCAGTTAGCAGTGCCTGATATAAGGAAAGACTTTTTTACCATAAGGACAGCTAACTAGTGGAATAGAGAGAGAGAGCCCAGAGAAATTGTACCGCCCCATAGCTAGAGAGTTTCAATATCTGTGTGGAGTTCTGAGCAGCTTGATCTGACCCTATGACTGATCCTGCTTTAAACAGGAGGTTGGACTAGACATCTCCTGGTGTTCTGTGATTCTGTGAGTTTAGAAATGCCTTGAACAGCTTGCATATGTCAGAAATACTGTTTATCGCATATGTCAGAAGCACTTTTCATCCCATAACATTATATACAAGTGACTGGTATTTTAGAAAAGCCTAATACTAGAATGTAGTCAGAGAAATATTGATCTTTTATTCACAACAAAGTAAAAACTGGTACTTGCTTAATAATGCAAGACTAATTCCCCATCATCGCAAGAGAATAAAGATTTCATACAGATGCAGAATAAATACTAGGGGACCCACAGATAACTTTTAGCTAATTCTGACAGGCAAAGCTATGCCAAGTGATATGTCAGACAGTTTTAGTTTGGTGGGAGGGCATGCTGAAGCTGGTGGGACTTGTAAAATGAAGTACCCTGAGAAAGGGTACCATATCATTTATTTATTTTTTTTTTAAATTACAAAGACAAGAAGAGACTTAAAATTGAAAGAAGTAGAGCAGAAGCAGGATAATAAAACAAAAACAGTCTCTTTCTTAGTTATGCTGAGGTATAGCTTTAATCTTTGTATTTCCCTCACTGCCTTCTTCCTCATCATGTATTTCAAGCAGTAACAGGCAAATATGGTTATTTTAAACCCTTCCTGAGCTAGGATTTTCAGCAAAGCTTCTCATTCTCAGATACAGACCTGCCAGCCATGAAGGATTATTTATATTTCAGGACACTCCAGTGCATGTTTGTTTCCATCTCCTAAAGATTTTCTATGGGTATTTTTTGCCTGATAGTGCATTCAGCTTTGCCTCTGCAGCTTTCCATATAAATACAAACTCATTCTGATGCCATTTCTGGAAGATTGCTATCTAGAGGGGACAGTTCAGCATCCCTTTTCTCAAAGCAAAGTTTCTGCATGGGTGGTTCTGGTGTTTTGAATTTTATCAAGAACTGTCATAAAAATAACAAACATAATGCACAGAATTCAAAGGTCTGAGCATTCCAGTGAGAAGGACCAAAACCTACAATGTTTTCTAAACCAGGAGGCAAATCCATTAAGTTATTTTCTAGGGACCTCTTCTGGGCAATGCACAGCTATTTGTAGAGAGCCACTGAGTTCTTGTCACTTGCAAATCATCAGCTTAAGCGGCCTCAAGAGAGTTCTGCAGGACAATGACCTAGGATTGTATTGCTTTCCTTCATTTCTCAAAATAGCACAGTAATTCTTGAGTACAGTGAGCTTGTTCTATGGTCGAATTTTAAAATAAACAACCAAAAACTTCTAACATATTTCTTGGTAGAAAACACTATAGAGAACATTCAATATGAGTTATTTGCAGTTTGCTTCTATCTGTCCCGAGAGATTGCATGCAGTAGGTTTTACTGATCTTGAGGACAGTGAGGCCAATAGATCAAAACACATACTAATGTCACATAAAAATGCAACAACTTTTTATCAATTTTTTACCAATTTTTTTTCAAATCATAACTGAAATAATAATTCTTATGATTTTACAAAAATATTGAATAATGATTTACAAACCACATTAAGGGTCTAATTCATGGCTTATTGACATCAGGAGGAGTAACTAAATATGTATCAATGATGGTGGGATCAGACCCTGACACACTACATTGAAACAAGGACCTGAAATAGGATTTAGGTGGAAGTTTTAAGTCCACACCTAAGACAATGTGCCAGGAAGTTTTAGTGGTGCACAAATTCATTCATTCCTTATACTTTGGTCTACTAAATAACATAAACCTCCAAAACTAATTTAAACACACAGGCATGCCCTGCCTAAGCTCTCCCTAGCCTCTGGATGACATCTGGTAGACATGGATTTAAACACCTGCAGCCTAAAAAAAGAAATTAGTAATCTAAAAGAGAGGAGCCCAAACTGCTACATCCTTAACGATCCTCAGTCTCCTATTTCAAAATACAACAATTTGAATTTAACAGAATGTTCTTCAGCCATAACAGCTTAAAAACATGGCATACTAAGGAAAAGAAGTTTGCTCTGTCAGAAGGGAACCAATGATGGTTGTTTCACCTGCCATTTCCAGTAACAGCTTCATATTTGGGGCATTTGACCAAGAAGTAAATGATCCATGTTTGATTTCCTCTTACAGTTGACAGGATTTAAATCTATTTTCTGTTTCCTAGGTGTCTAGGTATAAAAAGACAAAGAGAAGAAATGGACTGTCTAAACATGCCAGAACAGAGGAGACCTGTTTTCTGCTTCTGGGACTGTTTGTGAGTCTGATGTTGTTACATCCTTCATGAAATCCAATGTGCTCACTTTTTAGGGAAAAAAGATTGCCATAGGCGCTCTTTGCCTCGTACACAGTAACCTACTCATTACAGCATTGACACCCAAAAAGCATTTCCATGAAAAAGTTCAAGCTTTTCAGCTTTGAGATTCTTATAAGGGCTTGAACTGGGAAGACATGGAGCTTGAAACTTCTCAGTGTGTGAATGAAATCATTGTCCCTTAGTCAGGGTTTAGGTTTGTGCCTGGTGCACAGGAGCCAGTGAGTGCACAGAGTTGAGATCCACCTTCTAACCTTTAATGCAGTTCTGTACAGAAAAGGGAGGCAGGCAATAGTTTGCAAAGCTTGGACACCTACAACTTTCAAAGGGGTTGTAGGTTTTCATACAGTTTAGAACAAAGAAAAAGCACACAAAACTTGTTCATTGGTCAACTTTTGTTCATTATACAAGGGTGGTCTGACCTTAGCATGTAAGGTTTCCTCCCAGAGGTGTGACTTTTACCATGCTAATTAGTCTTAGGTTACCTTCGGATACCTTCAGGCACCCCCACTTCCTTCTCTTCCTACCCCCTAGTCATGAGGTGATTCATCATTGATGGCATTAGCTCATTCTTGTGTTATCTTGTTGAGACTCTTTCCTTTAAGGACCACAAAATTAACATCAGATTTCCAGCCTGCTCGTTGAATAATACAGTTGCCAGGCAGTTATAAAAGGAACAGTATAGCACACTGTTTTTCCTTTCTTAAGAGTCAGCTTTGCTTCTTTTCTTAAAGGTTGATATACCCAGCTTCTGGATCCAAAGAGATGAGAGTCAGGTGCCTAAACTCCAGAGATGGATGTGATTCTAGATATCTCTCTGTGTTTAGTAAATTTTATGATAAAGGCAATTCTTAGTTTGCATATAGGATTTTTATAACTTTAATGGAGACCACTCTCTGTCTCTAGACACCATAGGAGATCTATTGGGGCCTGGGTTTCCATTTGGTAACAGAAGCAAACACCAGAAACTGAAGTACTTAATGAATTTCATTCATTGATTTAACTAAGAAGCAGAGCCTGAGAGAACTACCAATATCCAATGTTGAACTCTAATGGCAATTCCTGTCTATTTACTGTCTTGTGTTTATATGTCTTTTTTTTCCATCATCCATTTCCTCTTGTGAGGCAACAAAAGCAACACTGTATTCCCACTCAGTGTCTGTGCTCTTTATATATGCCCAGTATCATGCTATGCATTTTTATTATCATGCTGTAATAGAAAACAAATAAAACCAATGTTACAAATCCAATAAAACAATAGGGGAATATACAATATGGGGCCTCAGAGAAAATGTGAAGAGCAAGCAGAAACTAAAATGTGAAATACATATTGATCTTTTTGTTATGACTGAAGAATACAGAGTGCACAAACAATGGAGGGAGGGATGCATGTGTGCGTCTTTCTTTTCTGGCATCACTGAATTTATGTAGTCAGCCCTCAAGCAGCAGACAAGCAAAGTTAATGCTTCATCACCATGATTATTGGGTGATACGTATTATGAAAGGTGTATCTCCACTGGTAAGGATAAAGTAGCTTCTCATTATGAGCTTGATTGTTGAAACTTTCCTAAAATTCTCTAAAAAAGGCCAACATGGGGTTGGATGAAATTACCTGAAGATGTCATTTTCAATTTTTTTTTTGTCTGTAGCGGTAAACCCTTACCAAAAACATCCGCAAAAAAAGTCCACAAAAAGTTATAAAATCAAATTCCATTGACTACATTAGGGCCAGAATTTCACTAGTGACTTCTTAAAAATATCTCTTTAATTTATAATTTTTGGACCATCTTTACCTTGCACTGCTCCCTGGAAAATACCATCAATTGCCTTAAGGCATTTCAAATGAACTCTTAACCAGACTTTACTTTCTACCTGCAACAACTATAGCTTCTCCTTGCAGTTGTTTGATGACACATAATGGGATGTTTTGCTGTGATCTCAGCCCTGAAGAAAAATATTTCTGCCCCAGTCATTATTTGAAAAATGTCAAAGCTTTTTGACTACTTGTATTCATTGAAGTTTGTAGTTCCTTTAGCATCTCTTCCTATTGCAAATCACAGAATCTTCATGGTTGGAAGGGAAATATTCTGAAAGGGGACAACCTCCTAATGTAATTGTGAGGTATGTCTGTGTGATGTGAAACAGGAAAGGAATGAAACTTCCCTTACTTAGTGGACTTCTCATGACCTGCAGGCAAGCCATTCAAGGTACTCACACTTTTTCTGATATTCTTCTAATACTGTAAAATCATAACATAGAGTCTAATGCATTTCTACAAGGAAAGTCTCTTTGAGACTGAGTGCTCTCTAGAAGTGAAAATCAACAAGTTGATTCAGCCTGAAGGATTAAAATGATTACAGTTTAAACTCAGCAAAGTCCCTATTTGAAAGTGGTGGCAGAGTTTTAAATGATTACAGACTGCAACATCTAAGCAAAAAAATAAAAAAGACTGTATTATGTGATTGCCAGTCTCATACATTTTTTTAATTTCTAAAATATGAAAGCTTTCTAAACTCTTTTTTTTTTATTAAGAATTTTTACAATGTTTAAGTTAACTGCACTGTGATTCTGCCTAAAGATTGAAGATACTGCCATAATGGAAATATTTCATAATTCTGAGAACATATCTATTCTGTACTTGAGCTGCAGCTTGTTCCCCAAAACAGTATCCATTTGATCTAAGTTTAAGTGAACTCAAAGTATCCATGAGGACACTTTTTTGCCTTCACTTTAATTACAGAAACATATTTTGATACATAGTTTAAATGAGTTGCTTTAAGTGGGGTTTTATTGGCTCTTGAAAGAAAAGTTAATCAAGATAGTAGATTAATAAAAAGCACTAATTTCACAGCTGATGATTTAAATAGTCAAACTAAGGTCTGTTGTAAAAAAAAAAAAAAAAAGGCATATTTTCTTTCTGCAAAATGCTTCACCAAAAAAAGTAATGCAAACGGCAATCCATTTCTACTCATTCTAACCAATATATCAGATACGGTAAATTTAGACGAGAAGACCTTAAATAAAACTGTAAAGTTATTATAGATATGGTATGTTAATGTTGAATTTACAATAAAATCAGAGAAATTATTGGAGCAGCAAAAACGATTGAATTAAGCAATTAGTCATTATGAAGCCAGAAATAAAAGATCAGATAGTTCTATAAATGTTAAATTGGTAGTTTACTATTTTTCACAGTCCATGGAAAATGCCTGCATGCTGATTTCTTTATCCATTTATTTGTTTATCTGAATTTTTCAGCCCTACAATGAAAAACATGCATCTAGCATTATGGGTATAATCATATTAAAAGCAAATTAATACATTTCAGCTAGCCTCAGTCACATCAAGGATCCTAACAACAAAGAAATGTAACAAAAATAATTTTTCTTCCCACAATGTCTATAGAGTATTGCTGTCAAGCCTTAACTAACTGCTGTGTTTTTGTGAGCATAGAAAAATATGATTGATTTTATGGTATGCTCTGAAAAGAAATAACAGATCCCAGATGTTATGAACCAAGACAGGAAACAGTACCAGAGATAGTGAAACAGTAATAAAAAGATGCCAGCTACTTTTTCTTATTTACCTTGAAGTTCAGGTCAGCTTTGTCTCGTCTCAGAATTATAGAGATGCAGCAGAGGGTGAAAGACAGGTAAGTCTCTTATATGTGTGGGTCTCCAGCCGTTATAGATCTAAACCCAAATCGTAATATCAACCTGACAGCTCGAACAACAGCTAATACAGATCATGGTGTGCACATATAATGTCCTTTCATAAAGAAAAAGCAGTGCTTAGCAAAAGATGCACTACATCTAGTACCAAAAAGATGTAGCACTTCTTTACCGTACCAATAGGACTTTAGTCTAGAAATGACTAAGGCAGGGATGAAACTGCAGGGCTGCAATCTGAAAGAAATGAGCCTAGGCTTCATAGTCTATAGTCTTCTAGTCTATAAATGCAAACAGTCATTCTGTCTGTAACATTTACATGATCATCTAGAAGCAGCTGAATTCATTTTGAAGACCTGCAGATTTCAAATTCCTTAAACTATGTACAAATTGATCTGTTTCTGTTACAGATATGCCCTGCCTTTTGACATGCTTTTCCCAGCCAGCTCATAGTACATGAAGGTAGGTAGTGACTCAACTTGTTGGTCTTCATGCAAGCCTTAAACTTTCCCAAACCATGTAATTGACATTACATGTATTGTGAGTAGATAGCTTTAAATGATACCTAGCAAAATAGAAAGGAAATGCATCGTGAGAGCCCAGTTGCAGAACAGGACTCAGAATTTATTTTTTTTAAGTAATCTTTAGATTTTATGGAGCCTAAACCATCATTTTTGAGTACCTAGCTTTAGTAAGAACAGATGTGTGCTTTCAGCTTCCTGAGCTGTAGTGTATTCATATGAATGAGCCAAGCGAGAAGAAAAATGAAATCATCATGAGCCATGAAATTAGCCACACATGTAGTAAATACAAAACGAATTATTTTTATCTAGAATCCCAGTATGGAAGGAGAGGAGAAGGTTGCACTTTGTAAATTAAAGTTAGTGTACGTAAGTGTTCCAAGCTGCAATAGATAATTGTTTCATGTTGGATAAGGTGGTTACTTAAATATAATCAATAGGGGAGGTCCTATAATTATTTTTAAAGATTAAGGCTTTTGACACTGTCTTCTGTGAGAGTCTCATAAAGATTCTGTGTCTGTCCTGGCTAGATGAGCAGACCGTGAAGTGGAAAACTGCCTGAAAGGTTGTGCCCAGAGGGCAGAGATCAGTGGAATGAAGTCTAGTTGGAGGCCAATAGTGTAACCCAAGAGTCAATACTGAGTCCTATCCTGTTGAACATTAATGATTTGGATGATCAAACAGAGTGTATGCTCAGCAAGTTTGCTCATGATACAAGACCAGGAGGCATGGCTGATAAGCCAGAGTGTTGTGCTGCTGTCCAGCGTGACCTTGACTTGCTTGAGAAATGGGTTGACAGGAACCTTATGTAGTTCAACAAAGGGAAATGCAAAATCCTGTATCTGAGGAGGAACAGCTCCACGCACCAATATATCCTGAGGTCCAAAGCAGCTCTACAGAAAAGGACCTAGGAGTTCTGTTGAACGCAAATCAGTGTGCTCTTGCAGTAAAGAAGACAAATAGTATCCTGGACTGCAATAGGCAAAGTAGTGCCAACGGTTCGAGGAAGGTGATGCTTCCCTCTGCTCAGCTCTAGTGAGGCCACACCTGGAGTGCTGGGTCCAGTTCTGAGCTCCCCAGTACAAGAGAGACATGGACATGCTGGAGAGAGTCCAGCAAAGGGCCACAAAGATGACGAAGGGACCAGACAGGAGCATTTCTCCTATGAGGAAGGACTGAGAGAGATGGGACTGTTTAGCCTAGGGAAGAGAAGGCTCAGGGGCAGTCTTGTCAGTGTATCTAAATACGTGAAGGAAGCTGCTTTCAGTGTTGCCCAGTGACAGGACTAGAGGCAATGGGCACAAACTGAAGCACAGCAGGTGCCATCTGAACATCAGGAAACACTTTTTTTACCGTGACCAAGTACTGGCACAGGTTGCCTGGAGAGGTTGTGTAGTCTCCATCCTTCAAGATATCGAAAAGCTGGGCCAGATGACTTCCAGAGGTCCCTTCCAACATCAAACAGTCTGTGATTCTGTGATTGGCATAAGAATTATTTTTTGTTTCATTTTCTGAAATGTGAAGCATATTCTATTATCACTGACCTTAAATTATACATTCAGCTGTCTTCGTTGCATTTATTAGATCATTTTCTTAGGTATCATGTAAATTTTGAAGGGCTAGTCCCTAGCAAAATATGAACCTGATGCAAAAGCCATTGAAGGCAGCAGAGTCCTAAGTGACCACATAATCTCATTTCTACACTTTTGTTCTACTCACTGAACATAATAACATAAGAATGGTAAAAGAACAGAATGAAGACAAGGACAAAAAGATTATGTGGGCACTTGGGAGGTTAATGCACGTGATTCTGCTTTTTTCATAAGCTAATACATAATTATTTTCTTCAATTAGATGAAATCAGTTAAAAACCTTAACTAATCAATTACTGAAGAAAACTTAAACAGGAAAAAAAAAGCCCCAAGGACCTTAATTTCACATTATTTAACAAGATAACAAAGACAAATGAATGCTAGTCATGTACTATGTGCCGTAGCAAAAACTTTCCTCTTTCAAAATTTGTCTGGGTAAGCTAGACTTTTCTAGTTTCACCACTTGATTCCTTAATGAACCTTTAGAAGATTGTTTCTGGTACTCAAGCATCAAGATGCGATTTCCCATAGTTTGCGAACTTTCATCAATAGTGTTATATAATCTTCCAAATAAGGACTACTAGTAGGGTATCTGCATAATCTTACAAGACTTGGAACCAGAACTTTTGAGTATTTTCATCATTGGTGAGGCACTGTAGAGAACAGGTCCTTTTTCTTTTTGGACCACTGGGAATGGCACTTCCAAACCGGCTGCAAGATAATTTTCCTAAATTCATAAGAAGTCCTTCCGGCTGATTCCCTTGGGCCTCTGTTTTCACTTGCTCTGCAGCAAGTAGAACATAAGGAAGTTAGGAAAAGCTATCAGACAGAGAAAAAAAAAAAGATAAGACAAACCTGATCTCTTGATTTTATTTGTATGCATGTCACTTGAGGCCAGAAGAAATCAGTGGAACATCTTACCTCATCAGCTACATAGTCTACCAGATTGCACCCGCTTACTTCTGTGTAGTGCCCAGTAACATAATCTGATTTTGCTGAAGTTTATTTCACTTGCAAAATATCTGTTTTCAGGTAAGAGTCTTTATTAATAGATTCTCAACTTTCATTAGTACTCTGTTACAACTGCTGACCAGTTCTTTCTTAAAAAACAGTGTCCTATTTATTTCAATTTGTGCAACTTCCCATTGCAGTCATTACGTCCTGCTATAACTTTCTCCACTAGATCTAAGAATAGTAGGAACTCAATTTGTTTTCTCCAGGAAGATGCTTTACATTAAGACAATTATCAGCCTTCTTTTCATGAAGCAAGCAGAGGAGTCTTTAAGGCTTACATGACAGTTGCAGCTACAAGCATTGTACAAATACAGATTCTCTCCAGAGCTGCTTTTCCAAAAATTCAGTGATCCTTTCTGTCTTTGTTTCTTTCTAAATGCCTATGCATTTTCCTTCTTAAAGATGTGCCTCTATCTTACCCTCACCACTGTTTAACTGCAGAAATTCTAGATGTGGTATCCAGAGAATTGTGTCAGTAGTAATTTTGTATTTACTTCCAGATAATTGATTAAAAAGATGAATAGCCTTAGGCTTAATTCTAGTCCCTCTGGAACCTCATAGAAATAAACTCCATTCACACTATTTCCATTTGTTAACTAGTATTGAATATTTGCAAGGTGGTCAGGTCCATTTAAAATGCTGCCTACTGTAATGTGTAGCACCGATTGTTTTTCATGAAAATCTAGTGAGGTGCCAATATGCTATGTAGTAATTTTATCAAACAAACTTTCTTATCTTCAGGGGATGAACTCATCATGTAGGTATAATGTCCGTTCTTTCTTCTTATGTATTTAGCCTATATATTGTCTTAAACCCTTGATTATTAACCTCTACATTAAAAAGCAATCTAATCTAGAGTGTCTGTCCTCATTTATAAGCATCTTGCTGTGAGGTTTTATCATTGTGGCCAGCAGAACTGATTTGTCTGTAATGTTCCTTTATTTTTACGTTACAATCTAACCCCCTTTTAATCTATTTAATATGAAACATAGTGATTTAATATACACGGTTCTTTTTCCCCCAGAACGTAGTACCAAACTGCATAATATGCTATATGTATACCAAAACAGTAGTCTGTATCAGCCAAAATTCTAACTGAATAAAATAATGAAATTGGGTTCATTTCACAAAACCTAGATTCTGTAAAGCTGTACTGGTCTTTAATTAATTACATTCTAGTACTTCAGTTTTTTATCAGCTGAATTCTATGTCATCTTTTGTCTGATTTTGCTAGGGATTGATGCTAGACTAAGTTATCTGTAATTACTGCTCATTCCCCTTGTCTTGCTAGCACAATATCAGCACTTTTGCAGTCTCTGCCTGTATCAGCGATCACAGAATTACAGAAAAGCTGTAGTTGGAAGTAACCTCTGGAGGTCATCTGGTCCACCCCCCTGCTCAAGCAGGACCACTTAGAGTCACTTGCCCAGGACCATATCCAGACAACATTTCAATGTCTTGAAGGATGGAGACTACACAACCTCTCCAGGTAACCTGTGCCAGTACTCGGTCACGGTAAAAAAAGTGTTTCCTGATGTTCAGATGGCACCTGCTGTGCTTCAGTTTGTGCCCATTGCCTCTAGTCCTGTCACTGGGCAACACTGAAAGCAGCTTCCTTCACGTATTTAGATACACTGACAAGACTGCCCCTGAGCCTTCTCTTCCCTAGGCTAAAGTCCCCTCTCTCTCAGTCCTTCCTCATAGGAGAAATGCTCCTGTCTGGTCCCTTCGTCATCTTTGTGGCCCTTTGCTGGACTCTCTCCAGCATGTCCATGTCTCTCTTGTACTGGGGAGCTCAGAACTGGACCCAGCACTCCAGGTGTGGCCTCACTAGTGCTGAGTAGAGGGGAAGCATCACCTCTCGTTGACGATGCTTTCCCTAATGCAGTACAGGATTCCATTTCTTGCTTTTACTGCAAGAGCACATTGCAGGCTCAAGCTAGAGATCTCTATTAATGCTTTGGAATACAGACTGTTGAATACAGATTGAGTGGGTCTGCTGGTTTTTAAATATTTACTGGTAGGAGACAATAGTTACTTGCTAATGAATAGAAAAGGGCCTTATGTTCCTCCTGTGATATATATGTGTGCGTGTATTATCTTCTATTAAAAAAGAAAGGAAAAGAAGTTGTATATTTGAATAAGATTACCTTTTCTGTGTATTGTTAATAGTATCGTCATCTTCGTTCAATAGCAGGCCTATGGAATTCCCAAGGTTTTTTCAGTCCTTAACTTATTTAATTAAATAATTGCAATTTTCTTTCACGTTGCCCTTTTACTGCCAACTGGATTTTCCCCCTTGATTACTTTATTGTTCTTACTGGTTTTCTGCACTCAGTAGAATCTGATTTATACTGATATCTTCCCACATAGGTTTTTCCCATTCAGTATAGATTGTTCCTATTCCTAATTGTTTCCTTCTCTTTAACGAAGGACTAAAATAAGGGCTCAGGTAGCATTGTCTTTGTTTTTGTCTTCTTCTCCCTCAGAAGACTGTTTTATTCCCTGGCCAGTTGCTTGCATTTCACCTACTGATAAAATCAATGGCAACATCTTTGCTAGGTAAAAGGTGTCTCTGCATAGGTCCAGAGAACAAACTGTTTTTCTATACTCATTGCTTTTCCACATCTCTTCCTCAGTATTTGTTGATCAGCAGGCTTAAGCACCTTAATACTAGATACAAATTTCCTTCCCTGTCTGGACTGTGTCAGACCTTTAAGATTAATCATACATATAATTTTGTTTCAGGCTGGTTTTTCACCTTAAGTGTGGCCTATGAGAATAAAAATAACAAAATTAACTAAAGGTTCCTTATGATGCAGTGTTCGCACTTTTTTTTCAAGGTTCTCAGTAACAGAAGAAAATAGTGGAGCTATTGTGTAAATTGCAACAATAAAATAACACTACCAAAAGTGACATAGAAGTTTAAAAAAGAATTCAGACAAAAAGGTAAACTCAAACTGCTAAGTTCATCAGGAGAAATTGATGTGCATAACTGACCAATTATAGCAGAGGTTAACAAAGAATTAATAGAGGCTGGAAAGGAATCCCTGAGAAAAGAAGCTAAAAATATGCTACATACCATAAATGCATCTTTTACTACAGTTATTTTTTTCTTTAAAATAAATTGCCATCCTGGGATGTGTCTTTAGATCCTTGTGCTGCTTTTCCTGTCTTTGACATCTTTTATGTGCTTATGTTTTTCTATAATATGTGGTGCTGTACTTTTAGTATACCTTCTTTCATACTCTGCTGCACATATTTCTGAAAACCAAGGAATAAAGATATGATTAGAAATTAACATATTGCTGCTTTTAAAAAACAGTAGGGTATTTTCTGGCAAGATTAATTTTATACTAGTAAAAAACATCAGAAAAATGCTGGGGGTGCCTAGTAAATCTACCTGGAGGGAATTCAGGGATGTGAGACACAGTATTCTCCACCTCAGAATTTCATCTAAACTAGCTGAGATCAAGTGATTCATTGTATTGTCCTATGGGAAATTATCTATAAGCCCCAGTGAGGTAGAGATTAAAGCTGCCCAACTTCCATCAAAGTGGCTGACATGCTTGGTAGTATGACTTTAAATATCTTTAAATCAAAAATATCCAAACCAATTTACATGAAAGAAAATGAAATAAATGTACCTCTCTTCTGGCTTAGATGTAAATTGACATGTATGAATTAATAGAGATATGATAACTGTGAGCTGAAAGAGTTACCAGCAATTTTTAACCGCAGTATAAATCTCTGCAGATGGAAGCTCTGATGGAACTGTGGCAACCAGAGATTTCTGTCACTAATCCCTCACGATGTGTTAAGAGGAACCAGTAGAAGAAATTTTGTGTTCGTCTGGTAATTTTTTAGGGTTGGCTCTGGTTAAGAGCAATGAACTGGAGCCTTTCCTCCAAAGAAAATGTTCAAGGTAGAGCAATAAGCACAAATATTAAATCTGTTTACTTACCACTAACAGATCTCTGACTTAATTTTAAATCTAATGTGATTCCATTATTTTACTAGAGTTAGTTCATATTTACAGTAGTGGGAACAAGAAGAAGAACTGCCCTGTGTTTAGATCTTTTTGATTTCTAGTGATTTTTTAAAAATGAAGCACAAGAGTAGGTTTAGAAAGGATTATATGGAGAAAGAAAAACCATAAAAACAAATAAAAGCGAACTCCCCCAGTCTCTTGTACCCTTCTGAAAATGAACAGCCTGGAGAAAATCTTCTGAATTAGCAGGAACAGCTAAGTTTACAGGTAGCTCACACCTCTAAACTAGAAGAAGTATAAGAACTCCCAGTGATCCGAAGCTGATGCTAAACAATTCAAGTGCTCAATTTTAATACGGATAATGCTTTTTGAACAATGTACCTAGTAATTCTTGATAAAATCATTCTGAGGAAAGATATATGCCTATATTGCATACGCCTACATCTGACATTTTAAAGATGCAATTTATTCAAACCTAATGTGGACGCTCAAAATAGGTCAGGCCCAGCCACACCCTAAAAAGTACCTACTTCTTTCCACTGACATTAAAAGTAGACTAAGTGATTAGATCAGTTGTAAGTGTCTATAAGGCAGACATCTGCTGGTATATGAGAAAAATCCAGCTACATAAAGCAGGTCAAACAAAAATGTAGTGCAAGCATTTCTGACAGAAGCCGCATGGCTTATAATTTTTCAGAAGGTCAGGATAGATGATCACAATGCACTTTATGGATTTAAAACTTAGGAATTTTTGATGAATTTCATTTCAAGAAGAAGAAAGATGTTATCCTCATTTACCCATTAAGTCCCACGAATTATGAATCAGACAGAAAATAATTTATAAATATCTGAACATAATTCTTCTGCCATCCTACTCCAAAATACTTTGTATTTTCTAATATATAGATTTTGCAAAGTTTATCAAATCCATCCTTGAGTTGAGACTTTGCTACATTTGCTGGGTGTTCTGAACAAAAGACCACTTCCACTTTTAAACTTCCTCTCTAATGACAGTGAGTTGACAGCTTTGTAAATTTTGCTGCTTAGTCCGCAGACCATCTGCAGACAGCTCCATAGGCAATGATAAAAGGAAGACTTAGAGGTTGAGCTTTACTACCTCCTGCTCTCTCTTGTTAGTATCAGCCAGTTCAGAATTGTGTATGTTCGATGAATGATTATAAAACCAGCTATAGTAGCAAAATACAAATTTTTTTTTTTTTCAGCAGGGCAAATGCTACTCAAACAAGTGTTCATCTGCATGAAATAATAAGCATCAGTGTTCTCCAGACTGCATGAACTAAATCCCATTATGGCTGAGCGGACCATAGGTGCATGGATGGAAGAGTATATCCTGGGGTATAATTCCAAAGTAAATAGTTCAAAAAGAAAAAAGATATGTGAGAAAGGCAAATGACTTTGTAAGATGGACACAGAACAACAAAAAATAAATACTGATGGAAGAAGCCTTCTTATGGCTTATGCAACATCATCAGAAATTGCCTGAAGATTAGAGAACATTTTTTTTGCTGGAAGATGCTATGTTTCCCAGAAAAAAAATATTGATTCTTTGATGAAAAATACCTGACTGACAATGTGGCAGAGGCTTAGAAACTTCATGACCTGATTTAGATGCATGTGTGAAATGAGACCTTGAAGTCCTCAGGTCAATTTTGTCCTCAGTTACATGTCTGAAACTCCCTTTGAAATCAATGGAGCTTGCATCAGTTAAGTGAGAGAAGAATTTCCCTTGTGGTCCTTGTATCAGTGATTTCTGTTTTTTACAGTTCAGTTCACTGCTATAGTAAAAAGAGAATAACACCAAGAACAGAAGACTGACATTTTTTCTTTTTCTTTTTTCTTTTTCTTTTTCTTTTTCTTTTTCTTTTTCTTTTTCTTTTTCTTTTTCTTTTTCTTTTTCTTTTTCTTTCCCTTCCCTTGTCAAAATATTTATATTCAGATTTTTTTTCTTGAGTACCCATCCACTAAATGAAAAAATGCCCAAGCCAAAAACTGCCATTATACAGTTATCAAATTCCAAACAGTTTTATAGCAGTCTCTACTTTTAATAGTGGTCCACCACAGGAGACAATGCCTGTCCTGAGTTGAAAACCTACAATAAAAGCACAGTAGGTTTTTTTTTAAGCAAGGATACTAGCCCTCTTTGGATGTTAATGCCTCATAGTGTGATATAAAAGGAAGAAATGAAACATAATTTCATAACTTCAAAACTAAAAAGGATTCACTACTGAATCCTGAATAGAAAGTTTGTTAGTATTCAGTTTTCCAACCAAAATCTTCACAGTAATTTGCCTCCAATTAGCAAAAACAGAGAGGAATGCTTGCCAAATACTATGGAGACATGCAAGAAAAGCCACTTGGTTGACCCCAAACCAAGACCTGAGGTGTGTTTACAGGGTGCAATGCAACATGGGGCAGAGCTCTTCAAGCCAGCTGCAAGTGAGAATTGTCCACAACACAGTAAGAGAAGTTCAGAAGTGGGGTGCCAGAAGGATGCTGTGCTGGGCTGATTGGCTGGGAGTGCTGTGTGGGGTCCAATTCAGGTGCCACTTCTGCATTCAGTTTCGAGGTGAGATACTCAGAGCTGTCTTAAGGAAAGTCCACACCGCAAAGCACACTGTAAATATTCCCCCAAAACAGGGACCTATTTTCTGGTGGACTTCAAACACAGTGGGAAGACAAAGCATTCTTCTTACTTTAAAGGTGAAATTTTTCAGAGTTCTTGGAAACTATTTTGAAAGGAGCTGGGAAGATCCATGTAGCATCTCAAAGAAGCTTTCACCCTCACTGTGAGATACAGGGAGCAAGTTTTTACATTTCCCCTCTCGAATGGGGTCATTGTAAGCAGACAAAAGAGTTGTATAAACAGTGAGGGCACACAACTGTTCTTCCAGACTACAGACCAAAGAAATAGAAAGAGCCCTGCAGCCTATTGTTTGTAAAAAAAGTAAACTCCATTCCTTCAGCTAGGTATGAAGTGATTTTTTTCTTCTGCTTGATGAATCTGTGAACTCTTTAATCCATTAAAATCTTTGACTGGATATGCTTTGTCTTGATAATTCCTGAAAATTTCATTTTACCTTCCATTTTTTAAAAATTATTTGCAGTTACAAATATGAATATAAAATTTCAAACTCAGCAAGGAAAATGTACACATTTTATTGAAAGCAAACAAAGCGTTTTCAAATGTGGGAATTATTTTGACAACTGTACTGAATTTTAAAGTTGATGGACAGTGGAGACCGATCTTCCTTATAAAATTTCAGGCTCCGCAAAAATAATATTTGAAACATATTTTTCAAAACAAAAGTCTCAGGCTTTTCATCTTCCACTTTATAACTCAAGGAAAAGTAGAATTAATTTATGTTTCTGTCCAGCCATAACAAGCTCTTCTCTTACTTTTAAAACTTCTGAAATAATATTCTAAGATATTTCTCATTCAGAAGTTGAGTTGTAAACTATCTATGTTTTTCTGCTGAAGTTGTACTTGCAGTTTAGCTGTTTGCAGTAGTTAATTTGTAATTCTGTGAGTATACATACACATTTGCTGCAGGAGAAAAAGGCAAACAAACATGTTGGTGCAATAGATTTTTAGTAGAATTAGAATGCCAAGGAGTGCTTGTCTTAACTTTGCTTAACACTGTAGAGACTTGTTCATGAGGATTATATGTGGGGAACAAGTCAGACGAATTTTAATTTTAAAATTTATTATTTTATTAATAAAAACCAGGCTCATACATACATCTAATATTTAATATATGAATAATTTTGTTGTGCTTTTTACCCAACAGAATCTATGTAGAAAGAAACAGAAAAGCACTCTTTACACCTTCCTTCATTTTAAAAAGTTGATGATAAAATACCTATTTCTTCCTCCCAACCTTGACTGACAAGACAGATGAAATGAAGACAGACTAAGCACAGAAATAGTAGATATGAAGTGTTCAGAGGAACAGAAAACTGACAAACATTCAATTAAAAGTATCTTGGGAAAAAACACCATCAATCATCCTTTTCAGTCATCATAGAAGATCATTACAAAAAGAAGTGTCAGTCCACCAAAAGTAGACAGAAAGCTTACCCTGAACTCGGAGACAATCTGTGGCAATCGAAATGTCGCAATAGCAATGCACAAGGTAAAAGATGTACAGCTTTTAAAATGCAGATGATGTTTGTATCTAATTAAATAAAGCTGGCATTATAGGGATATGTATGTCAAGTTTCACATACTGTGTGTTACACATTATGTTTTTATTAAAGCTTATCATTGTGTTTTTATTTAAACAATACCAGAAATATTTTTTCCTAAGATATGGTGTCATTCTGTGATTCTTTTTCATTAAGTTAGTGTGTTTTTCGACACTATGTTTGCTGACACTTTAAGGTTCAGAATATGTAATGAACGGCAGAAATCCAAAACTCATTATTTTTTTACAGATCTTATAAACTTTAAGATAATCACATAGTTTGGAAAAAAAGATTCGTTCAAAGTTTAGGGGTGGTAATATGGACAGTATGGTGCCAAAGGCTGCCTCATACTCTTAAAGTATTTTTCAGGAAAACCCAAATGATTTTACACTCCAGGAAGAGAGATATTAACCTGCTGCCATAAGAGCAGTGTCACAAGTCTCCACGAAGCCAGCTGTCCCAGTGATAAATGCCACACTGACTTATCTCTGACAGGTTTCTGGAGGCTGCTAAAATCAGCTCCTCTAAGTCTTGAGATCACATTGTTCTCCAGATGGAGAATGATACCACTGATTTATGGATACAAGGATTCATAAACTCGATGGGAACTGGTACTGTTCAGCAGTGCAATGTGGTGCAGCAGAACTGTTTTGGGGACCCAGCCTGGTCTTGGTCTTGTTGGACTTTCTTCCCCTGTGCCAGACTTATGCAGCTGTAGCACAGCAATTTTGCATTGTGCAGGCCTGCTGCTGCCATGCTGGTGATGATCCTAGGTTGATCTCAAGAACAATCCATGTCATGTCATTGCATTTGGTTCTACATCTCCTTGAGGTATTCAATATTGGTGATGTTCATAAAAGGGGAAGCGCAGAACTATGCGGACATGGGTATTGCACCACCATGCTTTCTGTAGCTGTTTTCAGGACAGGAGGACTGTGTCTCCTGCTTTTTCCTTTAGGGTTGTGAAGGTTATCTCTTCCATGCAAGGACATGACTGGATATTGCCAACCTGTAAATTAATTTCTTCCATTACTCACTTTTTATGTGACTATCATAGAGCCACAGAACAGAATCATCCTCCTCTTCTTTTCATGCATTACCTAGAAGACTTTCTTTGGCCAGTTTCTGGAGGATAAATCAAGTTATAAATTTACAGAAAATACATGAAATAAACCCCTTCAAAATAATGATTAAGTGGCAGCAAATCCTACCAGCTACCAAAACACATTAACTACTGAACAGTGTGGCATCAAAATTCTATTTCAGATGGGTGAAAACATACAACCATGTTTTACCAATGCTGATGTTTAAAACATTTAATGGGATGTGCTGTTGATATATACCTTGTCACGGCCCACCTTAAAACAGACATTGGTCACCATTTTTAAGAGGTAACTTTTCTACTTCTTGAGTTTATGTTTTGCATCTGTTGTGGTTTTAGCTGAAATCACCAAAACTGGACCGACAGATGGCCCTTCCCCCCTGGCAAAACAGGAGAGGAAGAGATAAGGAGATTTAGAAGTTTAGAATGAACTAAACTACTTTAATGAAAAATTAATGTTAAAATACAAAAACAGAAAATAATGAAATAGATACAATATATACAAAACTGTATCAAGCTCCCAGGAATGACGGTCCTGTCACCGGCAGGCACTGGGGAAGTCCCAGACTGGACTCAGCGAAGGATGGGAACTGGATTCCAGCTCTGGAGTCAGGAACACATGGATTGGGATCAAAGGCAGATGAACAGAAAGAGCCCTCTTCGGACGCCGGCCATCACAGGAAGAGACTTGACCCTTTGATCCCTCAGCTTTTATACTGAGCATGGGGCAGATGGGATGGAATACCCCAGCTGGTCAGCTTTGGGTCACCCGTCCTGTCCTCCCCACAGATGTGACCCCTCTACGTTTTTCCGTTTCTGACCCTCTAAGGGGCAAATAACGAAAATTGGCTGACCTTGGTTGTTATAGTAATAAGTATAAGCAAGGGCCTTTCTGCATACCATTCCTTGGCACGTAGCACAAACATTGGTCTTATCATTCTGAGAACGAGCAGTTTTCTCCACAATATGCCATTAATCTCAGAGAGTTAGAGGAAGCCTAGCTAACATGTAAAATTACAGAACAAAATTGGTTCAGTTTTACTTCAAACCACGACAACATTGTTTAGAAACTGCAGTTATTTTGTTGTTGATTGCACAGCTAGTAGTGGTAAAGTATAGCTAGTTCATCATCTCAGCATCTATCAGTTTGCTGAAACAACATACAACATGAATTCCAAATTCAGGGATGGATGTACAGTGAGCTGGATTAAAAATAAGATCCCTTGCCTGGTGGACATCCAATATGCAATAAGAAATTTCTGTAGGGTAAGATTGGAAAAAAGTTTGGAGGAGAAGGAGGGATGATCTACACAAACAGACAGGATTGTCCCTTCCACACGCCACCTGGCTGCTTGCATTCCAGTCTGTGGCCAACACAGGCAGCTTTAAAACTACTTACCAACAACTTAGTTACTGTGGTGGTTAGTGCTGCGTAGAGAACTTCAGGGGACAGATTAGTTTAGACAAGTCTTATGGGAGACTTAGTGATGGTTGTGGCAGCTCTGGTACCAGTTGGCAGTTTAGCTCCTGCCATGAGTCTGTCTAGTAAACTCAGTCTTACAAAGCAGCAGAAGAAATTTCATAAAGAAGGCAAAACACAAGTTTTTCTTTCTTGCATAATCCCAGGCACTGGGTATCCCTGAATGTCTCATATGTGTTTACTTTAAAAATGGGAAATAGACACTGTGGAGTGAGTAATGGGGAATAAGCCTGATCAAGGGCTAATAACTCTGAAGGTATATAGATGTTGGAAAAATTTTCCTTTTTCTTACAACTCCTTTTCCTCACAAACACCTTAATACCCGTCACTATCCAAACATGTATCATTTGTGTTCTGACTCTCCACCAAAAACCAATTTGGTTTTGTTATCCAAAACTTCAGATTTCAATCAAATTTATTTTCTAACTAAAACATTTGCCCTAAACAGCACTGCCTTTTTCTGATACAAACTGTGATGTCCTTCAACTGTGGCTACATCTTCTTTTATTCCAGTACAATCAATCAACATGTCATCAACGGTAATCAAAACCAAAAAATAGAAATAGAGAGTAGAAATTTTAAGTTTCTTTTATTTGATTTTCATTCAGGACCTATTCTTGTTTCCTTCTGTTTTTCACCTTTGAGAAACCATTTAAAAAAATCAGGTTTCTCTCTGCCTCTACTTTGACAAAGCACTTCATGATTAAATTTAAGGACAGGAGTAGCTTATTATGGTTTTGTTTGAAGAATATGCATAAACATAGTGCTAAAAAAGACAATCATAGAATCATTTCACTAGCAGATACCCTACAGAAATGGAATAACAGCAAACTCCTGAATTTTGACATGTCCTACAGAGTCACAAACTATGGTGATCGTACATATTTATATTACACATTAAATCCAGACTAAAACCTGTGTTTATGTCCTACATCTTATCTTGCCACACTGATAAATCCTTAAAGTAAATGCTTCTCGAATTCCAACCTCTATTTTCAAGCTGAAACCAGAGTTCAGCTCTGAAAGCTCTTCTTCCTCTCTCTTCTTAGGAAACAGAAGACAATATTTTAAGCATGGAGTGAGCCTAGTTATCTCCTTCTTGACACACTTATGCTTGCAGTTCTCACTTCATTTGAAAGACAGAGCTCCACTTGCTTTGTGGAGGTGGTGGGCTCCAGTCTGAAAGGGAGAATGCCATCAGTGTCTGCTCTCCATCTTACATCATTCTGTTGGTGTTTCTCTGATCTACCCTTCCAGTGGTGGCATAAACTAGATTTTATTAAGTCAAAGGTGGGGCAGAACAGAGTGGAAGAACTCTTCCACAGAGACAGACTTCAGCCTTACATAGAAGACGACAGATACTGTAAAACTACCATTTCTCAACCAGAAATGATGGCTAGTTCTGTGAACTTCTCTAATCTGCTGAACCAGAAGATTAAAAGAGGCAGGGTGACAGCAGGCAGTGCTTGCTGAAGCTTGGTGCTGTCAGTGTGCTGGTAGACAAAACTGTGGTAAATCTATTTGGTCTCTGGCTAAAATCCTGAGTTCGAGCCAGGCAACTACATGCATATCCAGATTTATTCCTTCTTCACTTAAAAATAATATGTAGGAAGCTGAAGGATTCAGTGAGTGATTAATAAAAGTAGGACATCTTATGCATTTATTATTTAAAAATGTTAAGTGTAGGTGTTAACAGTGACACAGTGGAAGTTAGGCACACAACAAAGAAAAATGCATGAGTAAGGTAAAAATACTTGCAAACAAAATTTAAATACAATAGCTGTTGTGTATAGATTTCTTTTTGAACTACAAAATGATGTTGCAGATATGAATCTTCTACAGTTTCTGTGGAGTATTAAAAAATCCCACTTATTACTCAGTAACATGTATGCATATATATACATACCTGACTTTTTTTCCATTTCACAAGATACCAGATTGAGATCTGCACTGTCTGAGGGACCTTGAGATAGATGTATTTGGAAGAAATATGGATGAAGGTAGTGTTTTCCCTAGCAACAGAAACTTTTTGTGAAAACTTTTCAAATACATTCTTGTCTTCCTCTTTCCTGTTTATGCCTTGCTCAGTGTTTTGGTTAGTGCACACTATACAATTAATCCTTTAGAGCACTATTCTCAAAACATTTGCAATGCCAATATGCAAGGTACCCCCTTACCCTTAAAAAGCCCAGAGCCCCTTAGAAGTCTCTCCAATGAACTTAAATAATTCACAAAAAATGTACATTGTACATTTCAACAGCTTTCCCAGAGACACTATTTTGTGAATTATTTAAGATCTAGATTATAAAAATAGCCTTATTGACAAAGCTCATCCTGAAGTTCAATTTAATTTCTTCAAAATTTCAACTTATGACAAATTTGATGGATATTTCCAGACTAAAAGTTTTCATTTCTCTCTCGCACACGGAAGCTTTATATATGAGCATAAGCTAATGGTTTACTAGAGTGGTGAATGGTCAGCTATACCATGAATCTCTGTTAGCATATGCAATTTGACTCAGAAAAGATTGCAATGTTTTCTTATTGGCTCAGTCTTCATAAAACCCCAGGGGATAGCTCAGCTAGGGAGATGGCTTTATTGCAACTGTTTTGCTGGCTGCAGTCTGCACACTTTTGTTAGCATTATAATATACATTCACAGATAATTATTGCCTTAATGTTTTTCCCAGTAGAAAAACATGATAAATTATCCTTTTTACTTTTCCTCTTATTTTACTACTACTTGCATTAGTGCTGGGTCAAAAGCAAACACAGACCAATCAAGTTGACCCCCATGTTCCTGGTTGTTACCGATGTATTTTTCCTCTTTCTTTCCTTTGATGATTTGCATACACGCCAAATTCTCGTCTAGGAATTTATTCCCACTCTGTCTTTGTCTCTGGGAGTTATGGGACTGGATACAGTCTTTAGTTAGGCTGTCTTTGAGAGAGAGAACATTTAATATAGAATGGAATTCCTGAGATTTTTGTACAGATATACAATATGCTGAGAACAGCCTTCGCACAAATGTTATAGTTAATCAGGAAAGTTAACTGTCAGGTTTCTGGGAAAAGAGAATGATGTAGTAGGTGTAGAATACACTCACAGTCTTGTGGAAGAACTCGGAGATGGGACTTACAAAGCTTTGGCAGAGCGTGTTGGTGTGTGGGGGAATTTCTAGAGGTCTCTTACATGTTCTCTTCAAAAAGTGCATGCCTAACTTAGGGTGTGACATTCATAAAATCCGTATCCACAGAAAAAATGATTGTGGTGGCTAAAAGGATCATTGTGCAGCACAGGCAGCCAGTATAATTGTTTCAGAGCTTTAAAAAGATGTTGTGTCGGAGTGTAGATGCTGTCAGTCAGGTTTTAATCTTAGTGCCAGAATTAAGTCCTAAATTAAGAGGGACCAAATGCTTTTAATCAAAACCCCTCAGGCTATCCTACTAATATGGTATTCATATTCATGTGAAGTCTGCAAAGAGCAAACGTTATCCAAACAAGGGAGAATCATGTCTGTAAAGATTTAGAAATCCCTTTTCTCTGTAGAATAGCAGCTATGTTGAAATATGTAAGCTGCTTGTAAATTTATACTAATTTTTACCTTACAGTCGGCTGAATGAGAGTTATTCATCACAGATCCAAATAATATTTTTTTTCAGAAAAAAACCCCAAAAACCTTATTCAAGTAACATCTATGAAATATGAACAAATATGGGGAACTTCTAAACACAATGAGAGACATGGATTTGCTATGTTGAGTCTGCAGTTTCTCATGGGAGAGATGTATATCAGCAGCAGGATTATGAAACCCAATGAACCAATATTTAGATATATTTAGCCAAAGGCTCAGTGGAGAAAGGAGTTCTCACAAATATACGATACATATCATATGTTTCCAGAATTGCAGTAAGGATTCTTGTTTCATACATGTAATTCCATTTAAAGAAATCCAGCTGAATAGAAAGCTCAAAGATGATCAAAAAGTACAAGTGGCTTTTCAACTAGTTCTCCTTTGACTAAAATACTATAGAGATCTATAAACCCCTAAATAACAAAGGGCAATGAATGGGGAAGAATGAACATAAGACATGCTGGAAACAACAAAATTATAAGGAAGTAGGCTAAAACTACCGAAAGGAATTTTTTTTTTTGTATAAGTTAAGTGGAGGCCAGAAATTATAAATAAATGAGTTCTTCAGATTTGGATAAATGAACTGGAACAGGATCATCATGAAGTTCAACACGGCCAAGTACAAGGTCCTACATGTGGGGCAATCCCAAGCACACATACAGGCTAGTTGGAGAATGGACTGAGAGCAGCCCTGAGGAGAAGGACTTGGGGGTGTTGATTCGGGAGAAGCTCAACATGATGGTGTTCAAGACCAGGCTGGATGGGGCTTTGGGCAACCTGGTCTAGTAGGAGGTGTCCCTGCTCACGGCAGGGGGATTGGAACTTGATGATCTTTAAGGTCCCTTCCAACCCTAACCATTCTATGATTCTATCACTTGCCAATGTGTGCTTGCAGCCCAGAAAGCCAACCATATCTGGGGCTGCATCAAAAGAAATGTCAACTGCAAGTCATGGGAGGTGATTCTGTCTTTCTACTCTGCTCTCGTGACGGCCTACCTGGAGTACTTGGAGCCCCCAAGACAGAAAGGACATGAACCTGTTAGAGCCAGTCCAGAGGAGGGCCATGAAGATGATCAGAGGGCTGGAGTATGTCTCCTGTCAGGACAGGCTGAGGGTAGGGGTTGTTCAGCTTGGATAAGAGAAGGCTCTGGGAAGAACCTATAGCAGGTTCTCCTTCCAGTACCTAAAGGGGGTCTACAGGAGAGATGTGGAGGGACTCTTGATCAGGGACTGCAGTGATAGGATGAGGGGTAGCAGTTTCAAAGTGAGAGAGGGTAGGTTTGGATTAGATATTAGGGAGAAATTCTCTATTGTGAGGCTGGTGACACACTGGAGCAGGTTGCCCCATCCCCGGAAGTGTTCAAGGCCAGGTTGGATGGGGCTTTGAACAGCCTGGTCTAGTGGAAGGTGTCCCTGCCTCAAACCAGGACACAGGGAGGGTTGGAACTAGATGATCTTTAAGGTTTCTTTCAACCCAAACCATTCTATCATTCTATGATTCTATGATCACTAGCTATTAAAAGATGTAAACTTCAAACTCTTTTCCTGTTATTTATATTCTTTCCTTAGAAATCCCCTTCTGGTTGATTATCAAAGATGAACAGAACACCAATTTGCATGATTTAAACCACAAAACTGCTTTAACATTATTAGCTTTGTTTTGTGAGAAAAGTTCTGAGCATAATTTTGTGTTTAATTTCTCATGACTGAATCCCAGATTGTCCTTGCTAATTCTTTATGGAATTGGAATCCTGCAAAAGCTAGAATTAGTGAACACATGAATGAATATGTTTTACTTGGAAAGAGTCGACACAGCCTCACAAATGTTCCAAGATGGTCCATAATCATGTTGATAAGGAAAACTTGTTTGATAAAGTCTGTAGCAGAGAGTACAAGAAAAGGATGATATCTCCTACGAGAAGAGGAAGAAAGGAAGAGCAGAGAGGGAGATTGCTCTAGCAATGCCTCTCCCAGTTAAGTGCGCTGCATCCACATTGCCAATAACCCACAGCAATTCCCCACACCCTCAGTGGAAAAAGGAGTAATGCAATTCACCACATTTTGATTCTGCAACTCAGGAATCATATGTAAAGTGTTATCCTATATTACATGTCATTATATCCTCTATTACTGCTCAAACCTTCCCAACCAGCAGAAATGACTGATTCTGCAACACTGGGACAGTGTAAACTTGGATGTAGTAAGCCTATTTGGGTTTCCAAAAGGTTGTTTGCAAATAGTCTCCACAAAAGAATTTAAGCTGGCAGGAAGTAAGAGAGCAAGAGGAATGTCCTCATATGGGTAAGTAACTGGTTAAAATAAGAAACAGAACAGGAGTGAATTATTTCAGGAGAGCAGAGTTATGTCAGCCGTGGAACTTATCAGGGATATGTGCTGCAATCTGTGTTGCTCAAAATATTCATAAATTATGTAAAACAGAGAGAGTAGAAAGACATGAAAGTTTGCTGAAGATACTAGATTATTTAGAATAATGAGAAAGGTCAGTTGAAGATATGAAGAGTTATGAGACTGAGTAACCAGGAAGTTAAATGACAGATAAAATTCTGTTCAGATAAATATGAAAAAATGCATCTTGAAAAGTTACATACAAAATGATAGACTCTGAACTCGCCAATACCATTTAGGAGCAGATCTTTTTTTAAGGCAGATTGCTCCATAAAATGTCAACTCAGTGCTCAGTAGCAGTGAGAAATAAATGTTCACAATTACTAGAAAAGAAGAGAGAATGAAAAAACTTTATTATAAGGCTGTTCATCTACACCTTGAAGACTGTCTACAGTTATGGTCTCCTCAATATCTAAAAGGATAATGTAGAACTGAAAACTGAGGAAGATAAGGAAGAACTAAATTTGTAAGTCTGAAAAAGAGAGGAAGGGTATGACAGAGTGGTATGATTGTCACGAACGTATATGGATAGGGCTTGAGGTTTCAGCATTTCTTGCAGGTCAGAGACTAGAGACTAATAAATGAAGCCACATCAAAACAAAGAAAATAAGATTGTTCTTCCGAAGGATGGAATCCTTCATCAAAGCACATGGTGGAAATAAAAAGTTGCATGCCTACAGAAGGAAATGGATCATATCTGTAGAAAATAAATTAGTTTAGGTTACTAAATATATAGAAACCTTGTCTAAACAGCAAGCCACTGAGCTGAAAATAGGACATTAAGCTGAAATACATTTGCAGTTTTCTTACTCTTCTCTAAGTATTCACAGCCACTGCTAGAAAAAGGACATGAGAGAGACACAAAGCCTTTCTTCTGTTCTTATTTATCAGCAGAGATTCTATTAAAACCTTTTATGGAATACTTATGTTATGTACTGATATAATCCTGAATATCTCATTCTTATTTCCTTATGTTAATCACTCATTTATTTTTCATGTTCTCTTTCATAAATTTTTACTAGTCTCCAGCCTTATCTAAATCCTTCATATTTATTCAGGAATCATACTCTTTAATTGATGTTGAGCTTAAAGATCTGTTGCTTTTTGTTTTCCTCTGTATATTTTCCAATATAATGTTCCTGTGTGATTTTTTCCAAGTGCTATTAAGACCACCAAAGAGTTAAAAGAAAAGTAAGCAAACAGTCTAAATCTTACTATTTCATTTCCATCTGTTCCATATCTTCAAGGCCACGTTCAAATCTTCTTTTCTTTCATTTGCCTTAATTCGCTTTTAGCCAATTCTGCTGACACCCTTAATTTTATGACTCTGAAATGCCCCTAGAAAATATATTTTTTATACATTCCACTTTCCCTGATAATCAATGGAACACAAATCTTACAATATCAAGCTATTTGTTAAGTTTTGATCCCTCAAAGACCACTGTTGTCACCGACTTCTGCTTCTTTGTAAAAAGTTTCACTGCTTCATCTTTTGCCAATGCTGTCTCCTTTCCTGATTTCCTACTATAACACCTTAAAAGATCCAATATGTTATTGTGCTCCAGATTTGAGATAAGAAGATTTAAAAAAACCCCACAAACACCAACTTTACCCACACATTATAAGGACATAATCACTAACCATATTATTATTGGCAAAACACGATAAGGAAGAAGACACCTTATACTGACTCTTTATATAGATGTAAAATGCAATAAGGCTAAATCTTCATTTAAATCTTGGGAACCATTTAAAGTAATTTAAATTACTTTAAAATTATCCCATCTGTGCTGTCCTTTTTACCTGTGTAAATGAAGAATCTTTTTCAATTTAATTTTAATTTCTCTGTCAATATTTTTCCATTTTTCTAAGCTGTCATTTTATTTTCACCGTTTCACTATGCATTCTGATTATTAATCATGCAGAAAGAAATACTCTGAAGGTAGGCCTTGCACCTAAACAAATCCTAATTGTTTTACAAAATCAAAACTTAGACCACTTGATTTCATTTCATTGACTAGAGCTATTGAGTTGTCACCTATTTAGCTTTATTTAGCCTGCTCTGTTTCACAATACCTGAACTAGAGATTAGTTTGTATATGTATATATTTGCATTGAAATAACAATTGGGTATCCCTGCTATCACTTGCTGTGACACATTTATGAATTTCAATTTAGATATTTACATGAAGGGAGATTTAGTCCTTGATGAATTGTTCTAATGGCTACCTAACCAAAGAGTTAAATAATTACACTTCATTCATAGCTTTAGCTTCTAGTGGATCCTTTTATATCTTTACTTGCTGTACATTTTCATCGGTCTTCTTCAGAACTGTCATCTATTTATTCTTTGTTTGAACAACGTATTTCAGTAGATTTACAACAATGCAAAAATGCAGACGATGTAGTATCCTTACTTCTGGTTAATATTTCTACATGTATAAAACAACAACAAATCGAGATTAAATCTTGGCATCAATAAATTAATCTCAGTATTAGATTAGCTAAATCATCACATAAGCATAAAAATAATCAGTACTAACTCCTCTAACAATGGTTGTCCATAGGAAGCAGATGTACATTTGATTATCGATGCCAATAATCTATAATCTATAATTCTCAGGTTGATTGAATATGTTGTTATTGAAACCAGTTGTTGTATTGGGTGTAGGTGGCAAGGTGGGCTGCAAGAGTGACCTCCGTGAAACGACATCAGGGGCTGCCTCCATGTTGGACACAGCCGGTTCCAGCTGGCTCCAGAGAACTGCCCAGAAGGCACAGCTGAGCTCAGCAGCCAAGAAAAAAGTGAAAAAATGCCCAATGAGCAGAGAGGGGCAACAAAAAACATGTGACAACTAACAGTGCAAACATCAAGGTGAGAGAAGAAGGAGGGGTGTCAGAAAGGGTGTCAGAACAGAGATTTCCCTACAGCCCCTGAAGAGGACCGTGGTGGAGCAGATATCTGTACTTCATCCCATGGTGAGCTCATGCTGGAGTAGGTTTATCCTGAAGGATTGCAGCTCAAGGGAAGGACCCATGTTGGAGCAGGGGAAAAGTATGAGAAGGAAGTAGTGGCAGAGAGGAGCTGTGACGGGCCCCTGCTGCATTGCTTGGGTAAGGAGGTGGAAGAGCCAGGAATGGAGGAGTGAATTTGAGCCTGGGAAAGGGGTGAGGGTGGGAGTAAGCTGTTGCTTTAATTTTGATCTTTATTTCTCATTTTTCAAATGTATTTAAATTGGCAAAAAATTCCAGTTACTGGACTACTGACTATCCTGTCATGCTCTGTGACAAGAATTGTGTTTTTGAAATAAGGAAGTTCTTCCAATTAAGAGTTTGATCAAGTAATTTCCTTCAGTTTGACTCATTCACTTCAAAGTAATCAGGCTTATTCATTCATTAGTACCAGTCTTTACTCAAGTGATTTTCTGACCTGAAAAGCAAGATGTCTTGCTGTAATACTTTACCTTTTATTAACTGTAATTGTCGAATTTTGGCAATTTCATCTTTCAGTGCCTTTCTTAAACATCCTTAGGTAAAGCCATTTTTAGAAAATGTCCTAATTAGATTATCACTTAAAAAGTGTAGAGACTGTTCTGCATGTGTTAGGAGATGTGTCTATTATTTTATATTCCCTTAAATTACTTTAAAAATTATTTGACAGAACTTCCAAATAAACAAATGTGGTATTATGTCAGTGGAACAACTGAGAGCAAATTGTGCCAACAGTTCATGGCACACAAAAAATCACATTAAAGTAGTGGATTACTGGGTTTCCTTCTAGTTACTATAAATATAATAGGCAGACAAATATAATAATCAGAAAAATTCAAACTAAATTCAAGCTTCAGATATTTTCCTTATAATCAATTTCTTATTCTTCTTGAATATTAATTTCCTGTTTTGAAATTCAGTTGTAGGTGAAACTGCTAATATGCACATCTTGACAACAGTTATTTAATCCCATCAAGGTGAAACCATTTTAAATGTATAATTTATATAATGTCTGTGCTTCCTTAAAAGCTGTTGAGCACAAAAATCAAAGGGTAACTGAGTGAATCTATATCTCCCCAGTGAGGTAATAAATGTACTTTAACACTGACATTTCTTCGGGCAGTACCCTTAAGAGCGATTCAAATTGCTTAAAATGCTGACATCAGTTAATCCATTTGTTACATCACAAATTTAGGCATCTGTTAAATTTTTTGCTTAATTGCCTTGTTTAAGGCTCACAGATCTAAGTACAATGTCAGCTCTCCTGTGTATCTACATGATGTTTTTCCACTTCGTTGGTTAATCCATTTTGGTTATTATCTGGAAGTGCTATTAGCAATAGTGATTTCCAAAATTCGTATTAATTCATTTTCACACAAAAATTGAGATTTTTATGGGCCATATACATAATAGTGCTATTTAATAAGAAAGGGGAATTTAAAGCTGCTGTCTTGCTTAGTGACAGATATAACTGTTTGGCCATGAAGCAATAGCCACTGAATGTTTTTTGAGAAGATGACTCAGACGTGATATGGAATATTTCAAAACACGGCAATAAAAAAAACCCAGTAAGCAGCATTGTCACTTCATTTGGAACAGAGCTCTGCTGGAGTTGTTATTGAGCAAAAGATAAAGAACCTATTGTCTTTTCTTGTCCTATCTTTATGAAGTAAATTCTTAATACTAGGGGCAACTATTTTGTGATATGCAATTTCTTTTAATTAATATTGAAATGTTTTACACAACTGGGAAAGATATCCACAGGTGAGACTCAAATATTCCTCCTACTTACTGCAACAGAGTCATTCTGTAACCTGATCCATAGAAATGGAAAACTGGATATCAAATTTTCTGACAGTAGAATACTAAAAGATGACACATACTGATTGTTGGGATTCAGGAAAAATGTGTTTTCAGTTGAACGTGAATTTATTTTTCCTAGGAGTTTGCTTATATGGAGATGAAATCTAGAAACTATTAATTTCAAAAGATTCCAAAGATTTGTTTTTCAAAGAATTTGAATTGGTAATAATACTAAAAACTTCATATCTGCAACTTCCTAGCTTGTCCTAAAAATTGTATTTTCTTCTACTGTCTGACCTATCACTAGAAAAAAGAAGAATTGTTGTATATAGATGAAAGGGATAGGTGCTTTTATCTTCTCTTTTCCTTCTTTCTGGTCCTGCACTATTTTTCAAAAGGCATTTAACATTTTCTTACTGTATTAATTTAAGCATGTGTTGTAGTATTATAAAAAAAATGTAAGCAAACACTGAAACTATTTTATGGATAAGATCTTACGTGAAAGTGTTACCATTAGTCTCTTAAGTTCCAGCCTTGAAATATGCTTCAGTGCAGTTCCCTACATCTGTATTGTTTCTTAAATCTGACTGTCCATGATCAGTTTTTCTTATCAGGGTAGGACCTTTGCCTTTGGAATGTCTTCATCTTCTATAACTGTCTGTTTCTGATACTTAATCATAGTACCTTTGCATTTTTTTACATACTTATCCTTACCACCTGCCTTATGAGGTAGTCAAATACAGTTCTCTGTTTCACAGATGGGGAATTTAAACACAGAGAGATTAAGAGCTAGGTCATAACATGAATTAAGAGTTATAATTTGAATGGTGCGAGCTCTCACTTTCAGGTGTCTTTCTGACAGTAGAATACGCAGTACTAGGATATAGTTAGACCATCAGTGCAACACATTGGAAAATTAGACAAATATAGAAGCTATACAAATAAATACCAGAATACTAATGTAACCTATTGGAAGTGCTGAGGAGAGGGATGGGAATTCAGGGACAAAGAAGAATAGATATAGTCCAAATGCCTTGTTTTCAGTTGCTGTCCCCATGGCATTAACTCAGGATTATGGCTGCCATCTGAGATTGCATAGATCTGTATTTAAATCTCCCTTTTACGTGAACCGTGGCAGAAATTTTTACACAGGTCCTTTCTTCTTGAAGTTTCCATCTATTATTTTTTGCTATTTTGAAAGCAAGTTTTTAATGCTGAAGATTTTTTATCTTCTATGACTATCTAATACATTTATTGGTCAAAAAGAAAAAAATCCTCACAGACTTATTTAGGCCTCTGGCTGTAGTTTATAACATGGCATCAGTTGGAAAGCAAATGCTTAAGCTCAAGACAGCTGTTCAGACTGTGTTGCCCAGAGCTGCTAAGCCTTGAGATGCTAAGCTTCATTTTGGGTGGCAAAGTCAACACTCTACCTATGGACATGCTCTTACACGTCCACAGAAACTGGTATTTGAACTTAGAAGTTTGCGCTTCTGTTTGAACTGGAGTTTAGAATTTTGAGCAGTTCAGAAGTAGTCAAGAAGACATTTATATCCCATTTGAATCCATTATGGGATTCCTACCATTACAATATTAATGCCTTTCCATTTTCACTTTTGAGTGTTTGCCAAGGAACTAGAGCAAGGTTTCTAAGCTCGGCTCAACTTCAGGAAACATAATTTTGCCATAGCTAGTTCATGTCAGGCAAAGACCCTAAACATTAAGCTAGACATTAGACAAGGACAGTGAATAATATAGTAATGAAGCTACATAAAATTCAATATCAGGGAGCATAATTTTGTAGATCAGTAGAATGAGCAGATGATTAGGAAACTAGTGGACTCTAGATTCCTGAGACTGATTTCGCAGTTTCAAATCAAATTTATTGGTTAAATGAATAAAATTTGGAAATACAGTCAGGTTATTTAGTTATGTAAATATATTTACATGCTAATATTTCTTCTAAAAGTTCTAATACTATTAGCTATCTGCTCTTTCATGATGCATTTTAATTTTCTTGTACAACTATACTTTATATCCACTGATAGCGTCTACCACATAAGAATAATTGCAAGCATAGTAAAAATATGCTGAATATGCTAACTTGAAGTAAACACATTCTTTTGTAATAAATCTTTGACTTTATGAATAATAGAAGAAAGCTAACATTTATCAATATTTGTGAATTTCACATATTTATGCTTTGTTGGTGAAAATGTTTGAAAAGGATAAACTTGGTACATAAATTATAACTCTCCAAAGAATAATTAATTTCACTTTACAATAAATGATTTTGAAGCTGAATATTCTCAGACTTGACAATAAATAGTAAGTGGTAAATATTTGTTGAAGCCTTTAAACATTACCTAGACTTTATTTTGCAGCTAAGAAACAAGGTCAAATGAAGTCAAATATTAACGTCCTATTGATCCAGTTGATACAATAATTTTATCTGTCATTTATCCTCCTAATATCCCATATTGGACTATGCTGCTGAAGGAGGCTGAGCTTAGTGTTGTCAGCTAAGGTCTAAAAGTCAGAATGGATGGATTTATTTTTCTTACTTTACTACATAAATGCTTTATGGAAAAATACAGTATGTTGGTAAGTTCAGAGTTGTCTAACGAAACATTGATGTAAGGAAGCATTATATTTCATCACCAAAAGACGTATACTCTAATAATAAAGTCTGAATTTTACTAAGGAGGGAATAATTTTTCTGAAGCTATAGAAGGAATATGGTGAGCTCACATATTGTTTGGGTTTGCTCCAAGTACAAAAACAGAGGACATTCTTATTCAACATGTGATGTATATACAGTCTCTATTCACTTTTGTGAACGTTATCACTAACAAAATTGCAGATTAATCAGAGTTGAACTGGTAAAGGTCTGTGCTCTGCAGAAGGAAGAGTGTGAAAAGCAAATGAAAAGTCTCTGTCAGAGGAGTATATTTTCAATGGTTAGTGTTGAGGACGTTATATGGAAGCACACAAACGTGCTAAGCAAACTCTGCCATGGCAGGAGAAAGTGAGGACAGAACAACCCTTTTGCAATTCCACAGTTTAGCTATAAGTAAAATGGCTTCTTTTCCATCTTTGAAGCTCTTAAGCTCCTTAGCCTCCAAGTACCATGCAATTACCATGCTATTTATGCTAGGATTTAGTCTTTGACAGATACCAAGTGATTCTCAAAGGGACCCCAAGTAACCATGAGGTGTTATGTTTGCTATTTTCTTCATAGATTATTGTGGTATTTTCACAGATCCATTATCTGACCTTGATTAAAAGTCAGGAAATGTTAGCCTGTTGCCTGTGTTCAGGCCATGGAATAATACCTCTATTTTTATGTACCTTTAATAAATCAGACATTTTATTTATCTTTGCAAAATGGCATGAGATTGCTGGTTTATTTATCCTTCATGCACATATGAGATGTAATTAGGAGAGTTGATGGTACTGACATATTATTAAGCTATTTCAGCTCTATATGTCATCCTGCAATAAATCAGAGGACAGCAATTTTAAGCTCTGTGCTGGCTAAAAAATAATAGGAGTGCCTTAGAATCTATGAAACATCTTGATAGTATTACTCAGTTCACATTTTACAAGTTTTAATTGAAACCATTATCAAATAATGATTCCAGACCAGAATTAATTGTTCATAAAGTTCTGGAGATCGTATCTGCCCCTCTTGCTGTAAGTTCTGACTACCCTAGCTAAGGGATAAGAGCCCAGCTCTACAGTTTTCCTGTCAGAAGACAGAGTGCCTATTAGAGTGAGTGAATAGAGAGAGAGAGTGGATATATAGTGCTTCTGAAATTAGTGCTTTTGAAAACTGTTGGCTGGTTTCTCTGGAAACGGAGATCTTCTACTCTATGATATGGATGACATTGGTATCAACATCTGAAATTTTACAGGTATGTGTCAAGTCCAGCCAGAACATTACCCATGGGACTATGTACTATAAATCCAATAAGCAGGATGAGGGGATGGGTACAAATGCTGTGCTGCAACAGTTTGAACTGGTAAGTTGTTGGCATCCTCACTTGCATGTTCTTAGACCACACTAACTAAATTATCCCTGCTCTGAGCAGTGAGGTGGGCAAGGCAACCTCAGGGGTCCACTCCAAAGAAAGTTATTCTACAATTTTGTGAGCCCATGCCAGTCCCTGGCAATGGCTGGGCATGAGCCAGACACTGCTCCCAGCACACTGTAATAATGGAGCTTTCCTAGCTTTGGATACAAAAATGAAGGCAGAGAGCTTATTTATATGGTGACAAGTTATACATATTTTTTCTGCTTGCCCTTGGGGCCCCAAAAATGACCATGTTTTTTTAAAATTTCCTGGCATGACCATAACGATAGGGAAAACCCTTAACAGTAGGAAAGGCAGGGCATACTCAAATTGTATAAAATGTCTGCTGATATAAAGCTGTTAAAAGCCAAGCATTTACTTTCCTGTATCTTTCTGTCGACTGAGGCTAGTGATGAGCCATAAGATGTATCCTCTGTGTCTACTTATAGGACTACTGTATAGGCCTATAAGTAAAAATTCTTGACATCCTCTTTTTCTTACCATTACCATACAGTGAATCCTAGTCCTATGCTATTACTATTTAATATGATTTATTCAAGGTGAATTTTTAGAGATAACAATAGATATCTGCGTCAAACTATATTTTATTATTACAGTTTTGCAAAAAAAGAATGTTCCAGTGCACATATTTGCAAACATACTTTTTAAAGCCATTTCATAATCAGTCAAATAAAAGTATGTGTTCCATAAATAGATTGCTGTATTTTTAGTGGACTGGATTAATTATTTTTTTTTTTAACTCATGCTTTCCATAAGGAGCACTTTTTACAATTTTCTAAGTGTTCATCAAGACAATTAATGACTTTGTTGCAAAAGCCCTGCTGTAGTTCATGACGTCTTGTAGAGCTGGCTGTGTGAAAGCAATCTACTCTCAGATGAAGTACTACAAATGCAGAAGCAAGACAGCTAGGTACTCAGAAATTTCTCTGGAGTCCGTAGGCTACGCACAGTAGTGATGTTGCTCATTTGGAAACTTTCACAACCAATTTGTTTGGTACATAATTTTACCTTTCTTACAAAGTAAACTCCTATGATGTCATTGAATTCTTGCAAAAAAACCAACCTCACTAACAATTAGGAAAATGAGTGGGATCTTGATGGTCCATCAATGTACGTGTGATTAAGTTGGTTTTGTGTAAATAGTGTATGTGAGTCTAGAAAGTAGTTCACTAACACCACAAAAGTCAGAAGGACCCTAGGAAGTTTCAGTCTTTGTTCAATCTTTTAAGGAGCATTTAAGCAAATATCTCTGTAACCTGCAGGCTCAGCACATAGAAGTGTATGCATATCACTGTCCTCTCAATATTAACCTTATCTGAGCTCCTGTCGCTCCAATGTGGCTTCGTTTGTGTACCAATCCTTCTATTAATTTCAGCTAAACCTAGGGAAATGTAATGACTTCTGAATTTCTCTATGTGGGTGTAACAGCCTACTCAGCTGGAGCAGCTTTTCTTTCCTGTCTGACACATTTGTCCCACAGTGCTGCAAAACAAACAAAACTGTAAGAGCTCTTTTCTCCGCATCATGTATTTTTTTTTATATGACAGCTATTCAGAAGACAAAGTTAATTTCAACCTTAGATTAATGTAATAAAAGTGATGATTTGATTTCAGTTGCTGGCTACCCTGAAAAGGAATGCTTGGGTTTTTTTAATTGCCTTCATGCACTTATTTACCTGCAGGCTGAAGATGTCTGTTTCTCAAACATTCTCACATCGGTTTGACAATGTAAGATGAAACACAGTTCTTTTAAAATTTGATATAGTAGTTACAATAACAAAAGTATGGTAACATCTTTAATAAAAACTCCTGTTGTTTAGTGTAGCAGACACTCCCCTATGCTAAGTAAATACATGAGATATGAGTGTTCATCTACACTGACATATGAATTTACCAGACCTTCTTACTCTATGCTTGTATTGTGTGACTGTCAGAAGTGGTAAAGGAATGGTAGCAAATGGAATAAATTTGTTACAGAAAAATAAAGCAAAAGGAATAAAATAAAATGAAGTGGAAATACAGCTAATCAGATCAGTGCTTAGATATGAACTGGTGGGTTTGAGACCATTGAAAACCTGATCTTCAGAATTAAATTCAAAACACTATTTTTAATATTGTAATTATTCAAGTATTTTATTCCTGTCAGTCCCCAGTTAAATAGAAAAATTAAAATTTCTTCTCATATTCTAATTTATCACTATAATCATAAGCAGAAATGGGAGTTGAAAATAACAGACTTTCTTGTATTTCTAGATTATGATACATTATAAAGTACAGGCTTTCATACATTATCTCAGTAACATCTTCATTTTGTTGGAAAAGATGTCCAATTTCTGTAGATATCAAGGCAATAATGAAGATGATAAATCAGCAAGCAACATCTAAGTTGACAGCATCACTCATTTATTAATGATAATCTTCTTAAATCTATAAAAAATTGAGATTTCCCACTGTAACTAAAATTATAATTCAGAATCTGACCTGAAAAGTGTTTTTGAGGGAAGTTAGAGTATTTCCATATTTTCCAGGTTGATATATGGATATCAAAGATCAAATTCCAACCACAAACAGACATCTACATAATGACTTTTTTTTCTTTATGAGTTTCCCCTTTTTTAATGAATTTTAGATCGTTTTTATTACAGATTTTTACATGTTTGTACCTCAAGAATTCCAAGATAAGTATAAATGTCATATTTATGTAATACTATGATTTCTATGATTTTTTTATTTTACTTATTAGAAAACAACTACTTCATTCTTCCTTGGAGAATTCACAATGATTAAGTGGACAAAAAAAATCTGTGTTAATCAAAATAATCCTATTTACAAATCTCTTTGATTTTCCTGGTGGGATCTGAATGTATCAAAAAAGTTAACACCTATCCAAATTTGGATCATCTTAGATTTAGATGGTATTATCATGTCATTGATCTGGAAATATTCCATTAATATGACTTGGAGTCACATAGATGGGCAATTAAACTAATTTATTAATGTTTTTATAAACTATATAAATATTTGCTATATAAAAAAAAAAGGGGAAGATTATCTTAAGATACTTGCTTAATGTCACAAAAGATACCAAGACAATTAGCAGCCAGAAATGCAATAGAAAAAGCGAATGAAAATTCCACTAGTTTAGAAACTCCTCAGTGAAGGTAGATGAAAATAGTCTGATTATTTGGCCTTCTTTATCCCCAAATGGTAAGAACAAGGTGTGCAATAACTGACCTTTGAGACTGACCTTTTTTTTTCAGATGATGCTGCATTGGCCACACTACCCTTAAAGAGAACAGACACAAACTATAAAAATACTACAGAATAGATGTAGATTGGCCCTGCTGTAAAAACACATCCGTTCTGCAGTATCTGTGTTGGGAAAATTATTCCCACCAAGGAATTCCAAGAGAATATTAAATGACAGTGTATTTAGCCACTGAGTATAAGAAGCTTTACATCATCACCTCCATTGGCTGAGAAAAAAGGGAGCTGATGATGCTTTTCTGTAGGTACCAGAGTAAAAAGATTAATTAATACAACTTTACTGTAAAGAAATAGTGCTGTGTATACTGTGCAAGACCACTTCACATAACAAGATATTATTTCTACAAATATTTACCTTCTAAAAACATTTCAGTTCAGATAAGACATTCTTCCTTAGAAAAAAATGTGTTTTATAAAATAAAACAGTACAAGAAATTATTTTAAACACTTTACAGTTTTTCAAAACTCAGGATGACTGATGTGGTTACCATTTAATATACGGTATTCATCAAAACAATTTACATAGCTAAGCTATTAAAAAACCTAAGAATAAGCTAATCGCTATGGGCTCTTTACATTGTCAGCAGAATTAGAGAAAAACATAAATACCTCCAGAAATACACAAGTCCCTCAAGAGGGCAATTAATCACACTTGTCTTAACCACATACTTCAGAATGACGTGACTATCCATTGTTTGTGCAGCCAGTGAAGACTTTCCAGCTTTGACTTAGACCTTGAAGCCTTTTACATAGCTAAGCTAGGTCATCAAGGTGTTCAAACAGTGCTTTATGGAATATAGAAAACGCATTAATTTATTGCAGCTAAACTCTACACTTAAGAGACAGTCCAATAAATGAGATATAGACAGAGTTGACTCACATAAACTCATAATACACGAAACACGTAAACCGTTAATACACTCGACAGGAGCTAAGTCATTTTATGCTCATGTAAGCAAAATAGGAAGATTCTGATAAATTACATTATTTGGCTACTCAGTAAAGATATGAATTATAATGTCTTCCACAATGAAACCAAACATATCATGTTATAAGATTAAATCACTGGCATAGCAAGAGCATGTTAAAAATTGAACATGGTGCCCTGTCAGTTTCAGCAATAATGCTGAACTTTCTCATTTAGGTCCTTTCATCTTGAACTCTTCATATCATCAAATTAGCCCACACAAGATATAAGTAGATTTTCCTGAAATGGATTTGAATATATATACTTGCTCTTTGATACTTTAAAAACTGTGACTTTAAATTGGCATAAATTCAAGAGAAGCCCAGTATACAGTCTTTAAATTTGAAATGAAAATTCTCCTCTACCACTTTTTGAGAAAGTTCAGAAGTTATAGAAAAGTATTGATTATTATATAGATACTTTGATGTATTTCATATTAATCCTTATCAAGGTAAATTGAACAACAGGTTTTTTTGTAAAGAAAGGGCTTCTGATTCAGCTGAGTACTTCTTGCATGGAAGAAGAAAAAAAGCCAAATAGAAAACAAATATTTTCTTCAGGTCTTTTATGTTCAATGGTTTTAAATAGCAAAAATTTTGGTGCATGCAGAATAGAGCTGAATTTGGTATCTTTTTTTCTCCAGCTAAGATAATGATCTTTTAGTATACTTTCCCCCAACTGATTTGTTTTGATTGAAGATGTAAGATAATACGAATAAGTTCATTTACAACTTCATATTTAATAAAGTGAGATTTTATTACCTTAAAATGACAACATATATCATATTGCTTTACTAAGCAATAGACTTAAAAATATGTTTCATGAACAATTATTTCCACCTTATATCAACATTGTAATATTTTCTCCACAAAGCAATAACCAGTGTTAGGTTATGTGATTAAAGCTTCATCTCCATAAGCCTGTCCCAGGGGAACCTCAGCCCCACTGGTGAAGTCATAGGTCCGGACCAGCAACCTGGGGAGACGTATCTGCATGTGTGTGTTTGCATGAGCAATTGGGAGACCTGGGAAACCAGGAGGAAGCAACTGGATGGACTGGTAGTCTAAGGTCAGTTACAGGGAACATCACTCACGTGTCTGTATCCCTCTGTGTGTGTGCGTGTGTAGATTTCAGTATCAGCAATGGAGTGGAGCTGCAATCTCAGGGGTTCATATGCCCAAGTGCCAGCAGCTGGGGAGGCTGGAATCCAGGGGCAGCCACTGAGCAGAATGAGTGTCTGAGCCCAGCTGCTGGAGTGATCCACGCTGTACCTTATATGTATATTTTCCACTAACGGATTTTCACCCCTAATAGCCCAAAGGGGAAACTGAATGAGGCTGTTTGTGTACCTTGTGTTTATGTGAGTGAGGTGGTTTTATGTCTGTGTTCATCTGTTGGACCAGTTGTGTATATAATTTCATATATAGAGAAAGCCGTGACTATTTACCCTAGAGAAGGCTCAGGGAGATTTCATCAATGCATTCAAATATCTGAAGGGAGTGTGTAAAGAAGATCTTAGAATCACAGAATGGTTTAGGTTGGAAGGGACCTTCGAGATCATGTAGTTCCAACTCCCTGCCATGGGCAGAGCCACCTCCTGCTAGACCAAGTCTCTCAAAGCCCCATCCAGCCTTGTCTTGAACACTTCCAGGGATGTGTTGATGATAAAGTCAGGCTTTTTCAGTGGTGTCCAGTGACAGGATGAGAGGCCATGGTCACAAAATGAAGCACAACAAATGTCGTCTGAACATCAAGAAAACACTTTTCTACTGTATGGGTGACCAAGCCCTGGCCCAGGTAGCCCAGGCTGGTTGTGAAGTCTCCGTCCTTGGAGATAGTCAAAAGCCATCTGGACACAGTCCCGGGCAACTTGCTCTAGGTGGTCCTCCTTGAGCAGGGAGGACCAGATGACCTCCAGAGGTCCTTTCCAACCATTCTGCAATTTTGTGATATAGTACAGAATTCTGAAGGAAAGGACAAACAAGTGGTATCAGAAATTTTGAAAAGCCTGCTTAAATTATGAAATCTTGCTCAGATTCAGAATTAAAATGGCTTTAACTGTGGATAAATGCACTTAAAAATAATATCTTAACTCACACGTTTCATTATCCTATGCTGTTTCCTATCATATGCTTTCTATGATGTTTGTATGTGTTCTGAATATCTCCATTTTGAGCAAAATTGGTTGTAAAATCTGATAGTCTTGGCCTAAGTTTACCATTAACCAATACATCACAGGTAACAGTTCCAAATCAAACTGAAACCAAAGTTTGACGAAAGGTTAGATGAGCTGAAGTATTTGCATTCATCAGACCATGTATCTATGTGTAATGGCAATGCACAGTTACAAAAGATGCATAAGCAAGTTCCTCAGGCCATCTGATGCAGTTAAGGAACAAGGAGTTGGAGACAGGTTTGCTCTTCTAGGCTTCCAGGCATGATCAAAGAAAAAGATCCATTGAGAATTTTTAAATTATGAAGCAGAAAAAAATAAAGTACTGAGAGAAGTGCAGTAGGGAAGACTGAGCGGAATCCATAAGATTCTAAAATCTGTAAGACACTCTGGAAATCTGAGAGATGAAGGAAATAAACTGTTAATACTTGTGCTGTGCTGTATGTATCTTATGTATTCTTCCTGGGCAAGGGAGGATGAAAGAGTGGTTCAGTAAGAGCCTGGGACTTTCTTGTTTGACCTAGTCATTAGCATCAATTTATGCTAATAACCTGGCAGAAGCAGTCAAGAATTTCCAAGAACTTCCAAACAAGAATCTCTTTTTTTTTCCTCATAAAATTCTTTTCTGCTAGTTAGCCTGTTTTTCTACCTCTGTATTGTGAATCAGAATTTGCCACAAGTAACATCTCAGAATACTGTACCCGAGGTGACTTCAGGAGTTCATATGTATGGCTCTGCCTTCATATCCATAGGGTAGACATTGTATTTATAAGGCAGGGGAGGGAATCAGAGAAAACTCATAGTTGATTTTTAAGGATTTTTTTCCCTTATATTTTGTAGAACTTACTGCCTTGTTTCATGTGCAATTATCTCAAAATTGTAATATTCTGAAAGACTTGGAATTGCTCATTACTGGATTGAATTCTTTAAATAATAGGCCATTATTTTAGATTACAGTTTTCTACCAAAATGTTCATAATCAGTATGCTATATAAAAGGTAACCTATTCAGTGCATGGTTCAACAAACATTTCAGTGTTTAAATTCACCCAGATATAGTTAAACTGGCTCATCTTCACAGAAAATGCTTGACTATTAGTTAAAATTAAGTGAAGGTGCACCTTCATGTAATTTCTGCACTTCAAATAATTCAGAAAAAAACAATGAATAACCCAGGGGTATGCACTTTATCAGCTGAAGTAAAATTTACTTTTACGTGTTTTGAAGAGTAAAATGTGTATAACATACAAATATAAAGTTTTCTGTAGAATATAGTTAGATTTTATACATTTGTAAGTTGTAGTTACAGTGTTACAGTGAGTCACTACTGAATAAGTCAATATTAGGTAATAGTAGTCTGACTGAGAAGACAAAAATAAATAATGTGCCTTTTGTAAAAACCACAGGCCAAGAGAACCTGGGTTCACTTAAGTATCAGTAAACATAAGCTAGGAATGCAACGTTGCATATCAAAAATCTTTGAAGTTAAAAGAATGTACAAACACACATGACTGCAACCACAGGAAGAAAAAAGAAGCAGGAAGAACTTTTTTCTCTTAAATTGAACTACAAAAAACCCTGTAGAAACAGTGACAAAGGAAGCCTGTTCTATGTGAAGCAAATTGACAAGGCTGTAAACTGAAAGAGAAGAACAGAGGAGGCAGTGTTAGATAAACCTGAAAAGAAATGGAATAAAATAGGATAAAAAGAGAGTAAAGGACATGATATCTGAAGTTATACCAACTGCAACACGTTCAGAAGACCTGTTTAAAATGACATAGTGTGAAACTCCATTTGCGTACAAGCACCATGTTTAGCTCAACACTTAGATGTGCTAATTGTACTGTTTTAAATACAATTAATGTCTTCCACCCTCGCTTTTAAGTTTTTCTAAACTATTATTTGGAGGGTTTTTCTGTTGTTTTTAAAGGGAACGGATATTTCCAGGTTATTTATTATTGCTTGCTATTACTACGGTTTTTTACATCTGATTTGGCAATATCACTCTACCTTCAAATTGCCATTGGTGTGGCATTGCATGCATCATGCTAGCACAGTACCACTATGGCATAGCCATTAGACAAAACATAAGGTGACAAGAAATGACTGGAAGCTACTGGGAAGAAAAGCAGAAGATCAATAATAAGTTAAATTAAGTGCTAAATAATACATGGGGAAAACATCACCATGAGGTAAAACTTGTTCCTATCTAACTGTCATCTATACTTAAGAATCATGTCAAACTGCAGAAATTGAATGATTTCATGTTTAATTTGCCAAATAATTGCCCTTTTCAAACAGCAAATGCATTCTAGTTCACATTACAGCTCTGCATAATCTTTTCATATTTTTCTGTCAGTCTATTCATACTGCAATTTTTTGGCACTTTGCCCTTTTCTACACTCCTTAGGGATTAGCAGCTATAGATGTTCTTATTCTTGTCAACAGCCACTTAAACAGCATCACATTTTCTATAGACACTGCACAGTTCATTCACTTAGCAAGGCACTCCACTTTCAACTGCTTCTCCATCAATTAGACTGGATGAAAAAACTCAAGTTATTCAGTTCTACAGTATTACATATAGAAAGACTGGAATTAATACAGTGACTTTCAACCTTTCCTATGTGAAACGTGGATTCTTAGACTCCACATGATTCAACACTTCCTCCTTTCACTGGATGACTGAAAAACCTACATTTATTACTAGTTATTAAAAGTTTCACCTGAGAATATATAGTCACTTCCATCATCTGCATGTTGTATTTCAAAAATACATTTTTACTATCTACCAAATAGGAAATTTGGGTTGCTTGCTGCAGCTACACAGTAAAGGAAAGACAAAAAGGAAGAACAGGATCATATTGTTCCCTGTAGAACTACTGTAACTAATGATATTGAGTATTGAGCTGAAGAAAATCATGAATGTCATAGTAAAAAATTCCATGATGTTCCATCAGGGAGAAATGTCTAATTCCACATCCCTTATTGAAATGAATGGAGTGGTTAACAGCTTATAGAATTTTGCTTCAGGCTATTTTTGGTCTCAGACTGCATCATTGTATTGGTTTACATTTTGTTTCACAATTCTAAGTTTTCCTGGAAGTAGAAGAGTTTGAAACACTAAACAGAAGATGAAGAAATAATAAAGTAAGCAAAGGAAAAAAATAAATAGTGTAATAACCCTTAAAACATACACCAGCCTGGCCTTGAAAGAGCATTATGGAATGTTGAGAGCAATACTTTTACTTCAGTGGAAATATAAAATGACTAAAGATAAGGACAACTGATCCACTCCTTTCTCTTTAATACAAATAATATGAAAGTTGTAAGTAAAAAAAATTAAGAGGAAAAATGATAAGGCTAAATAATATCATTATATATGAATTAAACATTGACATAGAGTTCATATCAAATGCTGGCTTTGAAATTAATCTATCGTGTGATTTCTGATAAATTATTCTTTCTGTCAGATCCTAATTTTTACCATACTTAAAATGAGTAAAATGTAAAAAAAAGGAAAGTATTTAGAAATTAAGAATTCATAGGGCACATTTAGAAAGGCAACTACTATTATCAGTACAGAAGTGCAGGGACCAACTAAAGTAGTTTAATTCACTTTAAGAAACATGCTCAAAATAAAAGAGGGTTGTCTTCAAGTGAGAACTTGCGTAATAGTGCAACCACAGCATGGAGGTCTTCCGGAGAGCTGCAGGTTCTCTCAACTGAAACCAAATTTTGAGTTGTACTTTTTGGGGAAAGCTACTCCACAAAGGCAACGTATTGGGCTGTCAAGCTTTGTCTTATCTTCTCCCAAGTCCTCTTCCCATTTGCTTTGGCTGAAGCCTATCCTAGGCCTACCTGGCAGTTTATTTTTGAAAATTTTCACTGCTGGGCTCCATACTTAGCACACAACCTGTAAGATCTCTTGGGTTTCATCCAACATTTTCAAGCACTGTGCATGCTAATAGGAAAACATTAATCAGTCTTATTAGTGGCATAACAATAACCCAAAAATTCTTGGCTTTCAACCCTGAGAATCTCCTCCTTCGCTTTATTCAGTAAGCAATCACAGGCTCACACCATTTCTTTTGATAGACAGTTAGAGAAAAAAGCTTTTTTGAGTTGTCATTGAGGTTACTGAGAAATATATTTATTCTCTTATCTTTTCTGCATCTCAAAATTTCCAGTTTTAAGTTGTAATTGTTTTCCTTAACCTTAATATATCTAAAATAAACAAATACTTGTGGAGCTCAGAATAATGAAGTAGTTATTGACACAGTAATAAATGAGCTAAGTAATGAAAAGTTCCTAGGAAAATAAGTTTATTAAACTATTAGAATGCACTGGGAGCTAACACTATGGAAGATGATTCTCTTTCTGGCTGTTCAAGATGTGTAGTTTAAGTTTTAGGCAGCTAAAATAATACTGATCAATCACCAATACCAATTTTGTGGCTTTTTGTCATAAAGCAGACATACTGTAATTCATAAGGAATGATATCTTCTTGTGCTGCAATCTCTCTTTATTTTTAAAACATCTAATAGAGACAAGTATGTAATAGATATTCCATGGATGAATCTCTTCTATTAGGCATCAACAAGGCATTTATGGATGATGCATATGTGTTGACAAAGAAACACAAGCCAAGTTTTCACAGGTGTCAGCTCTGGTTTGGAACTTGAACAAACAATTAACTGGGGCACTGAGGCTGCTGTCGGCTTCATTGGCTATTCACAGCTTGATGGTGTACTACATCATTGGGCACAGGCAGCACATTATGGAGCTGTGTTCTGCCAGAAAGCTTACTTCATGCTTCGTTGGAAGGCATATACAACGGTAAGACCTCACATGCAAATAGTGGGCAAATCTGAGCCGTGTAAAAGGTGTACACAATGTGGGAGACAAACGGTAGGAAATCAGAAAGGGTTTTAAAAGAATGTGGAGCAATAAAAGGCAAGTGAAAGGTAAATGGAGGTATTGCAATAGAATGAAGAAGTAGCACAGAATAGTTGAGGTTGGAAGTGACCTGTGTAGATCATCTGCTTCAACATCTCTTTTAAATGAGATCAGCTAGAGCAGACTGCTCAGGACTGTGTCCAGTTAGGTTTTGAATCTGTCTAAGGATGGATAACCCGGACCAGAGGGCAACCTGTTCCAGTGTCTGACTACACTCACAGTAGATAGGTTAAGAAGAAATTCTCGTACATCTGTTTGCATTCATTGCCTCCTGTATTTTCACTGGGTAACACTATGATGATTCTGGCTGCATGAGAAGATCCCCACTGAGGTTTTTCTTCTCTTCCTAATGCAGCTCAGGCTGCTGGTGGCCTTTTTTTGAAAGCCACATCGCTGGCTCGTGTTCAACTTGGTGTTCACCAGGGCCCTCAGGGTCTTTTCAATAAAGCTGCTTCTCAACCAGTCAGCACCCAGTGCATACCAAGTGCTTAAGGTTAATTTCCCCAGGTGCAGGTTTGTGTTTCCCTCTGTTGAACTTTGAGATGTTCCCATTGACCATTTTTCCTGCCTGTCAGCGTTGCTCTGAATGGCAGAACAAACATTTAGTGCATCAGTCACTTTTCCCAGTTTTGTATTGCCTACAAACTTGCTGAGGGTACACTCTTGTGCCATAGTACATGCCCTTAACGAAGACGTTAAACAACGTTGATGGCAATATCGACCCCTGGGGTACTTTTCCACTAGTGACCGGCCTCCAGCTGGACTTTGCATCACTGATCTCAGTCCTCTCAGACTGGCTGATCATCCAGTTTTCAATCCACCTCCTTGACCACTTATCTCACCTGTATTTTATTAGTTTGTCTATGAGGATGTCTATGAGGGAGATAGTGTTGAAAGCTGTATTAAGATAACTACAGCTCTCATTTTCCCTCATCCACAAAGCCAGTTGAAGTCTATCAGGTTGGTCAAGCATTATTTCCTCTTAATAAATCCAGACTGACTATTCCCAACTGCATTCTTGTCCTTGATGTGTCTGGAAATAGTTTTCAGGATTAGTTGCTGCAGCACCTTCCCAGGGATTGAGGTGAGGCCTGTATTTTTCTCTTTCGTGCCCTGCGTAAAGTTATCACTGGTATTTACTTTCTTCCAGTCTTCAGGAGCTTCCTCCAATCACCATATGTTGAAGATTTGAAAGTGCCCCCACAATGACATCATCCAGCCCCTTGAGTACTTGTGGGTGCATCCCATCAGGCCTCATGGAATTGCACATGTTCAGTTTGTTCAACCGTTCACAAACCTGATCCTCGTCTACTGAGGGTAAGTCTCTCTCCAGACGTTCCCCCTGCTCTCAGGGGCCTGGGATTCATGAAGGCAAATCCTACCAGAAACGACCATGGTGAAGAAAGCATTGAGTAACTCGGCATTTTCCATATACTTTCTCATGAGATTCACTGATGCTCTAAAGATCATTTCCAATCTCAGCTGCTCTATGACTCTGGGATTCTGTACACTTTGTCTTTAATTATTTAACACAGCCTTCTAGAGATTTGAAGATGACTGGGAGAAAGGAATTGTATTCCTTCATACAGATTTCCTTCCCTAGGGGCTTAAAAAGCTATTTTAGTTTTAAAACAGTGCTCCTTCAAGACTTCACTAAGGAACGTTTTTAGTAGCACTGTAATAATGGAAATTGCTTGGTTAATGCCACACAGCCAACCTGAGCAGCTCCTTGAAGAGCAGGGCATGGCCTCATTTCTTGTTTCTAATGCAAACGTGTGATATCTTTACTTAAAATTACTGTTAGATGAACTAAGTCCATCTAACTACTGTTAGATGAACCACTGTTAGATGAACTAAAATTACTGTTAGATGAACTAAACTAGATGAATAACTGAATATTTGCATATTCAGTTATTTATATCCCCCGAGAAATGTAGTGTTTTCCAACATTGTTTAAGCAACTTTAACAAACATAGGAAAATAAGAAACTGATCAAAACATCTTAAATGCATCCTTTCAAAGATAATGCTTTCAAAGCTAGATTTTTGCATAGTAAAGGGAAGCAGAATTTCCACTGGTATTAAACCCTGAAGCTAAACCAAATCACAACATGAAACAAGAATAGGAGAGAGAAAATATGTCTTTAAAGATACTCTGAAAATCTATTCATCCTACAAAATTAGTGTAGCCACAAAGCTGTATAAGAATTAACACAGTCTCCTACAGAAGCACTAAGGGATGGCACATTCATGAAACAAAGATCCCCTGAAGCCATTTCATGTAACTATGGAGCCAATGAAAATACATTGAGAGTAATATTTGGATCTGGGGAACATCTGGAAAGATGTACATATTCCGCTCCCTGCAAGAGAAATGGCAAAGTATAAATCTTTCAAAGGAAGGTGCTGCTCCCAGAACCACCAGTTCTATCATAAGACGAGTGTATAATAGCCTGCAAAAAGCAGCTATTCACAGTCTGGTATTGAATCTGCTACGTGACTACATAACTGGAATTTCCACATCCAACATAAGATGGAAAACTGCTAAGGCTCTACATTTAGTATGTTCTTCAAATGATTAAAAGGTGTTAGAGATGTGTTGCTGTAAACTACTAGGTTTTTCTCCATTTAACCTTACTGTGTTTCTAGGTCAAAGGCTGTTGTTAACTTTTCTAAATGAAAAAAACCCCAGAATTTAATCCGAAATTATAGCCCACAATTGACATTAATTTTTTTCAAGATTTCTCTTTAAGAGGGAAAACCAGTGGATTCATAAAGGAAAAATGCTATTTGAAATGAGTAATCCTTGAAAAAATGCTTCCAGTAGCTGATTTCAACATCTTTTTCACAGAACTTGGCTAAAAATGTTTACCTCTATCGCTTCAGAAAGGTGGGATTCAGATAGTCTGATTTTAAACTAAGTCTGAGTTACTTTATGAAGAAAAGCAGATTGCATTCCAAGAAACAGTTCATTTGACTTTTATTAGACATCTTGTTAGGATAAGGTCTTAAGTCTGAGTTACTTTATGAAGAAAAGCAGATTGCATTCCAAGAAACAGTTCATTTGACTTTTATTAGACATCTTGTTAGGATAAGGTCTACCATTTGTTATTCTCTAGACTATACAGTTTCAATAAGATGAAGAATACCAGATAGCCCAAAACTTTCCTCATTGCACAACGCCATGTATGAAAAAAATGAGAAGCCTTTTCTTATTGCAAACTTATGGCAAATTAATTACAGAAATAACAAGTAATGGCAATAATATAAACCTCATCAACGATAATAAAAAAATATTGCAATTTAAGGAGAAAAATATTGAAGCTTCCATTTCAGGGAAAATACAGATGAAAAGGGATGTCTAACAGGTATTTCATATTAAAAACTCCATGATTCTGGGAACCAATGTAAGATCACAAAATTTATCAAATAAATTTATTAACTAATTTTATTTACTTCTCTTCTTTTTCATAATACTTACTGAATATAAATAGATTAAATTGTGAATATCCTTCTTGCTCTATGGTTTATAAGCTTATATCAGTTCTGATCCAAAACTGGCAAATTGTTAAATATGGAGAAGTATACAGAAAGAAAAATAACACCAAGGGAAAAATAATGCTATCTCTTCAACCTTTCCATTTTACATATTAAAGTAATTCAGACACACACTGATGTTTTGAGCACCGCAAATCAGCTCAAAAATTGGACATACCTTTGGTAAAAGACTGTGTGTAAAACAAGACAATGTAAAACCTGGCACATATATTCTAAGACTACCATAGAAAGGTAATAATTGCCACCACTCTCTGTTTTTCAATAAAAAATAATGCAATTTCATATAGACCCAGAATATCTAGAACATCTGTCTCTCCCTCAGAATTACTTGTGTTTCTAAAGAAATACATTTCTCACCGTTTCACTGTTTTGTCACATGAAAATGGATCACAGAAAAATAACCTCTATCTCCATGTTCCTTGGCATTTATTGAGATTGATTTTTGGAGGCATGTCAAAAGTTTTGAAACAAAATGAATTCCCTTGTAACTAAATAATAAGTGGATAAAGCTTACCCTTCTTTGTGTCTTGAAGAGGATTAACCCAGAAATGATAGTTACTTGCTCCCACAAGACAGGTATTTAAAACAAAAAACTCAGAAGCACAGTATTGAGTTGTGATGTTTTGGTTCTCATTGGAATTGAACTCAATATAATGTATATTTGTGCACAACAGCACTGTCCTGTTTTTTGCTGCTGATGGCATTTCTAAATGTGAAAACCCCAACTTTTGTATCTTGTACAACTGCCAGTACTGTCTAACTTAGAATGTAAGTGATGTAGCACCACAAGGTTACTACAGAAAGGCAAAGGAATGTTATGTATATCCCAGTATCTTGACTCTGATCATGAACAAGATTTACTTTGAAGAAGGAAGTTACACAACCACAGACAGCAAGTCCAATAATTTTCTATTGAAACAAGTATTTTCTCAGCTTCTTTATGACAAAGAAAAAAAAAAAAGGAGTTCTTTATTTCAAGATATAAATAAATAATCTGGTTATCTGAACTATGTTTTATGCCTGAACAGACTGTGAAAACGTACAAGGCTTCTCTGGACACAGTTAGAACTATTTCATAATTATTTTTATGAAGTTGTTTTTTAAGGAAAAATTTGAACTATTGCAAAATTACATACGCCTAGTGAAATGTTTCTGAAATGTTCCTTAGGCTGGCATTTACGACAAAGCCAAAACAAAGGAGGAACTGAGTGACTAGAAATTGTCTTAATGCCATCTACCTGTGCCACCATGCTGAAAGCTGGTAAGGTCTGCCTTTCTCTGCCTCTCTGGCCTAATCTCTTTCACTTTTTTCAGGGAAATACAGTCTGGATCCATCTCCCACATTAAAAGAGTACCTCAGCTACTGAGTGTACTGATGATTGTCTCTGATTGATCTGTCACTTCTCTCTCAAGCAAAACAAACAAAAAAAACCCAAAACACTTCAGTCAGTTTTTAAAAGAAAGTATTTACTACTTTTGCCTGGTTAGAGTACAGCAATATTTAAAAAACATGAAATGTATCATCAGACAAGGAGTAAAATTTCCCCTCCACTCTACTTTTGGGCTGAATTATTCCATAACACTATGCATTCCGTAATATATAATCATTATAGTATATATGACCAAAGTTCTATTTAGTCACTTCTATCTGTACTGTTACTACAAAAATATTTATATGTATTTAAATTGTGCTTTTTTAAGCCAGCTTAAGCTCTTGATCTCAGATATATCTTGAAACAACTAGTTCTAAAGTTTAGCCTAAATACCTTTAGGTGTTTAATTGTGCTATTGAACATTTTTTCAATATTTTTGTTACAGTCTTTCTCTTTATGAGTTTTAAATTAACCTTTTTTTCCAGATTTCTTTCGTAGTGAAATCTTTCCACACTTTTAATATTTCTTATCAACAGCCTTGAAATCTGATCTTTCCTACTATATGTTGTTAAAGAGGATGACAAGAACTGAATGTAGTATTCCAAGCAATGGAAATCATTGTTATAATAATCTCAGTGTATTTTTACTGATTTTCTTTTTCTGACTATAAGAAATTCTCATCATGTTCATAAAAAGGGCAGTTTTGTTTAGATAATGATCTAAAACAAGATATTAGAAAATATATTAAAAAAACTCACAGACTTTGTGAGTGGAGATACTAATATACTGTTAGCTTATCTAACAGTATATGCAGTATCCTCACCAAGTTTTACTACTGACATTTCCTCTAATATAATACTTAAAGTACATAAGTTCAAGTATATTTATTCCTCTCTTATACCAAAATATGATGTACTCCTGGTGGAAGTGTGCTTCCAAGAGTAGCAAGAAGATCAACAATTCTTCTGTTGCATCCTTTCATGATATTTATTGTGCTGGGTTTTCATATATTTCATTTTATTTTATGGTAAAATTTCCTTTCACTTTCTTTTTGGGCTGAATGCTGCCATCACATGAAAGGTCATATTTGTATCTGACAGCAGAATTTGACTGCAAGAGCAGCAGTTCATGAAAAAGAAGTTTAGTTTCCTATTGTAGGTGTCCGAAATGACAACTGTATTTCTTTTTCTCATTCCATTACTCAGACACTTGCTGTCAAAACTTTATAACTCTCTGGAGAGACTTCACTGTAAGCAGACAGAAAGAATTTACTTCCTCTAACAGTAGCATAGACTTATGCTCTCTGGGCATTTTTCATGATGTAAAACATATTCAGCATTATAATTTTATCCAGAACGACTTTCTATATTGTTATAGTTAGGTTTTTTTCATTGAATATGCCCTTTGCTTTTATTTCCTTTTCTTTTGCTTTGTTTCTTTTTAGCAATTTAAGGCTTTTGATGTGTTATATGACCTTTATTCTCAGAGTTGTATTAGAGCTACTATATCTAATCATATCTCTAAAATACATGTCATTTCACTATTCTTTTTATGTTATAATTCTTTTCTCATCTTTCTATCACACTTCGTCCACTTGTCGCTTCTTGGATCTCAGTTGTTAACTTTTTGTAACTTCTGCTGTGCACTGATAGGAATCCAGATATATGTGAAAATCTAACCTCAGTCATGTCTGACAACAGGACTTAGCTGGATTCAAGACTTAGATATTTTATTCAAATGTTACAATAAGCAGGCTGTTCTATGGAATAACTGACGTTGTAGAACAAACGTAAAAAAAAAAATCTGTTTCTGTTGTTTTGTCTCATTTTCTTCATACTTATGCTAGCTCCTTTAATTGATCACGGTAAAAGCCCTCACAGTAAACCTGGGAAATAGCAGGAAACAATGTTATGAGTGAAAGCATAGTCAGAACTAAGCCGGTAATTTGAAATGCAGGTATGTCTGAATTGTAGTGGTAAAATGTCAACACAACCCAACAGAAAAAATAGCTCATGTGCAGCTTTCATTTATACATTTACAATTTCTCATTACTCTTTATATGCCTGTAGTAAATAGTAAGGGTTTACTACTGTTGGGCAAAGAACTAGGGTATGCATAGGCTGTAAAATGGCACACAGCTCATTACCCCTGCCTAAACTGGCTCCCCATCAGTCTGACAATATCAGACCTTTGTGCAATATTATTCATTATAGGGTTCAAGACTGTAAGAAATGATTAAGGATCATCTACTCCGACCTTCTGCATGTCAAAAATCATTACAGTCCCGTAAGCTAGCCCATATTCAGCTTAGTAATTTGGGACTGATGAAAACTGTTCTTTGTCTAAAGTGTTTCTACCATGATAACTTCCATGACATCTTAACTGCTTGTATAGAATATTTAGATGAGAAATATTTAAGAGAAAGTCTTTCCAGTGTTTCAATTTCCTTGAGATAAGAGGACTTTATACCAATAAACCCATCACTTCCTTGTTCTCAAGAGGAAATTCACAGTTGTCTATAGGTAACAGAGCATTGTCAAAAAAGCTCATCCTCTGTTTAAGTACACTGAAGTCTGAAACTGAAATTTCAGGGGCAGGGAAGATGAAAAGGCAGTTGCATTCAATTTAGTTATTGGCTATTGACTAATTACTGGCCAATTTGATTTGGTTATTGGCTATTGACTAATTATTCGCAAATTTGATTTGATTCCAAGAGGAAGCATCATGTCATTGTAGTTCATGTTAAAAAGCTACTGAGGAACACTCAGAAGATTTTATTTTCATTTCTCTTGAATCCTTTAAAAATTTCCAGCTCTGAAATTTCATTGAACAGTTCTAAAATAAGTATCATTCTGTTTGATTGCTTTTCTGCAAGAGTCTCTCTATGAGCATGGATAGAACCAAAACGTAATATTTCATTCCATTTTAACACCTCTTGATTCAGTATTTACAGGCAAGCTAATCCATCCATACTTTCCCAGCTTCTCCAAGCATCCAAAATATAAATGTCTGAGACTATGAAACTTGTTTGTTTGAATGAGACAAATAAATTGATTATAATGTCAAATAGTAAGTGGTAAAGGGTCTAATGATATATATGAACTTGAAAAATGTTGTTTGATGATATTTTAAAAATAACGCTATAATTACTGTGACAATGTCAAGAAAAGAGCCTTGGGTTGTCAAGAAAATGCTGTAAGATACAAGTTGGAATTGATTGCAACAATGCTGCACATTTCAGTAACAGGTTATTGACTTGTGCATTGGCTTGTGATGAAGAACATCATGGAGACTTTCAGCTTGCAATAGGATGTAAGCCTCACATGAGAAAGCGTGTATTATTCCTTATGAACAAAATAATCCTGTAACTCTGCCCTAAGGACTTACTCCTTTTAAACATGCATTAGTATTCTTTCTTAGTGACATACTGTGTTTATAGTGTGATGTCAGCCTGGAAGGTATTTTCTCTGGCAAAGAATATATTAACTCTGGAATACCACTGAGATTCCCTGAAATGTGAGAATATGTCACTATACAGTATACGTTCATTCTTTTTTTTTTCTGGAATGAACAGGGAAATCTATTTCATTCCTAGGAATTTAGCAAACTAAACAACTCCTTGTTGCACTGCCTGTAGTTAATAATACCTTGATTTTCATAGCCTCCTAATTTTGCTCACCATTAACTGAATTCTGCCCTGTAAAATGCTGTGTATTTTCAAAAATAGCTATGCCATTTGAAAGAGCACTTGCGATCTTTTAGGAAAACTAGTAATGGAGAGAGTAGCAAGTGAGGTCAAGAGTTATTATGCCTATCGTGAATAACACGCTCTCCAACAGGACCAGAGGAGGGTCACGAAGATGATCAGAGGGCTGGATCACCTCTCCTATGAAGACAAGATGGAGTTGGGGTTGCTCAGCCTGGAGAAGAGAAGGCTCTGGGGAGAACTTATCACAGCCTTTCAGTACTTACAGGGGGCCTATAGGAAAGATGTGGACAAACTTTTTAGCAGGGCCTGTTGAGATAAGACAAGGGGTAATGGTTTTAAACTAAAACAGGGTAGATTGAGTTTAGATATAAGGAAGAAATATTTTGCAATGAGGGTGGTGAAACACTGAAAGACGTTTCCCAGAGAGGTGGCAGATGTGCCATCCCTGGAAACATTCAAGGCCAGGTTGGATGGGACCCTGAACAACCTGATCTAGTTGAAGGTGTCCCTGCTTGTTGCAGGAAGTTTGGACTAGGTGATCTTTAAAGGTCCCTTCCAACCCAAAATATGCTTATTCTAAATAAACCCTTGGGACATAATGGAGAAGTAGGCCAGCACCTTATAAAAATACAACCGCCTACCTCACTTTTAACTTCATCACTTGTAACTGTAGTCCATGGAATTACTGTAGGAACAAGCAAGCCAGCTAAGCAGTATTTTGGTAGTAGTGAGGTCCAATTGAATCTTTATAAATTGCTAATGAGCAATAATAATTTCAGTTTTCAAAAATGAGACAAGAATTATTTTGTAGATACTGTGCTAATATGCTGCTGCTCATATCTCTCTCTGAACAGTGCCCCAATTCTGTTCCAAAATATCAACATGTTTTACACTGCAAAAATATAGCATTTTTAAGCATATGGAGTCTAAGATTGAATTTGTGATTTTGTGCTAAAAATAGGTCTATTTCCTATTAAAAATTGGAAGCCTATACATTCATGTTTTTCTGGTCATATTAAGATAAGATATTGTTGTTTGATGGTGACAGTAGTACTGCATGATATTTTCTGCTTTGGCATTACAAACCAACTGAGGTGGTGGGTTTTTTCCTTCCTTGCTGAACTTAGCTGTATATTTGAAAAGTAATCCGCCTGTTTAAGTATCTGTGCACATGACTGAGAAAGAGGAAATAACGCAAAGCTGGGGAATCAATACATTTCTGATATGGAATTCTGTGGTGTTCTTTCTGGAATGGGTGTCACCAATAAATATTGAGGTTGTCAGTCATTGTCAAAATGTTACATTCTACTACATTGCAATCAAAATAACCCATTTGGGACATATTTACTGATTTTAAGTGCTTTACTCCACAACTATTCTGGGAATCTGGCCCTCCGAAGTACACTAAGGTAATATATGTGACTGTGGTATGCCCTGAAATCAGACAACTCTGTTTCTCTATTCAGTTACTGCATCATTTTATATCACAACACACTTACTTGAAAACTTTGTTTACTGGTTAGAGTTTAGATGTGTCTTATTTTACTCATTTGCCTAATCCTGATGGGTCTTAGTACAGTACAGAAAGATTAAAGGCAGGAAAAGTTATTTCTTTCAGGAACTTGCACAAGTGGAAGAAGAAATCATGTTCAGTAACATTGTTCTGGTGTTTTTCCTTTTTCATTGCTTGTTAGAGTTGTTGATAAATGGTTAAATATGAGCCCAAGAAAGGATAGAACTGTCCTGATGCTCCCAGAATGCCCTAATTACTTCCCTGTGGATAAATTGTGCCAAAATTTTGTTGCCATGGTTTTAATAATGAGACATTAAAATTGTAAATTATGTACCAGTTTACATTACTGGAAATTGATGTCTTTTACAAAGATCTTCTAGTTGCAAAATACAGACTTGAAAGTTCTGTTGTGAGAAGTTGCATCTTTTCCTTTTTCTGATACTTGTTCACAGACTTCTTTCTTTTCCTCCAAAATTAATTAGCTCAGTAATGATCCCGTAGTCATTAAAAGAGAATCTGGCTTCTTCAGAAGTTACATTCTCCTCAGTAGCAACAAATAAAGGATCTGAGACGTTACTAGCCTTTACCCTTCTTCCCCTACCACCCTCATAATTAGTCATAACAAATGACAGAAAAGGTGTAAAAAATTACTACAAAAAACTGTTAAAAAAGGCCACAGCGCTTTTGTTAGATCTTAGGCATGTTTTGCTGTACTAGCTGTTGTAATTACCAACTCTGAAGAATATTATTATAATGAAAGAGGGAATGAGAAGCAGCGGTTATTGAGCAGTGCATCTGATAGAGTAAATTTATGTACTCTGGGGCCCAATCAAAAATTTATTGAAATAAATAAAAGTGTTCTCTGGATTACATTTGGACAACATTTGGGTAAGACTTACTGATGGACAAACACTGTCCAAGGAGAAATCAACCATTAATGACTGCTATCTTATTTTTTTTGTCACCATATGAGTAGGTCAATGAATTGTGTCTTAGTAGAAGCTGGTTCTGACCTTGTGATCCTCAGATCTTGTTGCTTTTGTTCAGTCACTCAGAATTATCTGTTACTTGCATACAACACAGGTTTTCAAGTTGAATATACTGATCTACTGAAATTAATTTGCATTCTGAGTTTAGTTTAGGATATTTGGATAAGTATTAGATTAGATAGCTTATAGAGTTCCTTGTAACTTATATGACATTGATAGATTTATTGTATCCTGACAGAAAAATATTTTGTTTGCTATCAAATGCACTCAATGAGAAAGATTTTACATATGCAGTAAATTTCCTGTGTGAGATGACAGATAAAGAAAGCACATTCTATAGAAGGAGATGGACAGAGGAAAAATGCAATATGGACATCATGGGGTAAACAATAATATATTTTGTATCCTATTTCTATCCAAAATATTTTTTTTCTAATAGAGGTACTGACATATTGACATTTCACTTTAAAATACTGAATATCCAATTTATCTGAAGATAATGACTTCCCAAAGTCCCCAAAGGATCTTCCACTGTTTTTTATTTACAAGCAATAGTCCATATTCTGTCTGGATTATGCCTAAATCAGCAAGTGCATATCCCAGCTTCATTTGATTTAATTTAGATTTGATTTAAACAGTAATAGAAATCTTCTCCAGATATATGTATATATACACACAGAAAAATTACATTATGATTTAGTAACAAATAATATCACAGGAATTCTTTTGCCTGTATTTGTTTTTCCAAAACCAAAATCCATTCAGCTTAATCTGACACAGAAAATATGGACTAAATCTTCCCTTTTATTTTAATGTAATTTTTAGGACCATTTCCAGGGACAGCAATTTTGTATTGTTTATTCCTTTTACCTGGCAAAAGACCAACAGTGTGCAATTCTAGAGTTAATATTTTACATTTTTTTTACTGATTATGCATCTTCTCCTTAACTGAAATTTAACAAATTATTTGGTGCCTGGTTTTATCCTGGCTTCTACCTCATTTCTCAGAAGCTGCCACATACGTTGATTTGTGTTTTTAACATTGAAAACATGAAAATATATGGAAAATATGTTTGCATTTTAGGTTGCACAAGTGCAATACCGTGTTATTTTAATAACTTCTTTTTCATCTAGGCCTAGAAATTTTCCCACCGCCATGTCACATGTGTTCCTGTTCAAAACAGAAACTAACAGTTTTTCAGTCTCAGGTAGAAAATAGGTCACCTCTGTACAAAATGGTGGAAAATCACACTAAACAGATTTATTCTTGTATTTGTACAGAGGGCAGTTGGGGACAGAGCAACATCATGGGGCCCAGGATACTGTGACTTGAACTAAAGAAAATGTCAGACTTAAACTTTGATTTTGGGCTATATTTTATTTTTCTCTTTCTACTGCATTACATACTATAAAATGTAATATATATATATCTCATTGGTTTAGAAAACAAGGCTTGCCTTTTCTTTCACTTTGAAATGATACTGGGTCTTTATGAGCAAAACAAGCCATGGTATGATAAATATACATTTTAAATTTTACTCCCTAATTTCTGTCCACATTTCTGGCTGAGTGCTTCCAAATGTCTATTGGTATATGGTATTAATATGCTAATGCAAACCTGTTTCTTTAACTAAAATGGTCACAAAAATCATTAATTAATTCTGAGATAAGAAACAAAACCTCAGCAGACATTCTAATTAATATTCAGATATGGATTACTTTGATAGAAGTCCTTTATCACTTATAACAAAACATATATGGTGAGTGTAAGAAGATTATAAGACATCAGCCACCTCATAATGAAGGTTAGGCTATAGATAACGAAGTTACTGGAAGCATTTGCAAAACAGAAGTAGTAGTGGAAATCCTTCTCTCTGTGTAACTTCAGAAATTCAGAAAGTTTAAAGCCAGAAGGACTATTTAATCGTCTGATCTGTCCTCATATATCTATCACAGTTCATTAAATTTCATTTATATATTCCTGTGTTGGCCCAGTAATTTGCAAACTTCTGCCAGGTCTACATTTTGTGAGCTATGTCTTTAACTATATTTGTAAAGAAATTATTAAGTGGAGTCCCAAATTCCACATATATCTCTGCATATTATTGCAGTATAAATATACATTATAAAAAAGGCTAATATACTCTTACAAAAGTGATCTAGCTGTCAGAGTACAGTAAATAACAAAAATAAAAATAAAACATGAAGTACAGTGAACTGTATGGCACACGGTCCCTCTGTATCCTAAGCGAACTCTATCGACAAACTATAATTGAACCGATCTCAAACCAGGACAACGTTTCTTTTCCACTGGATCAAAAGCAGACAATACTCATTACTAGAGGAAAAAATATCCTGACTTTTTAGAGAGGATAGTTGTGTTATTTCTATGAATAATTTATGACTATTTTATTATTTTATGGAGAAATGTATCACTGACACTCCAAAGCAATGAGGTTACTGATTCATAAATGTTCTAAACAAGTGTAATATAAAAATATAGAGAAGTTAGTATTGTTATGAGAGAATAATTTGCTTCTGTAATTGCAATTTCTTTCATTAAGGTCAAAATTGTAATGAGCAACATTTTACTTTAGAAATCATGCCTTTCTGGGTAGAGATCTTAGGCTTCTGTACTAATTAGAAATACAAAGGTACAGGTGAACCGTTGCCAAACTCCAATGTATACCCAAAACAAAGCATCCCAAATAATTCTAACAGTACCAGTATCAAACTAAGGTATTCATGTTTGTGTAATGTTACTTTTCCATGTGGGCTACAGAACATAAATGATGCCTATAAGGCTACAAAGCAAACTAACATCAAAGGTAAAATAGCTGATGTTACTTAGCGTCACTCATCTTTACTCCTCTGTACTGTACACCTGAGAAAGAAAAATATACAGAGCTATCAAAAAACAAATGTTAAAACAGTTATAAAAATAAGTCAAATGAAACCTGGAAAAAACTTTTAAAGGAGTTCTTAAATCATAGAATCATAGAATAGTTTGGGTTGGAAGGGACCTTTAAAGATCACCTAGTCCAAACTTCCTGCAACAAGCAGGGACACCTTCAACTAGATCAGGTTGTTCAGGGTCCCATCCAACCTGGCCTTGCATGTTTCCAGGCATGGCACATCCTTCATTATGGATGAAGTTGCATTTTAATGTGTTAATAATAACAATAATAACAATAAAAAATATGAACTGTCAGAGAAAGATGAACAATATTTATATTGCAACTAAAAATGCTATGTATTTAAAATTAACTACATTTGTAAATTATAGAGTGTTTTATTTTTCCATGTTTTAACTATGCTATTTTTAAGTGAGAAAAAAGTTTTATTTATGAAGAAAAACAAAAACTTTTTTTTGCCTTATCTCAAAAGGTATATTTTTGGCTTAATCAAAAGAAACTTTTTTCAAATTCTTCCTTAAAGGTCCTAAACACCATTGGTCCTACTCTACCTTGCTTTAATATTTCTGACATCACAGCTTCTAAAGAAATCTTTCTCTTCACCTGTGACACTGGTGTTGCAAGAGGAGTTTGCTTTCCTGAAGAAGAAAAGTGGTTTTTCCAAAAACCATATGTCAAAAGTTTGCAGTGAGGGATCTCCAGTTTCATCTTTCTTTTTTTCTTTTGAGGACAAAAAGAAAAATAAAGTCCCTCCCCCTAGCAAATTTGCACTGTTGGCAGTTATCCAGAGTAAGTTACACTCTGAAATGGAGCACAAAAACCAGGGGGTGGGGGGGTGGGGAAAAGCTGTGTTTTAATCTTTTTTCTCTCTTGGGTAATTGGTAGTCATCTCACTATCACAGGTGACTATGATATATCCATTGCTATCAATTAAAGTAAACATGATTGAGTCCAGATTTAATTTTCAGATGACTAAAGGAATGAAAGTAAATGTACTACTGTAATTGCTGTCCCAGCTATGCAGCTTAGGATAATCTTATTCATAAGACTTTCTGAAGTAGCACAGATGAACAACTTTGTTAGATGTTGTAAGTTGACTCATATACAGTTTATAAAAAAAGAAAGTTCTCATGCTCTAGTTAATTAATTGGATTATGCCTTCAAAAGGATTGACACTTAATATGCCCTCATTCTAAGCCTTTTTTAAGAAAGTTTGCAGAATAGACTTCAGAAGAACAACCTAAAGGTGAACTTTCGACTTGTGCTCTAATGCAGTCTTCTTTGGAAAAGGCAGTTCCAGAGTGAAGTAAAAAATGTTAAGGAGAAAATGAAGTGTCATACTTTTATGAAGTGTGGCAACTAAAGAAAAGAAAAAGCCTTAGTGGCACTTTAAAACTGTTGCTGCCAGGATTCCTAACTTCCTAACTCTGTGAATGGCTTCTTTTTTCTTATCAAATAGACTTTAGGTCTAAGGGATTGGTCAAGTATACCCTAGATATCAGTAAATACGAAGTATTACACAGAGAAATGTTTTTACTAATAATAGATTGATATTTCTTAATACATTAGTCTCCAGTCCTATGTAGACTTAGAAATTGTCTGAATATTAATTTATCACATAGAAGTAGACATTGAATCTAGCTGGACTAGCGTAAAAATTTCTGGACTGAAAATACTGCCTCATCTTAGAGTGTAATTTTCTGCAGAGAAGCTCTACATCCTGTACTCATAGGCATGAATACTGTGTACTGAATAACTCTGAAAAAAATCCCCAAAAGTTTAATTTAGTTCCAGTTTTTTAATTTTTCTATCACTTCACTTGAACACAACACATATGAAGGTCTAAGGAAGAGATTAGCAATTGCTAATCTCTTTGGAAGATCTTTAGACCAGTAAAAATTCCACAGGAACACTGAAATATATCCAGTCAACACCTACCAGAAACACGGAGAACTGAAGCAAGCTGAATATTTTTAGAGGTTCGCACTGATCCCAGATTTGGAATAAATTTAACCACTGATTGCTGTAGAAGACCTCTGCAGGATCAGAGATTTACAATAACGCATAGTAGATTGTCAAAGGATTTCAACTGAATGACTGTTTGGCGTGTTAGATGTCTACAGATGCAGAGTTTGTGAAGGGTGTACAGGGGTGGTTAACCATACTGTGTTCTGATAGCTGACCTTCAAGCTATTCTTTCTTCAGACTCCAACTTTCCCTTTTTTTATGATGATTCCTGGGTGCTCTGAAATCCCAATGAGCAGAAGAGGTACATTAGGCATTTCATAAAACCTGATAAAACTGTATTCCTTGGATCAAACTCCGTACCATTAGCCTGAGTAATATTTCCCAGCTATGTATTTCTGGGGGGAGGTTACAGTACAGAGTGTTTGTTTAGAACTATACGCATTCAAGAGACTGTCGCATATTGTCATATATGTGAAAATGTTCACATATCAATGGAATAAATATCCAAAATGAGATCTAAGCTAGCTTGAGGGCAGGATAATAACATTTTTATTTAATCTTTGGTTATTAATTCTGCTCCTGGGGGGGAAATACGTGTTTTTGATGGTTCAGGCAGCTGAAGCACCTCAAAACCTAAATTTTTAGTTAAACTTTGTTGACTGTAAAATGCTTGGGGGCAGAAAGAATGGTGCTTTGTAACTCAAAATAGCTGCAGGACAAGAAAACCATAGTTTTATCCTGAAAGTAATATTTAATGGTACATATTTTATACTGGCACAGCACTTTCAATTTCAAGGGATTGTGAAAGTCTGCATGCACACACACTACTCTGTAACCTGACATTCAGCACAGTGAAAAGGGAGAAAAAGGTACCTTCTTGTCTTGATATCAGAGGTATGACTACCCAATATCAATTTATCTGCAATTCTTAACAAAAAATAGGGCAACTGATACACCTGGTATATAAGTCCTTTTTTCAGAACATAGAAAGATCAAAATAAACACCAAGTCAATAAGCCTAAGAAGTGCTCCGAAGCTGGGAAAAATATTAATAAAGTGGTTAATATTTAAAACTTGTCTAGAAAGAACTCGCTTCAATATTTATAAGGCATCTTACAACTGCACCAGAAATGCTAAATACTGCAGAAATGCTTAAAACCCAGAATCCAAGTCTGTCGCTAACACCCTTTTACTGAGACAACTTCCTTGCAAATTCTTGCAGAAAATACACTTTTACATATAAAAAACTTGCTTAGCAGAATTCCATCTCAATTGCTTAAATAGCTGTTGAAACACCGACGTTATTTAATAATTACTATTATGTAAACTCTGCAATGATTATTCTGTGGCTGATTTGGTTTACAGAATGACAAAAAATAAAAATCCTCTCATTTCAGATTCCATTTTTGCCCAACTCTAATATAAAAGAATCAAAAAGTAAAGATTTTACAATAGTTTTAAAAAAATTTTATCTAGGAATTAAGAACATCTGATTTGTCTTTTAAAACCAGAGATTTACGGATTGATCTTATTTTTTCCTCCTACTTTCTGAACTTTGTGACTATCTGTGCTATATAAGAACTGATAGTAATAATTTGGTGTTATGACATCTTTGTGCCCTGTTGATATCCCTGTGAACTCTCATTGAGTCAGCATCAGCCAGGCACTCTGAGGGCAAGACACTGTTGTAATCCCTTCAATACAAGAGCTTTCTAGAAGCTTTAGCTGATAATGGAAATAACCAAATCACTGAGTTGGTACTTTTCGATGTTAGGCAGGATCCACACAGAAGTGATAGCAAGAGATGACAACAGGAACTTCTTAAATCTATCCATGCCCTTATTAATTTTATAGTTGAGGTCTGTACTGGAAAATACATCTATTCAGTTTATGCGCATGCGATTTCTAAACCAGTGGGCTTTCTTGGATGTTTCAGTAGGGTGTCTACTTAGAATCATAGAATCATAAAATCATAGAATGGTTTAGTTTGGAAGGGACCTTAAAGAACATCTAGTTCCAACCCCCCTGCCATGGGCAGTGACACCTCACACTAGACCAAGTTGCTCAAAGCCCCATCCAACCTTGCCTTGAACACTTCCAGGGTTGGGGCATCCACAACTTCCCTGGGCAACCTGTTTCAGTGCCTCACCACTCTCGCCTCTCTGTTCAGATTCATGAGGAAATCCAAAATTTCTTCACACCATCTGTTGCTGAAACCGAACCAGGATCACATTGCCATTCCTTTTTATGGATAAACAGGTGCTGCAGTGGTATGTGTATTTATTCTCTCTCAGTGCTATACTATCAGTCAACTTCTTGTGTGGGAAGAGTGGAACAGAAAAAGCACACATACACACACAGTGTTCCCTAAAATTTAATTTTGCTTAAATCAAAGATGTAGTAAAGAGAAATTCTTTACTATCGTTGGTGAGCTGCAATAGTAAAACATAGTAAATACTAAATGAAAAAGCAGTACTCCCTTATCTATCAAAAAGTAAGGGAGGTTTTGCTGAGGAAAAACAGCAACATTGATCAGCACAGCATTCTTAACCAGAGGAGACATTGCTGCAGCAGTTGCTGTCTCTGCTTTCCCTTGGTTTCTCTTCTTACAGAGAGGAAGTCTGCCATTTAGATGTCTGTGTTTTCATGAAATACAGAATGTTTACATATTTTGGATGTACATTCCCTGTCTACCTGAGACTGGTGCTACTCAGCTCCCAACTTTTCTTTTCTTTAGTGACCAGGACTGCTGTACCCATTGCTGGAATAAATTTGTGCAATTGCACTATGAAATGTTTCTAAATACAGTGTTTCATTTTGAACTTAAGCACAGAATTTAGAGCATCTAGTTCATAAGAGGTTATTAAAATAATTTGTTATACCATCACTGTTCAAGACTGTCCAGGCCCCATTTAATGTACTGTTATTCAAACCATTCTATGAAAAGAGATATTTTATTTTGTTGTAAAACTTTGGTTCTTGGTTATATATTAATATATTACTGCAATATATTCACACAAATCCTGGTGAAATAATGATATGATATGATATGATATGATATGATATGATATGACACGACACAACACGACACGACACGACACGACACGACACGACACGTGAGTGTTTAGACATGGGGAATTTAGATACAAAATAATAAAATGCAAATTAAACTCTAATTTTGGGTAGCTGTCATTAAGTATCTAAGACCAGTTTCCCAAAGTCTTTAATTGATAAATTTAATAATAATTTCCATTATGTATCCTTTCAAACATCTTTTAGAAGAAGTAAGAATTCAAAAGGTTATCACTTCAAGCCTCCAGAAAATGAAGTGTCCGGTTTCCTGACTATCCTGAAAAAGTTTAAAAAATAACAACTGTAACTCCAGACCTAGTTCATACTGAGAATAATGAGACAGTTATAAGAAAGGCTTAGTTCCCTAGGTCTTCTAGTTCCAGTTCCCAAACTAATCCTTATCACAGTCAAATCACATTTTTCCTAATGTTAGTCTAAATGACTTTTAAACCCTACTCACTTACTGGAGCATTCCTGTTGGTCCTGAATACCACACACAATTAAACTTTTGATTACAAATAATGTATTTTTGTAATGCAGTTAGGTGGTTTCTTTCTGGAAGATGTTACCAGATGAACAAGTAATTTAAAAGCTCTCTCTAGTGTTCAAGTTATAAGGATTGTGTTAAATCTTCCAGTGTCCACTTTCTAGTGCTCACTTAGATAATTCTCTAGGAGAAATTGCTTGTCTTACATTCAGAAACTCTCATTTCATGACTTTGCTATACATGTTTTTTTTTCCCAGGAACTTGCAGCTTAGTTTCTAAAAATACTTTTACTGAAAGTAATCCTCTGTAAATGAATGGCCTGCTGATGAGAGAGACAGGGTCTGGTGTACAGGACAAGAGAGGGTAGAGAGATTACCAAATCCTGTCTTCTCTCTATTCTTCGCAATATTACTGTTCTTGGTATTCTTCCCCAATCTGTATTACAGAGGAAGTCATTGACACAACAATAATTCCTGAAATTACTAGGATACTTCAGATACCTGAGGTCACCATATAACAAAAGCAACTTAAAATGTTTAATTCTTACCCATTCTTATCTGTGTCATCCATTTTAATTTAATGACCATATTTTTAAAAGCCATTTCAGATATGCAAATATATGAAAACTTTATTGTTAGAATCTCAATGAGGTTTAAGTACAAAGCATAATCGGACAAAAACAATAGTGTTTAGAAATTACAAGCAGATGTGAAAAGAATAAAGTAGAAAACAATTTTCCTGCTAGGGCACTTTATATTGTTAAAAGTTTGGAATAAATTACATCTTTTGTCAGAATCAGGACACAAATTTTAAATATAAGCAAACCAAAAATGTAGGTTATGAAAAAAGTCATTGATATTCTATGCTTTGTAATACTAAATAATCAGTACTTAAATAAAAAACAGTGAAATATGCTAAGCTAGGACTTCACTCAAATAACTGAAATCTTATCATATGAAATTCAAATTTTTCATAAAGTCTGAAAAGGAGAAGAAGAGGGGGAAAAAGCTATCCCTGTGTTAGAATTTTAAGCTACCTATATCAGCTCTGTAGTATGTGCAGAATGTGCAAGATGTGACAAACATATAATCATTTACAATGTTATCATATCTAACAAATCTATGAAACTACTTTACTGTTAATTACTAATAAAGAAGTCAAACTGTCTAAAAAACTTCTAGTTGAAAAATGGTAAGAAATAGGAAATGCTATTATCCTTCAATTGCAGATGGGGATGAAACACAGAAAAATTAAGTGATTTGATGAAAGTCATATAAAGCATTTGGTTTTAATGGAGAATTGAACACAGATTCCTAGGCTAACGACTTAAACTCAGCCATTTCTTCTTCAATGGGCTGAAAACATTGCTTCCATTAGAAAATAGCTAATTTTTTACTTAGTAAAAAACTTTTGGTAAAGACATGAAATGTGTTTCACAGAGCTGTACATAACCATATCTGAATCACACACATGTGGGCAAAAAGCAAATGGAAAAAGGAATAGAAGCATAGAAAATCAAAATCCCAAATCCTTTCACATAATAAGTAAGCGTAATTAATTACCAGGAAATAATGTTGAACATTTCTAGTCTTGGTCTAAGTAGAGAATAGGAGATTGTTCCTAAAATCTTAATATTTTCTTTTCTCTTCACAGAGTCTTACTGAATATGCATGTGTTCTTTGTGTAATCCAGTGTCTGTCTTGTAGCCAAGGACTATCTCAGCTCACTTCCCACCTCCTTCCATTTTCTTTCTTTGGTCCCTAATCCAAATTTTTACTTAGTTTTGCTGTCTTCCTATCTCTGACATTTTACATAGGCATCATCCCCTTTGAAATGTGCAATCTGCGATTAGATAATTTTGTCTTATTTTGCTAGAATATTGCCTTCTGATTTCATTAAGACGAATACAACCTTACAAATAAGATTTAAAAAAAAAAAAAAAAAAAAAAAAAAAAACAAAAAAAGAGATTCTTTGTAATTTTTTTTTTTTAATTTTTTACACATTAATGCAATGACATGAGAACCTAATTTACTGGTTTATATGCCCTGGAAAAGGAGAATGGTATTTTAAATTAAGTCTAGTGTTTCTCTCTTAAAGTCTGGTGTAATTTTTCAAAGCTTCTGGCTTCTGGTAGATCTCACTTGATGCTGAGAAATAAGTATTCTGAAACCTGGGACAGATACTTTAAATGGCTTATTTCTGGATACTATTTCAGGTACTTCTGGACATTATTGTCATTAGCAAATACATTTATCTTTGAATTTGCTATGGCTTTTTGAACAATGACATTTTCCCCTACTTGGTATTAATATAGCATTCATTTTTTAATTAGATATTTTTTTTGAAAGAAAACAGCACAAAGTACATAACATGAATATTTAATACTCCTCACAAATTACTTTCTGCTCTTTTAGTGCATAATTTCTTCCTTCATTCTCTGAAACATTAGACTTGTTCTATGAAATGATGCAATCTTAGCAAACTATCTTGAAACATAATGGCTTATGTTCTCACACACTGATTTATTCAAATATATTTGTTATTTGTCTGTCTGTCAGGGCCCTTACATACTACATCTCTATTCTAAGAGAACAGTATAAGTACACAAAAGATCTAATCCAATGCCAGTGAATTTCAACAGATGGAATCCAGCTCACTTCAGAGTCTTTGTATCAAGCCATAGCTCATTACAGAGATCTAAAGTTTCATTGTGAATGCAAATCTTAATCAGACAAATTAAGATATTTATGCTTTACCTTCAGTTGCAAGGCATAAGAGACAACTTAATGACATAAAGTTTAGGTTTTGAATGAGAAAAGTATATCTAGCAACTTGAATTTTAATAACCCTGTCAGCTTAAATTAAACGGGCAATAAGCTTCAAAGAAGAAATCTATCTGCTGGATTGTTAAGGTGTGTTATAACTCTAAAATTTCATACAGATAGTAGTGCAGCATTTCTCAAAGCTTTATAGAGACAAATAAGTTCCATTATCCTCTTTTCCACTAAGGCATTGGCTTGTAAGATAAAAACATAGAAGTTAGATCTCCCAAATATTAGAAAGGTGGTTTTGTGAAAGTGTCCTTCTATTGATCTCTTAGCTGTACATGGGAAAGACTTAGCAGTGACTTCAGTGGCACCAGAATTTCAAATACTGCTGTTAAATCATTCTCAGACATGTTTCCTTTTAAAACTTCTAACTAATAGCAGACAGGGAATACAGAGAATGTTCAAACACCACTCCCAGTGTGCAGCACTCTTCACTCCTTTGTGTCTGAAGACACATCTGAAACAACCAGAATGTGTTTAAGACTGCAGAGACTGCATTCAGAACAGTTGAATGTCCGTAAATATCTAGTGATACCAAGGCCATTCTTTGCTCCAAGTTTATTTGCTATCTTAATTATCTGGAAAGCATGATAAACACATTAGTGGAATGACAATGAACATTAAATATATTTGTGCAGGGTACTAAAACTAAGGAGGAAAGAGAAAGAGGGTAAAAGGTTTGTAAAGGAATTGTAAACAGCAAACATAATAAAACAGAGATGGAAATGTGGCCAACCCTTCTCTGCCCTTAGAAATATGTATCTACTAGGTAAAGAACCCTCTTAGGTGACAGTTACATTTTTAAAAGATGCACAGAAAATGAACAATGCAGTGTCTGAGAACTCTAGTCACACATTACAAGCAAAAATTCAATTTTTTTTCTGCATATTCATGGAATGCACATCATAAAACATTGAAAACATTTATAATCCTATTTTCTAGAGGGTTCTGGTGGTGCAACATTCATATAATCATAGAATCATAGAATTGTTTGGGCTGGAAGAGACCTTTGAAGTAGATGAATTACCTAGACCAACCACTCTGCCACAGACAGGGACGTCTTTCACCAGATCAGGTTGCACCATGCAGCCTGACGTTGAAGACTGCCAATGGTGAGGCATACACAATTTCTCTGGCCAACCTGTCCTGGTGTCTCACCACCCTCCTTATAAAAAATTTTTTCTTTATGTCCAATCTAAATCTACCCTCTTTGAGTTTAAAATTGTTGTCCCTTGTCCTGTCACTATAGGCTTTGGTAAAAAGTATTTTTCTGACTTTCTTATAACCCCTGATAATATATTGAAAGGCCATCACACGTCAAAGTCTCTCTAATCTGAGCTACATTGATACCTAACCTACAGTCAATGATGGTTGCTTCTCTGCTCTACCAAGGAAAAAAAACCAACTCTTCTCCACTCTCCTCGATTCCTCTATGAAAGGAGTGTCATAAAAAGGGGAAAACATGAACCTGTTGTGAAAAGAAGCGAACATCTCCTGGAAAAGGTAAACATAACTCCCATTTTTAAAAAGGGAAAAAAGGAAGACCCGGGAAACTACAAGCCAGACAGTCTCACCACTGTGCCTGGTAAAATCATGGAGCAGATCCTCCTAGAAACTGTACTAAAGCACTTAGAAAATAAGGAGGTCATCAATGACAACCAACATGGCATCACTGAGGGCAAATTGTGTCTGACAAATTTAGTGCCCTTCTATGACAGCACTGGTGTATAAGGGAAAAGCAACTGACATCATCTACCTGGACCTGTGCAAGATATGTCCCACTGCCCCATATGACATATTGTCTCTAAATTGGTGAGACGTGAATTTGATGGGTAGATCACTTGGTGGATAAGGAATTCACTGGATGGTTGCAATCAACAATGTGACGTCCAAGTGGAGATCAGTGATGGATGGTGTTCCTCAGGGGCCGATACTTTCACTGCTGCTGTTTAACATCTTTGTCAGTGACATGGACAATGGGATTGAGTGCATGGTCAGCAAGTTTGCCAATGACACTAAGCTGCAAGGTGCGGTCAACACACTGGAGGGGAGGGATGCCATCCAGAGAGACTTGGGCAGGCTTGAGACGTGGGCCTGTGCCAACCTCACGAGGTTCAACAAGGCCAAGTGCAAGGTTCCGCATGTGGGTTGGGGCAATCCCAAGCACAAATACAGGCTGGGCAGAAAATGCATTGAGAGGAGCTCTGAGGAGAAGGACTTGGGAATGTTTGTGGATGAGAAGCTCAACATGACATGCCAATGTCCACTTGCAGCCCAGAAAGCCAACCGTATGCCTGGGTTGCATCAAAAGAAGCGTGGACAGCAGGTTGAGGGAGATGATTCTGTCCCTCTACTCTGCTCTTGTGACACCTCACTTGGAGTACTGCATCCAGCTCTGGAGCACCCAACATAGAAAGGACATGAACACGTTGGAGCGAGTCCAGAGCAGGGCCACGAAGATGATTAGAGGGATGGAGGACCTCTCCTATGAAGACAGGCTGAGAGAGTCGGGGCTGTTCAGCACGGAGAAGAGAAGGCTCTGGGGAGACCTTATAGCAGCCCTCCAATGCTTAAAGTGTGCCTACAGGAGAGATGGAGAAGGAGTCTTTATCAGGGAGTGTAGTGGTAGGATGAGGGGTGACAGTTTTAAACTGAGATAGGGTAGACTTAGATTAGATATGAAGGAGAGATATGAAGGAGAAATTCTTTTCTGTGAGGGTGGTGAGACACTGGAAGAGGTTGCCTGGAGAATTTGTGGAGAGCTCATCTCTGGAGGTGTTCAAGGTCAGGTTGGACATTGCACCGAGCAACCAAGTCTGTTGGAAAGTGTTTCTGCCTATGGCAGGGGGTTGGAAGTCGATAATCTTTATGGTCACTTGCAACCCAAACTATTCTTTGATTCTATAATTCTATGATTCCATGATTCTATGAGCATGTATGGAAAAAAATGTTATTTCTGAAGGAATGGTGGAATGAACATAATTTGGTTCATGGTGGCACAGAACGAAAGATCAGGGATAACATGCGCTAAGCTATTTCTAGTTACGCAGTTTTCCGTAATGCTGCTTAACAAAAGTAGAATGCACATGATGTGATGATTTTCACATTTGACACTGTCCCACGTGACATCCTGGTCTCAAAATTGGAAAGTCATGGGTTTGATGGATGGACGATCCAGTGGATAAGGAACTGGCTGGATGGCCACACTCAAAGGGTTGTGGTCAGTGGTCCAATGTCCAAGTGGAAGCCTGTGACGAGTGGTGCTCCCTGGGGGTCAGTACTGGGACCAGTGCTATTTAACATCTTTGTTGGAGACATGGACAGTGGGATAGAGTGCACCCTCAGCAAGTTTGCCGACGACACCAAGCTGTGTAGCGCAGTCAACATGCTGGAGGGAAGGGATGCCATCCAGAGGGACCTGGACAGGCTTGAGAGGTGGGCCTGTACAAAGCTCATGAAGTTCAACAAGGCCAAGTGCAACATCCTGCACACAGGACATGGCAATCCCAGGGACAAATACAGGTTGGGCGGAGAATGGCTTGAGAGCAGCCCGAGGAGAAGGACTTGGGAGTGCTCGTGGATGCGAAGCTCAACATGAGTCTGCAATGCACATTGGCAGCTCAGAAAGCCAACCGTATCCTGGGCTGCATCAAAAGAAGCATGGCCAGGAGGTCAGGGGAGGTGGTTCTGCCTCTCTGCTCTGCTCTTGTGAGACCCCACCTGGAGTACTGTGTCCACCTCTGGAGTCCTCAACACAGGAAAGACATGGACCTGTTGGAATGGGTCCAGAGGAGGGCCACAAAAATGGTCAGAGGACTTGAGCACCTCTCCTATTAAGACAGGCTGAGAGAGTTGGTGTTGTTCAGGCTGGAGAAGAGAAGGCTCCGGTGAGACCTTATAATAGCTCAGCTTTCCACAACTCCACAAGCGTAGTTAGATTGAAAAATTTGCACTCCCAGCAAATAAGGACAGGTGACATACTCCTTTATCTCAGTAGTCCTGTGTTCATGGGAAGTGGCTGATTAAACCTGTGTGTGTCAGGAAGGAAGGGACTTGGGCATTTGAGCACAATATCTTTCAACCGTCCCTCAAGCATAGTAGATCAGAGATGAAAAAAAAACAACCCACCTGTATACCACATATACCACATTCTAAATCCCATACCTGCATATTCAACTTCTCCTTGTAGTGAGGAATACTTAGCAATTTACCAGAATCAGCCAGTATGATTTTCAGTATGGGCTTTTGCACATTACAGTATCACCTTGAGATCTGATCTCCTTAGCTGCTCTGTTAGAAGTCTAGTTCCCTCAATGACTCCCTTCACACTCCAACACCCACATGAAAGTTGCTTCTGCGGAAGCTTTCTCCTTGAAATATCTTGATTTGTGTTCAGTGAGAGCAATTTGATTATAGATCTCTCCTGTGTGTCCCGGTACTGTGCTGTGCTTCACAGTGGACAAGACAGGCCAAGAATAAAAATATTGTGTCCTTTCATGTATTTTTAGAATCATTTCAAAAAGTGCACAATCCACAGAGATGGGAGCATATTTTGATTCTGAAAAAAAAAGATAAAAATAATCTTTGTTCTCAAGAAAAGGTTATATTTTTAAGCTTCCCTCCGAAAAGGAAACAAACTCATTGCTTTTAAGGGCATAATAGAGAAAATTTCTTAAGTTTTCTCAAAAGTAAATAAATAAAAAAAACCAAAAAACCCCTCAAAACCAAAAAACAAACCAAAGCATACAAGCAAGAAAAACATATACAAAGAGGAAAAAAGGTGGATAAAAAGGACAACAAAAGTTAACCTTGTCAAAGCCCAAGACAGAACAAATTATGAACATTTTCTAAAAGGCTGCTGAACAACCTCTAAGAAACTGCTGAACTGAACCACCTGTAGCAGTTATAAGACACTTTGCCTTTCTTTCTAAGAACATATTAGATTGACCCTTCTCTCTAACTGGGCTCTGAGAACTTTCATGCTTCTGCAATACTTTTTCAGAAAATCACTACTTCCCACTGTCCATAGAGACAGTTTGGAAGGAAAGATGCCTTAGACAAACAGGACACTGTAGAAATATATTTGGAATCTTCTAAATACATTTCATTAAGTGAAGTGATGAACTTAATGAAAGATTAGGAAATATTCAAATTAACAGGTTAAGAAAGAAAAAAAGCCCAATACAAGTCCATGAAAATCTATGCAGATTTTTTGTTAAATACAGTATCTATAGATATTTTGTTTCTACAGGCTCAACTGATAGAGCTACAAGAATGAGCTCATTTTTTTTCAAATTATTCTACCAGAAAAAAGTATTTTTTAAAGATAGGTGTGTTGAAAATGAAAAATTATTTGCACTTGAGACAGTATAAACTGGGATTTGATTATGATTTTATTATGCAAATTTAAACAAAATCAAAGAACAATTAATTTGAAAAAAAAATGAGTAGACTATTCATTTTAGATGTATTTAGAAATAATAACTAATTCTTTTAGCCCTTGCTTAAACTTTGGAACCCTAAGACAAGTATGTATTCTGACATTTGTGACATGTATGCACTAAATTTAATCTAAAGTTCTGTCTTAATGAGACAAGAGCATTATCCATTAATTGCCGAAGGGTATATTAACTTAGTTAATGATCCCACCATTGATAGATGTTTTCAGAAATCAAATTCACTGCTTGCTAAGTTAGACTCAGTAACTCATATTATAGAAAATCTGTATTTTTAAGATCTACAGCAGAGTATTGCATTTGTACACAGGGAACTTATTTTTAATCAGCCTTATTTTTTTAACTTATAAATTACACAAGATGGGCTGTGGAGTTGCTGCTAGAAACTAATCCCTTCAGAGTAAAGTACATATAAAAATTTAAATAAGGTTGAAGTTCACTCTACGTAGTTTAGGCAATGATTCAGCAAGACTGAGTTCTGAAAAATAGGTGTCTTCTTTTCTACTACTGCCTATAGTGAAAATGGAGTTAAAATAGCAATGGTAGATTTTCAGAATTAAATACACAAGTAAGGGTCCATTAAATGCTGCCTGAATTCTAGCTTAGCTAATTTTTCTATCACTTACTGTTTTAACATTCACAAACAACTTGGTTTCACCTGGCTGAGAGAACCAGTGAAATAAGTGAGTCTCAGAATATCTATTTACATAAGTAAGATCCTCAGCTTGCACCTGAAATATTTTGAAACATTGTGTTCAAAGGTTGTGGTATTTCACCAAAGTCTGTGTCCACAAAAGGATCTGTAGACTCATTAATGCTCTGTCATGTTTTGGTGCCTAATTGCCAGAATTTCTAAACTGGGACAGGACACCTAAATTTACTGTCCCATACGGAGAGCATAGAGACCAGTAGAGTAGCCAACGGCACACACAGCCAATGTGAATGACCAAGGAAAGAATAATGAAAAAAGGTTTTTTTCTATGACAGTGGGAAACATATCTGAAATTCTCCCCAGCATGTGTGTTCATAAATCTTCTGGACAGTGTGAGCAATAGTCTTGTTCTTTTTTACTTTAAGATGGGAAAAGAGATGGAAGTTAGAAAAGGAGCCCAAGTCCCTTCATCCCTTTCCCAACCTCCAAATTTGAGTGCTGTATGCATGGATTTCAGTGTTGCATTCCCTTATATAAATTTGGTCAAGGTTTTCTTGTTTGCTTGGGTTCTGAGTTTGTTTTTTTGTTTGTTTGTTTTTTGTTGTTGTTGTTTTGTTTTGTTTTGTTTTTTCCTTTTTTTATTTTCCAGAGGTAATTTGGCAAATGGCCCTAGTCCTAATTTTGTATAAAAAGTAGGCTTTCTTATTTTTTAATTTAATTTTATAATTCTTTCATATTTGAAAGTGAGTCAGGATTACTTAAAAATCCAGAACTCAGGTATACCATTGCTACGTGTGAGAAATATCAAAAAAGTCCAAAGTCGAGGGAGGAAACGAAGAAAAGACATATAAGAACATGTTGGGAGAGAAAATGGAGAGATGAAGCAATGGAGAAGGATAAAGATGAAAGTATGAAGAAGAGAATGGAAGCGAAAATAATGTTTGAAAACTCGTTTTGAAGAAATTACAGCTAAAGGATCAGAAATGCCTACTCTTTCTCTTCAGTTTAGAACTGAAAATATACTAATATGTTTTTTCATTTATTTATTTTAAATGTTCAAACCCCTATTTTTATATTTTATATTAGCACTTCTTCAAAACAAGTAATTGCAGAGAGAACAATAAAGATTTCCTCTGAGCAACAACATGATTGCATTATAGGTAAGTTATAGTCTTAACTTTGTTCTGTTTTATAACAAATAAAGAGTCATTTATCTTGCCAATGATATGCATGATGATTCTTGATATGAGTTTATAAAATTACCTTTATCTCAAGCATACCTACCATGAAAGCTTAGTGGTATAACTGAAGTTTTAAAACATTCTCTCCTATGTGGTATTAAGTAGCAGGAAAATAAACAAGGAAAAGAGGCTATTGTGATGTAGGATTTGTGACAAAATACTTTAATAAATCCTGTAGGATTTATGCCTGCAAATAAGATATTACGACTCTTTGCTGCTGCATTATCTACGTTCCATTATGCCAATGGATGGAACATGTACATTATTCCAGCCAGTACCTAATTCATTCAATGCAGTGGTGGCTCTAAAAGTGATGGAGGTGGTTGCTGTGTGGAAGCATAGTGTGCTTCCCATCCTGGTGTGTCATCGCACTATGTCCGGTGTCAGCGTGTGCACCATCCATGCTTAGCCTGGTGAGGAAGGGGGACTTCCATGGATAGAGGTTACAGATGACTGGTGGCAAGTGCCACGCCTGTACAAATGTACAACAAAACCAGATACAGGCTCTGTTATGTGTGATAAAATACATTAGGCCTAGTTCAGATTTCATTTGTGGATGGGACTTTAAAAATTGGTCTGAGAGAAAATAAAATCCTATGGAACTATTACATCCTTTCTCTTTTACAAATAACTAAAAAGGATATAATTTTTCCATCTCTTAGCTCATGGAGAATTTCAGTCTAACTGACTGAAAATTATATTCCGTGTATTTAAATATTATCTATGACTAAATGATTGATAACACCTTTTGGCAATCCTCTTTCCACAGGAAACTCCAGAATCAAAGGAAAGAGGACAAGTAAGTTTCTTCTGTGGATCAGTATTCTGGAGGCCAAAAAAGTGTTTTTGAAACCATTATCAGAGTTATATTTAGTTAGTAATTTCAGCTCTGCAGATTATACATAAAGAATCTGATCTGTGTAGAAAGACAAATCTGATTAACATATGATGAAAGGGCACTATTTCATAGAATCATAGAATGGTCCGGGCCAGAGGGGACCTCCAAAGGTCATCTAGTCCAACCTCCCCGCAGTCAGCAGGGACACTCCCAACTCGACCAGGTTGCCCAGGGCCTTGTCAAGCCTCACCTTGAATATCTCCAGGGAAGGGGCCTCAACTACCTCCCTGGGCAACCTGTTCCAGTGTTCCACCACCCTCATAGGAAAGAACTTTTTCCTAATATCCAATCTAAATCTTCTCTTCTCCAACTTAAAGCCATTGCCCCTCATCCTGTCACTGCAGGCCTTTGTAAACAGAATCTCCCCAGCCTTCCTGTAGGCCCCATTCAGGTACTGGAAGGCTGCTACTAGGTCTCCCCAGAGTCTCCTCTTCCCCAGGCTGAACAACCCCAGCTCCCTCAGCCTGTCCTCGTAGCAGAGGTGCTCCAACCCCCTGATCATTTTAGTGGCCCTCCTCTGGACCCGCTCCATCAGGTCCATGTCCTTCCTATATTGAGGGCTCCAGACCTGCACACAGTACTCCAGGTG